>JALJSC010000306.1:0-151153 GCA_023969325.1 Oryzias curvinotus | reverse complement strand
GCTCCTCCATCTTCAGCTCTGACTTTGGAAGTCTTAGCTCCTCCTCCTCACCATCACTGTGACTGTTGACGTCTTCCAACTCCTCCAGAAAGCTGTTTTCTGATGAAGGTCTAACATCTCCTCCCTGTTGCTGCTTTCAGTCCAAACTCACTCTGTTCATGTCAATTCACTCCAGAGAAAATCCTTTTTCTGGGAAGAATTTGCTCCAAGTTTTCCTCCAACTAAGAATCTGCAAACCCAGATGAGAACTCCCAGCAGGAAAAGAATTCATCTGCAGGAAACTAGAAAAAGGCCTTTTTGTGGGTGCTTCATCTTTGAGTCTTTGGACTTTTGAAAGACTTTTAGCTGCAGTTTCATCCTTTGAACCAGATGGATCTGAATCTAGAGTCAAATATTCTAAGGAAATCATGAATTCACAGACATTTGATTGAATTTCTGTCTGGATCAGAAACCAACAGCAGACATTTCAAGCCATCATCTGTTCCTAATGTTCATTCCCCGCCATCATTGAAAGCTTTTGGAATAGTCCCTAAAGCCAGTGATCGGGCCGCTTTGGAGCATGAACTCATCACTCGGTGTCACGGTGGCAGAGAGATGACAGATCCCAAATCTGAGGCTGAAATGATCACGTCCTACCAGCTATACTCTGGATTTGGGACCAAAAACCTTTGAATATGTTGGAGCATTGTTGGAGAATAGACTGACAACATTTGTTTGGAAGAAAGATTGACCTTTAACCCCTCCCTCATGTGTTCCACATCCAGCTGCAGACACACCACTACAGCTCACATTCCACTTCTGATCCAGCAGTTAGAACCAGAGCCTGCATTTGCAGCAGGTTCCAACCCACTGACCACTGATCCACACAGGGGGACCTCCTAAGGGGCGGAGTCAGCCACTGGAGAGACCAAAAAGGAGAAATGGGGGTCACTCTGGGCCTCTCTGTGTCTGGACCTTCAGAGGGACAGTGGTTTGGTCCAGAACACGGATGCTAAACTAGCTCTCTGGAAACTTGAACTTGTTGAATGGGAAACTTCCTGAAATCTTCTTTATCTGTTGACTTGTTCTTTTTTCATTTGAATGAGCTCAGTCCTCTCCCAAATCCAACTCCATCTATCTTCAGTGCTTTTGACTGAGTTGGACCAGAACTAGAGCTTTCTCCAGATGTCCTAGTACTTTTAGATCAGTGTCTTCCAATATTTGGAGCCCAGGTTCACTTCTTTCCCTGACAAAAATCCCAAAAGGCCTACCAGCCACCAAATAGTGAGAAACCAGAGAAACTTGGTGGTCTGCATTGATGAGAAACCAGTCCCTCCAGGATGACACATGGCTTTTTGGAATCATTTCACACACAAACAAACGTGAAGTTGTGCTTGTTTTTCTGAGAAAATGCAATCAAATGTGTGATAATGGTCAATGTAAATGTTTCGATAAAGGCTGTAGGGGATTCAGGGATTGTGGAGCGGTTGTTGTTTCCTTCTGGGTTAAAGTGCAGTTTTGTGTAACCTCCCAAAGAGGAGAAACACAAAAAAGAAAGGAAAAGCAAAGAGACAGGTGGAAGCCATCATGATATTCCTTTCAAACAGGAAGTTCTTTGTCATTTCATGCACTAGTTTCATTTAGCTCTAGTTGCTGAACATTCTAGAAACTCCTAAAAACATTTTCTGTCCACTTTGAAACCATATGGGGCTGACTTGGCCTTGCTCGCTGGGATACGGCCAACATCCAGAAATCTACCAACAGACATTTTTAGCTCTAGTTGTTGAACATTCTATGTTTTGAAGAGGCAGGCTCTGCTAAAAGAAACTAGCAGGAGCCCCAGCGCTGGTCTTTGCTTGGATTTGGTTTAGACTTGTTCAGAGTCAAATGCATGTTTTAAGGGGAGGAGGATTATTTTGTTGTTGCTGTTTTTGTTCCTATGAGTACAATCCACTCTATGTCCCGTGTTGAATTCTACTATTAAAATGTGGGAAACAAATGTTTATCAAATCCAAATCAATCCAAAAGCCTGGAGACTGGATGGCCATGGTCCTCCCTTTGACCTGGACAGTGGTTGCCATGGCTACCTGCACACTCACCAAGCTGGAAGTTAGTAGAAGATAAAGAGACCAAAATGATGGATAAAGCAGGTTTTCCAGGGAAATCCCACAAAGTGCTTTCCAAGCTAGAACTAAGAATATCCAGCATGCATTTGGAAAAACTCATTAGCTTCTTATGGAAAATGATGAGTCATTTGAAAAGCATTCTCTGAATGCTCAGAAAACTTCCTCTAAGGTTGTGGTTGTTTGGAGAAGTCCTCCTCTTCAAAGAAGTTCTCCTGACCATCTTCAAAGCCACTTTCTGCTTTTTCAAACGCTACTGTTCAACAAAAATTTGGTTTCTGCCACAAAACCAACCTTAGACACTGAAACAGAATGAATCCAATGCAGTGAAATGCAATGAAATCCACTGTGTTTTAGCAGCGTCTGTAGCATCACAGAGACGGTGTTCCACCAAAAACTGGGACCTGTCACATGTTGTTTCCTGGTGACAGAGCTGCAGCTTTAATGTCAATGATATAGAAGAAGAAGAATCCAAAACATTGGACTGTTTTCATGTGATCACATGGAAGCAGAATTAGGAAATCTCTAGTAAATCTGTCCTTGTTTTGTCAGCATGTTTGAATTGGAGTTTAAAGTTAGACGACAATAAAGACGTGTTCAGACCAAGAAATTACTTTGATGCTATTTTATTTAGATAAATCAGAAAAAAGTTCAAAACATAAAACATCCAAGGTAATTATGTGTAAAACATGTTGTCAAAAATCAAATGTTGTCTCCTGTGTGGAGGTATTTCAGTTAATTAAAAACAGAAAAAAATGAGTAACGGTCACTGCAAACTGTGCAGAAGGCATGTTCTTTCTAAAACTGGAAATAGCACCAACCTTTTTTATCACCTGAAGCTGAGTCTCCACTTGATAATTCAATAAAAATAACATTTCATTTCCTCATTATAAAGCAACTTTATTTGAGTTTCATTTGTCGTTGGTCTTTTTGAGACAATATCCTTAAGAAATCAAAACAAAAGGCTTTTCCAACAGAATCAGAACGTTAGCACGTGACCTAAGTTTGTTCACTTTGTGCTAAATGTTGATTTATTTGACTGTTTTGTTAATAATATCAACAGTTCTCTGTCGCCCTCTGGTGGTTCATCAGAAAACCCAAACTTCTAAAGAAAGTGAATCAATAAACATGAGCTAATTCTTGATGCAAGTTTGAAAACACAGATGGAAAACAGCATCAATACAAATATTAGTCAATGTTTCCTTGAATGGAACAATTTCAGGATTTGTTGTCATAAAGTTGTGAAAAACTGTCTTGTAAAGTGTGTGGTGACGGTCCACTGTGGAAAATTATGAGGTTCCGTTTGTGCCAAAAATATGTTTTTGTGTCCACTGTCTATGTCTTTGGTCCATTGTCTTTGTCTACTGAACGAGTTCATTGAACATTGGTTCATGCGTTATATTTAAAACTTTGCATTTGTCTTTGTTATTGTCGTTACTCTCTGTCGTCTCACTTGTCGTTTTATTTGTCTTTGTTATTGTCGTTACTCTCTGTCGTCTCACTTGTCGTCAGGAAGGTCCTTAGCAACCGTTGCTAGTGTCGTTAGCTACGACGTATCCCCATGTCGTGTCGTTAGATCTTGTCGTTTTTCAAATTTTGCCAAAGTTGTCAGAAAAGTCCTTTGTACGTCCGGTAAATTGTTTCCTGTACTACCACGGAAGGAAAAAAATGTTTATTAAAGCCGGCGCTAGCGTTAGCCATGAAAAATACGTTTTTAAAATGAACTTTATTGATATTCCCCCAAACGCGCATTGCCAGAAAGAGGGGGGCGCGCGCATGCGTACAATGCTTTCACGTTCCCGAAGCGACTTTTGCCAATTGTTTTAAGTTATTTATAGTATGGCTTCAATTAAATCTGGAGATTAAACTATTATTTAAGTCTTTTAAAAATTAACTGATCTTTTTCAAACATGTTGTCACAAATTGGGAGGATCAACGAGGAGCAGACGGGCCAAACTCTGTCTGGATTTTGATCTTTTCTTTTTGATCTGTTATGTATTTATTTGATCATGAGGTGGCGCTCTCGGGACCAGTATACTTCTCTTTTGGGTGCCTCTGCTCCTCGTTTATCCATCAGATTTTTAACATGTTGGATAAAGACTAGTTATTTTTCAAAAGTCTTTTAAATAATAGTTTCACCACCAGATTAAATTGAAGCCATTCTTAAGATAAAACTAAATAACCTTAAACGGGACCGTGAAACCGTTGTACGCATGGACCCCCCCCCCACCACCACTTCTGGCAATGCGCTTCTGCAGCGATATCAATAAAGTTTTTTTTTTTTTTTTTACATGTTTCGTTCCGTGCTGGTACAGGAAACAAGTTACCGGACTTTTCTGACAACTTTGGCCAAATTTGAAAAACGACAAGATCTAAGGACATGACATGGAGATACAACGTAGCTAACGACACTAGCAACGGTTTGGCTAAGGATTTTCCTGACGACACGCGGAAACGACGCTGCAAACGACAGTGTGACATTAGCAACGGTTGCTAAGGACTTTTCTGACGCCGTAAGGAGACGACATGGGCAAACGACAATAATAAAGACAAATCAAAGTTTTAAGCATAAAGCAAGTGTATACATCACAAAGCAAATACAAAGCAATAATCAAAGAAGCACGGGCATGCAGAAGGTATTGCTTAGTAGTACATAGACATGAACCAATGTTCAATGAACTCGTTTAATAGACATAGACAATGGACCAAAGACATAACAGTGGACGCAAAAACACATTTTTATAATTTTGGCACAATCGGAACCTCATAGAAAATGACTGTTTGTGGAACATTGAGATGTGCTCAGTGATTTGGGTTTAGGACACTTTGTCAAAGTCAAAGTCAAAGTCAACTTTATTGTCAATTCTTCACATGTGCATCACATACAATGAATCGAAATACCGTTTCTTGCTCTCTCGTGTCTGTTCAGGGGAAGAAAAATAATAAAATAAAATAAAAATTATATACATAAAAATAGAATAAGTAAGTAAAAGGAAAGAAAAATATACATTTTACAACATTAGAAATTTGTTATTAAAGGCAGTGTCTCAAGGCAGTGGGGGTGGGGGTGGGGGGGTTCGTTTGAGCACTGTTCATGGGGGAAGATGGGTGGTAGGTAGGTGGAGAGGGGGGAGGGTGTTTAGCATCCTGATGGCCTGGTGTGTAAAGCTGTTTCTGAGTCTGGAGGTCCTGGAGCGGAGGCTCCTGTACCTCCTCCCCAAGGGCAGAAGGCTGAACAGGTTGTGTGCAGGGTGGTGTGCATCCTTGATTATTGTTAGTGCTTTGCGGGTGAGGCGGGTGATGTATAAGTCCTGCAGGGAGGGGAGTGGTGCTCCAATGATTCTCCCGGCTGTGTTCACTATGCGCTGCAGGGCTCTCCTGTTGCTGTGTGTGCAGCTGCCCCCCACACAGTGATGCAGCTGGAGAGGATGCTCTCAATGGTTCCTCTGTAGAATGTGGTCATGATGGCTTGTGAAGCTCCTGATCTTTTTAGTTTCCGCAGGAAGTGGAGACGTTGCTGACCTTTCTTTGCCAATGATGTGGTGTTGGCGGTCCAGGAGAGGTCCTCATTGATGTGAACCCCCAGGAATTTTGTGCTGCTCACTCTCTCCACAGCAGTACCATCAATGATCAGTGGCAGGTGTTGAGTGTGGCCCCTCTGGAAGTTGACAACAATCTCCTTTGTCTTGCTGACATTTAGCAGGAGGTTATTATCTCTGCACCATTTTGTCAGCAGATCTACCTCTTCCCTGTAGTTGGTCTCATCGCCCTTGGTGATGAGGCCCACCAGAGTTGTGTTGTCTGTAAATTTTACAAGGTGGTTTGTGCTGTGGGTTGTTGTGCAGTCATGTGTCAGCAGGGTGAAGAGCAGCGGACTAAGCACACAGCCTTGGGGTGCCCCGGTGTTGAGAATGATTGTAATTGAGGTGTTGTTGCCGACACGTACTGTTTGTGGTCTTTGGCTGAGGAAGTCCAGTAGCCAGTTGCAGATGGGGGTGTTAACGCCCAGCTTGTCCAGTTTGTAAATGAGTTGCTGTGGTATTATTGTGTTAAATGCAGAGCTGAAGTCTATGAACAGCATTCTCACATATGCGTCCTTTTTGTCTAAGTGGGTGAGAGCTGGATGGAGAGCAGAACAAATGGCGTCGTCTGTCGATCGTTTGGATCGGTATGCAAACTGAAAGGGGTCCAGGGTGGGGGGAAGGGTGGATTTAATGTGTGACATGACAAGCCGTTCAAAGCACTTCATGATGATGAAGTGCTATGGGGCGGTAGTCATTGAAGCAGGATGGTGATGGTTTCTTTGGCACAGGGATGATGGTGGTAGCCTTGAAGCATGATGGGACGATGGCTTGCTCCAAGGAGATGTTAAAGATGTCTGTGAAGACATCCTTTAACTCTTCTGCGCAGTCCTTCAGCACACGGCCTGGGATATTGTCTGGGCCCGCAGCTTTCCGTGGGTTGATGGTGGAGAGTGTCCTCTTCACGCTGGCTGTTGTTAGGTGCAGAGTTTGATCCTGGGGGGAGGGGGGCATCTTCTGTGGGTGTGTGCTGTTTAGTCCTTCAAAGCGTGAAAAGAAGCTGTTCAGGTTATTGAGAAGGGGGGTGTTGTTCTCACAGCTCTGTGGTGCAGGCTTGTAGTCTGTGATGGCCTGGATGCCCTGCCACAGGCTCCGTGCATCTCTGCTGTCGTTGAAGTGGGAAGAGACTTTGTGCATATAGTCCTTTTTTGCTTTTCTGATGCCCCGGGACAGGTTGACTCTTGCTGTTCTTAGGCCAGCTTCATCCCCTGCTCTGAAAGCATCATCTCTGGCTCTCAACAGCCCTTTGACTTCCCCTGTCAGCCATGGCTTCTGGTTGGCTCGAATGATGATGCTTTTTGTGTGTGTCACATCATCGATGCACTTTGTGATGTAGGAGGTTACTGTGTCTGTGTACTCCTCGATGTCAGTCAGGTTGTTGTAGGTGGCAGTTTGTTTAAACATGTCCCAGTCTGTTGTTTCGAAGCAGTCCTGAAGGGCAGAGGATGCTCCCTCTGGCCACACTCTTACTTTCTTCAAGACTGGTTTTGCAAGTTAGTCAAGACTGGTTTTGCAAGTTTTGCAAGTAACTAGCAAACATATGTTTTCTATGCAACTGTGTTTGTCCCTTTAAAAAGCTATAATAAATAAAGTTATTTGAGTAATTTAACATTAAGGAATAGATACCGGTAGTGATGGGACGATGATACCTCAAGGAGTGTATTGACACACTAAACCAGGGGTCGGCAACCTTTTTTACTCAAAGAGCCATTTGGGACCGCCCCTAATGAAAAAAAAAAGCACTCGGAGCCACAACCCGTTTTGACATCATTATATATATTATGCATGTATATATTATATCAAGGGTGCTCATTAAGTCGATCGCGATCGATTTTCAAGGACATGAGTGTAGATCACGGTCCAGAAAAGATTTTTTAAAAAAAGTACTTCTTTCTTTTCATTGTCATGTTTATTTGTTACATGTTTATTTCAACATTATTGTTTATGTACTGATGATTAAAAACTACACAGTGAGTTTACATAAAGATACTTTAGTATTAACAGATGAGGCGTTTTATTACAAAGACAGAAAGCAGCAACCATCGTATTCATGCTCTGCTGTAAACAGTCCAATGCGGGGAGCATCATGGCATATTATGAGGCTTTTGGCGCTGCTCGCTCCGTATTTTTGAACCTTTCGCTGCGATGACTTCTCTTTTTCTCTCGTCTTTCCGACCGTGGTCAGAAGCGCAGGGGAGATTTCCTCCAGAGCTGAAGGCAATTCTCCTTCGGGGTTCACTTCCCTGTTCGAACCCTCAGCCTTCAGAGCGGATTAAAAATGAGTCCAGAACAGTTATTCTGGGAACGACGACTACTCTTTATTTAGTGCTCCGTCCTCCGGACACACAATATATTTCACGCACACACCTCCGCTCCGTGCTCACACCCCCATCTCCACCTGCACGCCCCCCCCCCCTTCTTTCTCGTGGCACGCGCGCCGCTCAGCACACACCCACAACAGTATAAAGCGTGTGCCTCGCAGCTTCCTTGATGAGCTCGTATTTATCGGACTGCAGAACTGATAGCAGGAGGAGACACGCGGGGCGGCTTTAATAAACTCCGGTTGCTGGACTTCTACCGGGGACGTGATGTGCTGCGGGGAGAAAAAGCCGCTCTGATGACAGAGCCTGCGCTGAGTGAATTTAAACTCGCGTCTGCAGTGACGTATGTGTCAGAGGATGTCCGATTGGCCATTCTGCATGTCAATCAAGTCCCGTACTTTTCGGTGAGAATTTTGATTGGCTGGTGGATTTTCAAGAAGCACTCTCTTCCCCTTCAATCTCCCCCACGTCCCTGAAGATGACAGGTCGATCGCGACCGACGCAACGAGCTCCCCTGCTCTGAAACACACATCACCGCACACGCGAGTCCAAAACACCGGCGCAAACTCTCCGTCACCAGAAAGCCGCTCCCCGCTCCGCGCCACGCCAAGCCCCCGGCAGAAAATCACTCCAGACCCGGAGTGTTTATTGAAGCTGCCCTGCGTGTCCTCCTGCTATGAGCTCTGCAGCCCTCGCCCGACAAGCACAAGCCCACCAAGGAAGATGTTTTTACGTGGCACGAGGCACGGAGCCAGCAGCGCCTTTGAAATGCCATGAAAAATGAACAAACTAAAATAAATTTGAATTTTTATAAAATACTCATTATTTTCCAAAGTCACAGGGAGCCACAACAGAAGGATGAAAGAGCCACATGTGACTCCGGAGCCATGGGTTGCCGACCCCTGCACTAAACAAACTGTGTCGGCACTGTATTGATACTGTGTTGGTCACCCAATAGTGACCCCTGCAGTAGTTATAAAATCATTGCAGGTAAATAAATTCCTTGTTCGTGTAAATGCTAAAACTGAGTTGGTATGTAAAATATAGCAAATTAGAGTGAAAATTCTGTCACAATTTTTTTTAACTTATGTGCTCATTTGTCAAGTTAACTGTTAAATCATATGAAATAAAAGACAAAAAAGTGATTAGTTCATGAATTTTTATTAAAATATAGTTATATAGTTAGTACAAATATATAATAAAAATGAAAAAAAGGTCAAATAAGCTTCAGGAGCTCCCTGAATCCCTCATTTTCAACAAAGCTGAGTGGCTGACAGTCTTTGATGATCATATTGACCACTGCCTCATCCACTGCTTGCTTGTTAGGAACTGCAAGCCAAAAGGAACTATTTTGTCAAAAGCTTTATAAAAGGACTGTAATTTTTACAAACAATATCAAATAGTGGTGGGGTAGTGGTTAGCACTGTCGCCAGAGGGTTGGAGGTTCAATACCAGGCCTGGATTCTGTCTGTTTGCATGCATGTTTGTTTTTGTTTTTAGCACAATTTTTAGAGAGAATTTCAACATACCTGGGGTACTCTCATGAGTATCTGCCAATTCCTCATTGCCATGCCGAGCTCTATAATGCCTCAGCATTGATGAAGTGCTCTTATTGATATAAGATAGCTCTGTGCAGCAGAGCCGACACTTCACCTACAATAACAAAAAACGTTTATTTATCTGAAAACAATTCAAACCTCTTACCAGAACATTGCATTCACTTGTTAAAAAAATAGACAGCCTATCTCATGATTACAAGATCAGGATCTCACAATTACATGATAACATGAATAAAGCAACTGTAAGGCTCTTTAACTGACTATCATATGTATCACAGGTCATTCACTTGATAAACTGATAAAGTGAGTGTAATGCGCCACCTTAAAAAATAGTATATAAGGGAGCAAAAGATTTACCTTGTTTGGTGTCACGAGATCAAAATGATTCCACAGCGGGGAAAACTTCCTAGGACGATCCATGATCAAGCAAAACTCCATCCGACAAACCCGCGACATGTTGATACAGTTTGTTTTCTTTATAAACACACTTTGGCGCGGGACATCCAGACGATACAGTTCCTGTATTGGTCACGTGATTCTTTCTTAAAGCAATACACGCACCGACACGAGGTTTCCCTCTTGAGCTCTCGGCACAGTGCTGATGCACCAGTGTCGCTCGTCCCATCACTAGGAGGCAGCGCTTAAAGGGCTCTGCTCCACACTACTCATCGCTTACGGCCATACCACCCTGAACACGCGTGTGCAGGGGGGTGTGGCTTTGTGGTATGTATCTGGTGAGTTTTCGGCGTCTGAGATTTCTCTCTCCTTGTTTTTCTCTTTTGTCTTTCTTTTTGCGCTTGTTCTCTTTTTCCCCTTGCTCCCCCCAGTTTTTAACTGCTGGGGAGCGTTAGTCTTTTTTCTTTCTTCCTTTTTTTTCTTCTTAGCCTTTTTTCTCTCTTTGGGTTTTGCCTTCTTCTTTATATGTGTTGGTGTCACTCACTGAGTTTTTTTTTCTTTCCGCATTTATATGATGCCCCCGTGTTCTGAGCATGGCTTCAGAGGGGGGGCGTTCTTTGGGTGTTGGACAGGAATCTACTCCGGAGCAAAATGAACAGATTGTCGGCGTGGCAGGTCCGTCGTCTATGAGGTTCCGTTTGTGCCAAAAATATGTTTTTGTGTCCACTGTCTATGTCTTTGGTCCATTGTCTTTGTCTACTGAACGAGTTCATTGAACATTGGTTCATGCGTTATATTTAAAACTTTGCATTTGTCTTTGTTATTGTCGTTACTCTCTGTCGTCTCACTTGTCGTTTTATTTGTCTTTGTTATTGTCGTTACTCTCTGTCGTCTCACTTGTCGTCAGGAAGGTCCTTAGCAACCGTTGCTAGTGTCGTTAGCTACGACGTATCCCCATGTCGTGTCGTTAGATCTTGTCGTTTTTCAAATTTTGCCAAAGTTGTCAGAAAAGTCCTTTGTACGTCCGGTAAATTGTTTCCTGTACTACCACGGAAGGAAAAAATGTTTATTAAAGCCGGCGCTAGCGTTAGCCATGAAAAATACGTTTTTAAAATGAACTTTATTGATATTCCCCCAAACGCGCATTGCCAGAAAGAGGGGGGCGCGCGCATGCGTACAATGCTTTCACGTTCCCGAAGCGACTTTTGCCAATTGTTTTAAGTTATTTATAGTATGGCTTCAATTAAATCTGAAGATGAAACTATTACTTAAGTCTTTTAAAAAATTAACTGATCTTTTTCAAACATGTTGTCACAAATTGGGAGGATAAACGAGGAGCAGAGGGGCCAAACTCTGTCTGGATTTTGATCTTTTCTTTTTGATCTGTTATGTATTTATTTGATCATGAGGTGGCGCTCTCGGGACCAGTATACTTCTCTTTTGGGTGCCTCTGCTCCTCGTTTATCCATCAGATTTTTAACATGTTGGATAAAGACTAGTTATTTTTCAAAAGTCTTTTAAATAATAGTTTCACCACCAGATTAAATTGAAGCCATTCTTAAGTTAAAACTAAATAACCTTAAACGGGACCGTGAAACCGTTGTACGCATGGACCCCCCCCCACCCCCACCACCACTTCTGGCAATGCGCTTCTGCAGCGATATCAATAAAGTTTTTTTTTTTTTTTTTTACATGTTTCGTTCCGTGCTGGTACAGGAAACAAGTTACCGGACTTTTCTGACAACTTTGGCCAAATTTTAAAAAACGACAAGATCTAAGGACATGACATGGAGATACAACGTAGCTAACGACACTAGCAACGGTTTGGCTAAGGATTTTCCTGACGACACGCGGAAACGACGCTGCAAACGACAGTGTGACATTAGCAACGGTTGCTAAGGACTTTTCTGACGCCGTAAGGAGACGACAAGGGCAAACGACAATAATAAAGACAAATGCAAAGTTTTAAGCATAAAGCAAGTGTATACATCACAAAGCAAATACAAAGCAATAATCAAAGAAGCACGGGCATGCAGAAGATATTGCTTAGTAGTACATAGACATGAACCAATGTTCAATGAACTCGTTTAATAGACATAGACAATGGACCAAAGACATAACAGTGGACGCAAAAACACATTTTTATAATTTTGGCACAAACGGAACCTCATAGTCGTCTGCAGGTGCAGCGGCGAGGCCTGATTTAGTCACGGAGGGCGGAGTGAAAAAGTCACTGGGTGTTAATGACGGAGAGTCTCCGAAAATTGTTTATGATTGAGACTTGACAATTCACGTTGAATTATTGGGTGATGACACTGTGTCGGTAAATGAGTTAATTAAGTACAGCCGGTTACTATGTGGGGGCGTGGTGGCGTGTCGGGCAGTGGGAAGCAAGCGCTACGAATTAACCTTCTCTAATGCTGTCGGGAGGGATAGACTGTTGGACGGTTTCAAAATAGGGAACACGACAGTTCAAGGTCGGAAAATTGCGAATGATGAGCTGGTTGTTTCTTTTTTGGGACTACCTGCGTATATAATATTACTGATGAGGAGATATTGGCGAAATTAGAGGGGTGGAAAGTGTCTGCTGTGTCTCCCATTAAAAGGAGGATGTGGCCAGGAACCAGTGTGGCGGACGGGACTCGGTTTGTCAAAGTAAAATTTAATGACGGCGTTCAATCTCTGCCGTATTCCGCGAAATTTGACACAGTGACTGGACCAGAATTCTTTAGAGTAATTCACGACAAGCAGGTGAAGGTGTGCAGGATCTGTATCAGACCCGGACACATTGTCAGAGATTGCCCCGAATTTCTCTGTAACAAATGCGGGGTTCAGGGACATTACGCCAGGGAGTGCGCGTCCTCTGTTTCTAAATGCTCTGTGTGTATGCATAGGATGACGGACTGTAGCTGCCTCGGTGGCAATGACGGCGGGGAGGCCTCTGCTGAGAGTGAGGAACAGCTCAGTGATGAGTCCGATGAGGACAGCATGTCTGATGAGAGCGTGGAGGAGAGCAGCGCCGTGTCTGAGGGACACCTGTCTGACTCTGAGCGTGATGCACAGGTGTCTGCTGCTCCCTGCGGAGCAACCAGCGCAGGAGTTCAATCCACTGTGGAGAAAGGGGTTCTCGGTAGGCAGGCGGCTGCGAGCAGCCAGGAAATGTCCCGGGGGGCGGGGGATTCCAAGAGGCTCCTTCCGCCGAGCACCGCTGTTCCCGTGAAGGGGGGTGTGCAGCACCAGAACGCTGCCGCTGCTTCTATCCGGGCGGGGGAGGCTCCCGCGGTGGACCCTGCCTCGTTACTATCCGTTCCCGTCGAGGGGGGAGCTCAGCGCCGGAGCGCTGTCTCTGCCCCTGTCCGGGCAAAGGAGGGTGTGAACCTCGTCTCGAAGGGGGTGTCTGTGGAGCGCAGCGCTTCGTCCTCTGCGCAGGGAGAGTCAGATCTCCGTGGCAGGGTGGCGGGCAGCGTGCGTCTGGCCCGAGGAGTGGATGGGGGAGTGACCAGTGGGCCTGGTGCATTGATTAAGGACATGGTGGATGAGGACATGGATGATGCTGCGATTGCATGGGCTCAGCGGAGGACACGGTCTCAGGTAAACAGGCTGAAGTCTAAGAAGAAACCTGCGTAACCCTGTATGCCGTTGCGGTGCGTTTTTCTGTTATATTTTGGGGGGGCATGTCGTACAGGCAGAGGGCTTGGATCGGTTATCTCAGAAATTGTTTTTATTTTAGTTTTCTGTCAACCTAATTACCTAAGGTGGTGGGTTTCTCTTTTTCTAGGGGGTTTGGGGTTTTTTTTGTTTTTGTTTGTGAGATCCTACAGGTCATGGCGTCAGGAGGGGAGTGTGGACGCTGATCCTGCGGACTGGTGTGTCGAAATGGTATCCTGCAGCTGGAGGAAAAAGCCTGAGGTCCCTGGAGCTGTGAGGGGCCTGAGGCCCACATCTTAGAGGTCGGGGTGGAAGGAGAGGCGTGGACACTGTTCCTTCAGGGTGGTGCATCGAGATGGTTCCTGCAGTGGAAAACAGCTGGGGGTTCAAGGAGCTGTGAGCCACGCTGACGCCCAGGTGTGCTTTTGAGCGGTCCGTGGAGGAGGACTGGATGAGGGCCATTCATTTTTGGGATGCGGAGAACTGGAGGATGATGGACAGTTGGGGATAGTTTTATAAGAAGATTGAACGGGCATCTGCTGGCTCTTATGAGGATGGAACCAGATGGACTTTGTAAAATCTTTCTGTGTAACGGTTTATTTGTGTATGTGAATGGTGGAGTTCAGGTTGAATATTTACCTTATGTATGTTCTGTTTGTAGATCCGATGTAGTTTATTTTGTTTCTGTACTGGTTTCTCCACCTGTTTTGTTTGTAATAATGACTTAATTATGTACAGTTTTTTAATCTCCTTTATTAAAAAAAGATTAAAAAAAAAAAAAAAAAAACCACGCCCGATCTCGTCCGATCTCGGAAGCTAAGCAGGGTCGGGCCTGGTTAGTACTTGGATGGGAGACCGCCTGGGAATACCAGGTGCTGTAAGTTTTCCTGCTTTTGCTCATAGCCACCCACCAGAGAGAAAGAAAATCACACACAGCTTAGGGTACCTTGGTTTGGTTGTCATGCATTCATGTCTTTCCGTCTTTTTTCTCTGACACCCCCGTTCTGTGACACAGCCACCAGAGAGCGCACTTGCCAGGAAATCACATGCACAGCTTTGGCTTTCATGCTTTTTTTGTCCTTCCATTATTCTTCAGTGTGTCTTTCTTTCTTACTTACTTACTTACTTACTTACTTAAAGGTTGCCGTTTTGGCTGCAGGTGGGTGTGTCCGCTCAGCAGGTGCACCAATCAGTGGCAGAGAGTGAGTGAAGGGGGAGCTGGGATTCTGGGAGTCTGGAGCAGGCAGGAGTCTGGAGCAGGCAGGAGTGATGGGACGATGATACCTCAAGGAGTGTATTGACACACTAAACAAACTGTGTCGGCACTGTATTGATACTGTGTTGGTCACCCAATAGTGACCCCTGCAGTAGTTATAAAATCATTGCAGGTAAATAAATTCCTTGTTCGTGTAAATGCTAAAACTGAGTTGGTATGTAAAATATAGCAAATTAGAGTGAAAATTCTGTTTCAATTTTTTTTAACTTATGTGCTCATTTGTCAAGTTAACTGTTAAATCATATGAAATAAAAGACAAAAAAGTGATTAGTTCATGAATTTTTATGAAAATATAGTTATATAGTTAGCACAAATATATAATAAAAATGAAAAAAGGGTCAAATAAGCTTCAGGAGCTCCCTGAATCCCTCATTTTCAACAAAGCTGAGTGGCTGACAGTCTTTGATGATCATATTGACCACTGCCTCATCCACTGCTTGCTTGTTAGGAACTGCAAGCCAAAAGGAACTATTTTGTCAAAAGCTTTATAAAAGGACTGTAATTTTTACAAACAATATCAAATAGTGGTGGTGTAGTGGTTAGCACTGTCGCAAGAGGGGAGGTTCAATACCAGGCCTGGAGCCTGTCTGTTTGCATGCATGTTTGTTTGTTTTTTTTTAGCACAATTTTTAGAGAGAATTTCAACATACCTGGGGTACTCTCACGAGTATCTGCCAATTCTTCATTGCCATGCCGAGCTCTATAATGCCTCAGCATTGATGAAGTGCTCTTATTGATATAAGATAGCGCTGTGCAGCAGAGCCGACACTTCACCTACAATAACAAAAAAAGTTTATTTATCTGAAAACAATTCAAACCTCTTACCAGAACATTGCATTCACTTGTTAAAAAAAATAGACAGCCTATCTCATGATTACGAGATCAGGATCTCATAAGTAAGGGTTAATGGCCGACGAAGTGTGCGGTTACTTCTTTTTAACGCACACCGTGGAAGCCTGAACCGTCCGTCCGTTAAAAAGTAGTAACCGCACACTTTGAAGGCCATTAACCCGCTTATACCATGGTCACTTACAAAAGCAATACATATTAACCAGGTTTTAGTCCTTAATTCTTGTTATTTTTCGATTTGGATAACTTTTCTCATAAGCAGCGGACTATGTTACGTGATGCGGCATATAGTCCGCATCGCGCAGCACCACTGCTGCAGTCAAGATTCGGCGATTTATATATGCTGATCGTCCCGATGGGTTGAATAAAGCATCAATTCAGAGGGAAAGTTAATCGCTTGTTTTTGCTTAGATGATGAAGCAAAAGGTTGTTTTACAGAAGCCGGCGCAGTGATACAAAACATTTAAGCAAGCCGACCGGAACTTCTTTTTTCACCGTGCAGTTATCAGATTTTAATGCATACCCAGCAGCCAATCAGAATCGAGTATTCAACCGGACCATGGTATAATGGCAAGTTAATGTCTTATAACCTAAGACATGGAGGTGTGCATGGTGGGTCCAGTATGACCAGGATTTGGGAAATGACAGTTGCCAAGAACTCACATGAAGTTTCAAGGTTTTTCCCTTCATGTGGAGGAAAAAAAGTCTTTGTCCCTTGTTGTTCTGCAGAATTGCAAACCTAGAAAGAAATCAACTTGAAAGAATTTATATAAATTTATTTGCCCTTATTTTAACCCATCTTCATCAAACATATTTGGGGGCTGTTGCTTGGCGACTCTGAGCTTCAGCTCTCTCCATAGGATTGACATTGGCTGGGCCTCTCCATGACCTTGAAATGATTGTTCTTCAGCCGTTCCTTGGTTGCCTTGGCTGTAGGTTCTAGGTCACTAACCTGTTGGAAGACCCATCTATGACTGATTTGAATGGTCCTGGCCTAAGGAGGGTAGGAAGTTCTCACTCAGGATTTTCCATTAATGGCTCCATCAACGTGGTGAAGTAGCTCTGTGCAGAAAAACAGCCCCAAAGCATAATGCTTCCACCTCCATGCTTGACAGTGGGGAAGCTGTTCTTGGGGTCATAGGTAGCAACTCTCTTCCTCCAAACCCAATGGTTGAGTTGATGCCAAAAAGCTCAGTTTTGACCCAAACATGCCATTATGCAGAATAAAATGATAAAGTAAACCCTATTTTCAGTGTGTGATTTTCATTTTTTCATAAATCTTAGGATAATTTAGATGATAAAAGTAATATATGTATGAATATAGTATAATGCAGTAAATATGTAAATATTTGATGCGATGAACAATACTTATCTGATTTAGACTCAACATGGAATATTTTTTACAGAAACACATCAAGCTGTGTTATTTAATGCTCATAATTCAGCCACCACTGACAGAAATATTTATATGCCAAACCAGCCATGTGACAATTTAAGTGCAAATACGCATGCGTGTGCGCCGTGCATACAAAGCCACCCCACCCCCACCCCCACGTGTCCACGCGCCGGTCGGTGGGTGTTGGGCGTCAATAAAGGTCCGGTTGTCGCGCTGTCTGCATCTCTGCACGAGCTAAAGAAATCTCAAATGTAAGAAATGTAAACACACGAGGCAGTAATGAAAATACTTTATGATCACCTGAAAGTATTTTCATCTGACAGATGAATGAAGCTGTTGTTATTTATACTGTGACGGAAGAGCAGTGCTGAAATACGGCCTCCATCGAGAGACTGAACGTAACGTGACTGCAGGTTACTATCATAGAAAAATGTAAAAAAAACGTCCAAGTGTGAGGCGGGCTACAAGGATTTCAGGCCAAAAGAGAAACCTCACATGTGATGAAGTGTCTGTTTGGTATGTATTTACCATCTGTGACTCAGAGTCATTAACCAATTGTTGATCTTTTCACAGTGTTCTATGATGATCTAAATTTTGACGATGGCGATACAAAAATTGCTGCCAAACCTGCCAAAAGGTCCCTCCTCTCACCACAGACATGTTGTGCCCCCTAAGTTGCCCTAAGTTTCCTGATGAAGCAGAAACGTGCTTTGCCTGGATGATGGTCTTATATCAGGTATTGTTAATAATAATTTTATATCCACCATAGTCTGTTGTTGTAACTCGTTATTCATGGAAGCCTGATGACGCGACATCTTCAATCCGTATGAACTCTAGTCTTATTAGAAACTGTCATTTGTGAACCGTCAGCAGATCTGGTCATGTCTCACCAAAACAACCACACTCATCATTTCATCATTTTCCTCCATTAAGGTTGGAAAAACCAGCAGCCCTCCAGTGCTTCAGCCGTCCAACCATCAACAGTTTTAGCCATCCATCCTCCCACCACCTCAGCCTCACTGCCGTCCACCAATAAGCCAACTTCTGTCATTTTACTATCCTGGTACGTTCTTATTTTTCTGTAGCAACAATGATATGTTTTCAGATATTCCTATGCAATTAAAATGTTTTGTAGTTAAAAACATTTTGCACACTATGAAAAGATTCTATAAAATATTATTTAAAAAAATCCTTTCCAACAAAATGTTGACTACCGTCTATCTTCCAATAGTAGCTCTGGTGTTTATTCCATCACAGACAGACGGTGAAGGTTAATGGGTTTATTTTGCAGCGAAATTTCATCAAGAAATGCAGACAAACACCAGCAGATGAAGATTTCAGGATTTATTCAAATGATGAGAACATTGGATTGTGCTCTGATTAGCACTGGCTGTTGAAGTTTCTTTTCTCTTTGAAGCATCAGCCTCCGTATCAAAAATCCTCTTAGTTGTCGTGACCATGTCTTTCCTGGAGACACGCCCACCTTTCCGTCTTTGTTCAATCGTTCATGTTCAAACCAGTTCTTGTAATTTGTCGCTCGCTTTCTTTACATTTCCACCAGTAAAAAATAATATGACTAGTATACGACAAGTACTTTAAGAATTTGTAAAGATTTTGATTTTGTATTATTAATTTGAATTTTTTAGTCTTTTATTATACAATAACTATGCACTATTTGTTACGGTTTCTGTTTCTTTGCCCTTGTGGTTTCCTTCCTTTTTGTTCTGTGATGTTTCAGTTACTTCCTGTTTTATTTTGTAGGGTTTCCTGTTTCGTTTTGTTATGAGTTTTACTTTAGTTCCCCATCCTGCCTGATTGTGTTCACCTGTGTCTCGTTTGTCTGTATGTATTTAAGTCTTGTCAGTCCCTTCCTCCTGTGCTGGTCCATAGTTTGTAATTGTGGTGTTCCCTGGTTCTGTGTTTCGAGCGTTTAGAGATTCTAGCCTGCCGTCTGCAGTGGTTTTGGTTTTGTATCTTTTGTTTAGTTATTAAAGCTCCTGTTCCCCTGCAACCTCCTGCCTCCTCTCCTCTCTGCGCCTGGGTACTTCCCTTCTCCCCCGTTACACTATTACTTTATTTACATTTATCTTAGTTTAAGGAATGACATAAAGCCCTTTACAGTAGTCAGTAGTTTTCTGTGCATCATTTGTAAGTTTGAATAATTTGACTAAATACATGTTTACACTTTTCCTCATTCAGAATACAGCCGTGTGATTGGAGGAAAAGACTAATATGCAGTGAGGACATTTAAAGAATAAAAGGAAAAGTTTTTTTTACATTATTACTATTTTAAAGTAGAACTCTAATGTACATAAATGCTTTTTTATAAATTAGTTTGCATATTTACTGTGTTAGAGTTCTGAAGATTGTTTTGAGTGGTGAAAGTTTTTATTATATTTATGAGAAACAGATGGAGTTAATGGAGTGCTAGTCGTGTTTTATGTTGTATATATTATTAATGAATTCATGTATTTATTTTGAAGTGCCTATTTGGAAGTAAAGAAGGCGGGGTTATGGTTAAAATACATGTGGACAATCCAGCAACGTTCCTCTTCAACATGAGTTTCCATCAGTTTTTTTTTCTTGGTCTCATGTAAATACGTCCAAATAATAATCAGCCTAATTCGTTTGTTTGTTTAATTAACATTATATAAATATTTTCTAATTGTCTTTGTCAATAAAAGGACAAATGGGGTAGATGATATTATTAATGCCCTACAAGTTGTTAGATATTGATTATACAATGCTTTTGTGCCATGCGTTAAAAATCACTGTAATATTGTAATTATTCATAAATATTTAAATAATACTAATATTTCCTACAAAGGATAATTGACACTAATCAAATGAAAAACAGTCGTCCTGTAAGCACTGAGTGGACAAACTGTAGCCCATCGTCTTCTATTCTTCTCTCACTGTTTGATGCAACCTTCTCTACTTTTCTTGCAGGGGGGGGGGGGTCATGGCCTCGACTCTGGATTCCAAAAAAGAGACAAAAAAAGGACCTCAACCCCCCACCCTTACTCAGACATTTTTATGTGTTTATGTTATTATTTACAATAATAAAATATACTGTGTACATTTCTTTTGTTTTACTTTTTTATACTTAGTTTCCTTATTTCCTATAATATTTATTAGTAGTTGTGGTTTGTTAGCCTCTTTTATGTTAAAATAGACGTAAATGATCCAGATGCTGATTTTCTAATATAAAGACAGATTTATAAATGAATTATTTACAACAGAAGTTCAACTCTATTGTGGTAGCAGTTTCATCGACTAAATAAACATAATTAGAAAAATTACTGACATTTTAATAGAGATTTTAGTGTAATGCTAACTTAGAAATAGGACAGAATAAAAATCCGGGTCATGAATTTCATCACGGACTGCAAGTGACGTCACTGTCATGCACCAACTAGTTTGTAGTTTTACTGCAATCCTTCATGCCTCACCCACTGTCCACCTCATGAAAAAGAACAATTATATATCATTAACCTTTTATTGTTTTTATGCATACGGCACATTCATAAATACAAATTTACAAATCATACTCCTCATTTTTCTATCTTTATCAATGAGTTCAAACAATACATGAACACAATAATAAACTCTGATAATAAGACATCAATTAAAACATTCAATCTGTGCGTCAGTTTCAATGTCTTTGTGAAAAATGTTATAATAATTCCCTGGTTTGTTCCTTTCTTGTTGCTGTTTTGAATTGTTGTGTATTGAATTGTTACATTCAATAAAGTTTTATAGAAAAATACTGCAATCCGTCGTTTCCTCTGCGACATGATGCCTTCCCTCTGAGAAACATTTGATGTTCTGTTTCTTTAAGTATCTGCAAAAACAAAAAGTTTGCATTAGTCATGGAAACATTAATTTCTGTAAAAAAAAAAAAAAACCATGTTCGTCGCAGGGCTTATTTTTTAGGACGTAACCTTCCTGATAAATGTGGGACCAATCATCACAAAACCAGTTTAAAAGAGCCAAATGTCATTTTTTTATTATTATTTATCTACAGTGTGTTTCTAAACTTAAGGGGTTGATGTTGAAAAATACGCTTGAATGGACGTTACGACAGAGTACATGGGTCCTAGAAACGTTATTAAAAGTAAATATTAAACCTCAGTCGATCTTATTTTACGAGATTTTCCACAGAAAAAAAAACTCACGACACGTGACCTCACGTCTGCCTACAGATATTATGGAAAAGATCAGACATTGTACACAGCATTTAGACTCGTAGTGTGAATACATCAACATGTAAAAGAATATTGAATAAAAAAATCGCTCAGTACATTTAGAGAACTCTTCAGTCCGTCCAGTTTGTTTTTAAATGTCATTCAAAGACACAACATGAAACCTATACGCAGGTCAGTAGAAATGTAAATAAAAGTTATTATTAATAAAAGTTATTATTAAATAGCAACGTGACCCACGTCAGCCCGCATATATGAATGGAAAAGATCAAACACTTTCAGATCCTTTGAGGAAAAATTGAACGTAACAAACAAACAAACAAACAAACTGCATGTCTGCAATGAATGGATATTATGAAAATAAAGGGTATATATACTGCTAGAAATGTTTTCAAAAATAAATTAGTCCGCAATCACTGGTATTTTATGGCATTTTCTGCGGTAAAAAAAAGAGAAACATATTAGTCACGTGACCCACGCGCACGTCTGCAGATATGAATGAAACAGAGCCTTTGGGAGAAAAGGTTGAATGAAACAAGCAAACTACAAACTGTATGTCCAAAATGAAAGCATATTTTCAAAGAAAATGGTATATTTCTCACTAGAAATCTTGTCAAAATAGAAATTAGTCCTCAAAATATCTTGTTTTCAGTCATACGAAACTCTTGCAGTAGAATACATTTATTTTCACATACTTAATTTACATCTTAGTTGGCATTCACAAACTTTGATTGGCATAAGGCTCCGTACAATTCCATGAGATAACTTCCATAAACTTTAGGGTAAAACCCCCCAAAACCAAAGATCATCAAGAAGAGAGAAGAAGAAAGAATGTAAATGTATAATCAGTGTGTCATAAGATGAGGTGTGTTTCGGCGGCATTTCATTTTCATTTCATTTCATTCCATTTCCAAGTAAGACTGCTATGTGTGACCCGGCACCTTTGACCGTTGGGCCGCCCCCTTCTTTCCATTTCTTTTATCCGAGTTCAGCGCTACAAAGGGGACATACTATCTAATGGATCTGCTATGTGTGACCCGGCACCTTTGACCGTTGGGCCGCCCCCATTCGAGTACAGCGCCTCGAAGGGGACACACTATCTAATGGATCTGCTATGTGTGACCCGGCACCTTTGACCGTTGGGCCGCCCCCATTCGAGTACAGCGCCTCGAAGGGGACACACTATATAATGGATCTGCTATGTGTGACCCGGCACCTTTGACCGTTGGGCCACCCCCGTTCGAGTACAGCGCCTCGAAGGGGACACACTATCTAGTGGAACTGCTATGTGTGACCCGGCACCTTTGACCGTTGGGCCGCTCCCGTTCGTGAACCACTAGGGGAACATACTATCTGCAAAGAGAGAGAGAGAGAGAGAGAGAGAGAGCCAAACAAAGAAAACGAAACAAAACAGGGAGCCAACATAAGAATCACTCATACCTAATTTTTTAAGAACATAAATCCCCATCCGCAAAACGTTGTAAGGAACTATAATTTGAACCGCCAAGTACAACCCATATGAAGACACTACCTACATCCATCCAAGCTCCCAAAGCATGCTAAACATGCTTAAGTACCATCCATTATTCGTAGCTTCCATCAAATACTAAGAACGAGCTTAGCGTTATTTCATTTGGTATGCTATTTAAAGGCGCTTAATTAACATCCATTAATTCAAGCTTCCAACGACAGGACTACGAACGAGCTTAACTGCCATAATGTTTCCCCATTTGTCATACCATAATACGAGCTCAGAACATCCATTTATTCGAAGATTTCCATCTAAGTATCAAGAAAATCCTCACTGCCATTTGTCTGAAGCTTAATTGGCGTAATTGAGTTTAGAAACCAAAATTTGAGCTCCATCGCATACTAATAATACACTTTAGAACATCCTAAATTTTGAGGCTTCCACCTGGCAATATAATCCAAGAATTTACATTCATTCTACTGCCAACATGATGATTGATTTAAGTCAGAAGTGTCATGGGAACGTAGGGGAGGTCCACCGCCCCATCACTTTCAGTTCAGCAATAGGTACGTTGAGCAGTCATCGTGGCAACACCAGATCAAGGAATGCAGGGGTGTCATCATTCGCCAGAAATGGGGAAGCAGGCCAGAGAGCAGGGACTCGCAGGCTCAGGATGCGATGCATAGATAAAATACAAAACCAGTATTAGTCCCAGCAAAGAACATATATATATATATAAACCTAGAAACTGATTAGTTTATACACTGATTAAGATGAATGGAATAACAAGGTTAAATTTATTAGAAAGTTAAGGAAAGTCCCATTGTGGCTTCATCGCACCATAGAAACCACCCGTATCACAAATTCCAGCAGTGAATTGATAGTGAAATACAGAACCTGCACAATATCTTAACACCAATTTTATATACGCCAAATTGGAAAGAAGCAACCTTTTACAGTTCCAGAGGGACGC
Source organism: Oryzias curvinotus (assembly GCA_023969325.1). Classification (NCBI taxonomy): domain Eukaryota; kingdom Metazoa; phylum Chordata; class Actinopteri; order Beloniformes; family Adrianichthyidae; genus Oryzias; species Oryzias curvinotus. Next base: position 127,376 of record JALJSC010000306.1, on the reverse strand, counting down.
ACCTTCAGAAGGTCATTGAGAATTAGGCGATGGGAAGGGTAACCGAGGGCCAAGGGGATTGTAGATGAGGAAGGTCCACGTCCCACGTAGCAATGGATTGCAGCTCGGCTGAAATTTGATTCTCATATTTGATATTAGTGGTTCTCAAATAGGTGGACAACAAAACAGACTGCCGAAATTTTAGCCAAGGGCGTCTGGAGATCCATAAGGGATCGTAGGTTTTGATAGACTGAACCTTAGATTTTTAGAGGTGGAGCATAACAAGCCTCTACATGTAGATGCATCTAGCCAAGTGTCATCTGCTTAAGCAGGGCAGATAGAAGACTGGCTTGCGGACACAAGAATTAACTCTTAAACTAAGCTTTAGAGCGTAAAAAATGGAGTTTCTACGGTCAGGGTTAATTTGCTTATGGTGTCATTTAAATACTACCCAAGACAACCGATGACACACATAAGACTATTATCTCACTCTTTAATTAAAGAGCCTTAATATAAACTCCATGGCTAAATTCTCATAACCACACGATCTTTAAAACCATTAGAGCCGTGGATTCTGGCGGCCGGACGTACACAAACCGCTCTTATAAATCTTTCCCCCCAAAAACTAGATGGCCCAGCCACAGAAGAACAAGCGGAGGGAGACTGAAGACGCGACAGGCATCATCATAACAAGACCTCTAAGCATTGAGAAGGACAGGCTACAAAACGGAAGACGTGAATATCCAGAACAGGAACATGGGGCCCAGGATCAAACTACCCGGAACAAGAGCACAAGATGAATGGATGACCGTGGGACCAAAGCCAGAGCAGAATCAGGTGGGCCGATCATTGAACAAACAGCCCTCAAACAAAGAATGAAACAAAGTACACGCTGTACAAAAGCGAGAGATGACATAAAGGGAGAGGCATGCACCAATGAACCATCCAGATCCAGAAGAAGAAAACAAATCCGGACGGGCAGAGGACCATACGTCGCAGACAACGCGGTAACCCAGATCAGAAAATGAAAGTAAGCCACAGAGATGCAAAAGACCAGGCATACAGAGGAACATTGAGGCAGAGAAAACATCAAAACGCGCAAAACGAAGGGGAGCCCATAGCCTACCCAAGTCCAGTACAGGGCTTGTGATAATACAGTCGATAGCATGAGGACCGCCATGACAGCAGAAAGGTCAACCGATAAACAAATCGAGCGCAGACTGGATGCCGAGAGACTCCTCCGGGAGGCAAAGAGGCAGGACACTGAGGACATCAGTGAGAACAGCCATCCCCAGCCACAAATCGCGTCCGGAGTAAAACGTGGAGAAGGCATGGGCAGCCGAAGTAAAAATAAACCAATCCGTAAGGCGCACGAGGAATCAGGCCACTGACGCCAAAAAAAATGACTACGACGACAGGCGCCAACAGGACCGAAACAAGTTCCAACCATGAACACATCCAAGGGCCACCCACAGTGGCGGCCTAGAATGAACCATACCGTGAGCAGGCGGAGGCGACGAACGAAGATCGCCGAGTGAATCAAAACAAGCCACAGACGTCGCATAAAAGAGACAAATCAAAAGTAAAATTCCACAGAGGAGAGAGGGGTCCAACAAGAACAAACCAAACGCTGAGTAAACCACCAAATGCACAGCAGCCACGACAGAAACACAAAACAAAGAGAGCCACCAAAATAATAAAGCCAGCGTTGATTAAAGACAGGCAAAATCCACATTCGGCTCTTATCTAGGAGCCGTAGGAGCCGAGTCTTAGCCGGATGGCTAAGACAGAGAGACACAGGAGGAGTTTCTACCCCCACGCCATCAGGCTCTTAAACGTTAACTCTACGCGTGTACCTTAATTATTCAAGTCTTCAGTCCACATTCATGCACATTATTTTGCATTCCATATTTAATTCTACAATACACATACAGTACGTATTTCATCGGTACATAGTTTTACGTATGTATATCATGTATATTTTACAGAAATATAGGACGTACATTTCCTGTACGGTTTTCCTTAATTATTGCGCTGTCCACAGAGCGGACCTGGGTTACATGTCACCACTGGTTGTATTTGCTAAATATAACTTCGTATGCAACAAAATAAAATCCTGAAATCTTGAAATCTTAAATAACATACAGCAACAGATAAAACGCCGAAAGCCACAACTAATTCAGCCAGCATGAGAAACCTGTCCAGACGAGGACCACCAGCCCTGAACCACAGGAAAAACCCCACAACCCCTGAAACAATAACAGGATGCAGAGCCACAAAACATGAAAACGAGTCAGGTAGACCACAATGACAAAGAACATAAAACTACAACACCCAGAGTCCTCAGGGGCGTGACGTCACATACAACCGGAACAATAATAAGGAACAGAAACGCATTAGAAAACACAACAGAAAAACAGGGGAAAAGACCGCCTGGCCGCTCACCGCAATGATACAAACGGCCACAGCAGAGGAGAAAGCCTGAACAGCCCCCGATCTAACGCCGCTGCCAACCAAAACACCGCGAAACGCTCACCCGCCGCAGCGACGCGAACACGCCGGCGCCGCTACCCGGCCGCTGAAACGCCGCGGAAGGAGAAACAAACGCGGCGAAATGAAAACCCCCACATCAGAAAAAGTGGGATCACCATCCAAAAGAAGGGGGGAACACACCAAGATGCCAAAAAAAGAAGGAGATCAGCGGTCATGGAGCACCGGCGACGAAAGCGGCGCTGCGGTAAGAAAGAGAATGAACGCTGCACACCTGGACTTAAATAGGAAGCTGAACAGGTGAGTTAATTAACTACCGCCCTAGGGGGGAAAGAGACTGCCGAGTTTTTTGGTGCCTGAAATGCGAATATCATTCGCTATTTTCTACAGAAAAAACTTAGTTTTCTCCTGCATTTTAATGAGAAATAATCTCTTCGTGCTTTAAATGCAGACAAGCAGCTAGACGGCTGTGAACGGACAGGATCAGGAAGATGATCATCTTTGTTGTAGCAGGACAACAGGGCCAGGGCTATTGAGCAGCTTTATTATAAATCATATGGATAAACATTTGAAAAGAAATATTAGATTAGATAAACGCGTTCTCCGCGACGTTCCAGGCGACGGTGCGGCGGCGCGCAGCTGTGGCGGACTCAGCCCGCTGAGCAACGGCTGGCCGCTGACTGAGCAAGGGCGTAGCGTGTTGCTGGTACGCGACACCGCGGCCAGCCGCCGAGCTCCGGAGGAAATAAGAAGCAAGGATCCCGCTGACAGACAGCGAGGTCTACGCACTCACTCAGCGGAGGAAAGAAGAAGCGAGGATCCCGCTGACCGACGGTGGAGCACGCCTGTCGCTCGCGCCACAGCCGCGCTCTGATTGGTTGACTCCACCTCCTCTTACCCTCCCTCCCCCCCTAGTCCCATTATCGGACACAGATCACTTTTGACACAAGTTTCTCGCAAGGAATGTGTCAGAATTCAGAGCGCAGTTGTAGCGCACCTGTGATTTGCGGCAGCAGATTCGAGCACACGCAGAAGCACATTTGAGCAGTTGGAATCACAGATTTGAAGTTGTAACTCTAAATGAACACATGCAAATGGAAATTTGTCAGTTCACACCAGAAGATTTTTACACACAGATGCAGATTTTTGATGCTCAAGTATTCAGATTCTATATTACAAGTTCTCAAATCAAATTTACAAGTGTGTTCTTTTTGACACATTTTTACCTTCATAGTTTCACATTACAACTTCAATCTGCTTCCAATCTGCAACCAGTAGAGGGCGCTAAGCGGGAAAAGCTTCACTGGGAGTACTGGGAGTTCTTTTAATAATAATTGCTGCTATATTTGATTGACAGCCCCTGTTGAACACAATTGAACTTTTTCAATGAGTTGAGAAAAATGATTGAAGTTTGAACAAAACGTTTGAAAAAAAAGTTTCTGTTCTTTCAAATCTCTATCAGAATCAAACACCAGAACTTTGGTTCAACAAGATATTTTCATTTCATCCAACAAAAGGTCACATTAACACAACTAATTCAGTTTGTTGACTTGATTTAAACTTTTAAGGCTATGAGGAGAGGAGGCTGTCTCCCTATAGACACCTATAGACTTCTATAGAAATAGAGAGACTGATGCATTATGGGAAGAAATCCATTTGTAGTTGGATTTGGATCTTTTACTGCACCACAGTTGTCACAAATGTCAATGAAAAGACCTTAAAATGAGGCTTTGAACTTGCTGTTGACAGAATAGTCCATTACATCAGGAGGACGGGGAGGGGGGGGGGGTAAAACCCTTTTAACTGGACAATTTGATGTCATTAAAGTGTTTTTTATTTTTGTTTTCAGAGTTAAATTAAAATGGTCATTAAATTATTTCAGAATTATTTTATGAATTCAGCTCGAAGCCCCCAAAGTGCTGGGGGCCCCAAGTCCCCCTCCCCACCTCAGCAGTGGACAATCATAAACAGCAGATAGAAGAGGCGGAGCCTAAGTGCTGAATTTGCTGAAATCATTGAATTGATGTCATTCCTGTTTCAGGAAAGTCCTAAAGTCCATTTTTAGCAATTATTTATGACAGGAAATGAAACCACGTGGTAGTGCCTTTCCCCGGGGAGTCTGATTCCTGGATGGGCCCGCCCTCTGACCCCAGGCCTGTCCTGCTCCCACCTTGTCATCCACCTCCTGTTGGAACGGTAACATCTGTCCACCACTAGAGGGCCTCAGCGCTGATCTGTTCGCTCAGCTGATGATAAAAAAAAGTCATAATTCTTGAACCAGAACAGATGAAAATGAAATCCATGAAACTCAAAGACAAAATAGATTTGAATCTGGTTTCAGATCTAGTTTTTATTCAATCATGATGTAACAAATCAGAGACAAATATGAAATGTTCAGTGGTCTTTTCTCTAGGATGAAAATGACATGGTTTAGTCCAACAGAATTTTAACATCAACTGAATGGGATTTTTGTGATCCAGAACATTTGACATCATTGATCAAGAAGAACCAATCGGAGCTTTTCTGTCTCCACGCTTGTAATGAGCTGTTTCCACCAGCAGGGGGCGACAATGTTCAGCTCCTGCTGCAACTTGAATCAGTGGTAGGAAAAGTGACGTCACATCCTCCATGTTTCTAGAAGAATTGGTAAAGATATGAGCCCTTTATGTCTCTGACTTTGATCTTTGATTTTTATTTGAATTTGATCATTTGATCATTTTCAAATGTTCTATTTTTAATTGACCAAAATTAGTTTATTTTTTCATTTTTTTTTCATTTATTTATTTGTTCCTTTCATGAAAATTAATGTTCAAATGTTTACATGTTTCTCTTACATATTAAACTTTTCATGATTGGAAGGGAGCAGAATTGAAGAACACAATTCTTATAATTATCTGCTCCCTTTTAAACATTACATTTCTCACACCATCACCTGTACTCAGATTTCACAATGTACAGTTTCACTACACAGTAAATACATTCCATTCATTTAATACATACATTCCAAAAATTCCATTCAACAGTCAAGTTTATATAAACTAATTTGTTTAGCTTCATACATCTGTTTAAATTGGATAATATTTTGACAACTTTTTAACTGATTCTCCTGGGAATTCCACATTTTTACCCCTGCTATAGACAAACACTTTTGCTTTAATGTTAATTGAGCAATCTGTTGTTTGAAATCAAATTTTCTCCTATGATTTTTATCTCCTGTGGTAAAAATAAAAAGCTTTTGTAGGTCTTTTGGTAAATGTCTGTTTCTAGCTTTAAACATAACTAATAAGGTCTGCAATTCAATTCAATTTTTAAGTTTTAATAAGCCTGACTTAATAAAAAGTTCATTTGTGTGATCTCTAAAATTAGCTTTGTGAATAATTCGAATAGCTCTCTTCTGTAATAGAATTAAGGGCATTATATTAGTTTCATGTGTATTTCACCACACTTTAATACAATATGTAAAATAAATTAAAACCAAAGAGCAATATAACATGTGCATAATGTGACATGGTAAAACATATTTAGATTTGTTCAGAACAAAAAGGCTCTTGGCTACTTTATTTTTTACATAAAATATATGAGATTTCCATGTTAATTTGTCGTCCAACATAACCCCTAAAAATTTAAATTCAGACACCTGTTCTATGTTTATGTTGTCAATGGACAAAGTCACTTCTGTTTTTCTTTATTACCAAACACCATAAACTTTGTTTTTTTTTGCCACATTCTTTTTATTGAATTTTCAAAGCCATAAAAAAATGTCAGAAACACAATTTACAATTTTACATTTCACTCGAGTCAGCCGTTACAAAAATTGCAACTTTATCAATTGTATTCAGGTAATGCTTCCTCTTATTCACAGTCTTATTTTTACACCCCCCCTCCCCACCCCAAGAACAAGAGTGCCTCTCCTTAGATGTTGACAAAATGAATATAAACTTAACACACCTAAAATGAAGAGAAGAAAAAAAAAAAAAACTTATAATAAATAAAATTTTGAAAACAGAGGTCTGTTGTACCATCCAAAATTAACAATCAACATTCTATTCCAGAGGATCCATATTCTTCACAAAATGTATGAAAGGTTGCCATATATTTTCAAATTCTTCCACTTTGTCTTTCAAAATATATGTAATTCTTTCTAAAGGGACCCCTGACAGCATTTGTTGGAACCACTGGGTTATGCTTGGACTGTGAGTGTTCTTCCAGCGTTTGGCAATACACATTTTAGCATGAATCAAGCTGAGATTTATAAACGCCCTCTCACCTTTGTTGTAATTATGTCTATTTGGATATATACCTAATAAGAAAAACTTTGGCTCCAGTGGGATCTGTTTTAAAGTAATTTTCTCTATTGTGATTTTCACTTCTTTCCAAAATGTTTGGATACATTTGCATTCCCAAGTACAGTGGAAGAATGTTCCTTTCATTTCCATACATTTGGAGCAAACATCTGGTATATTTTTGTTATACATATTTAAATCCGCTGGTGTTACATATGTACGCATTAACCATTTGTATTGTGTTAATTTTAGTCTTGAGTTAATTGACACCTTTTGAGCTGCAGCACAAGCACCCTCCCATTCCTCTTTTGTAATTTGTTTCTGGAAATCTTCTGTCCAAGCATTTACTTTGTATTGTGAACTTTCATTTGAATTAGACAAAAATAGATTATAAATCTCGGAAATGCCGCCTTTTTTGATACTGTCTCTCACCATGAACTTTTCTAACATTGAGCTTGGTGGTTTATTGAGGGTCTTCTGTGTTTTCCTTACAAAGTTTCTGACCTGTAGGAATTTATAAAAATGTTTTTTGCTCAACTCATATTTATTTTTTAGTTCTTCAAATGACATCATGATATCAGAATCTAGAGGATATAAGTCCCGGATGGTGGAAAGACCCTTTGCTGCCCATATTTTAAAGGTGGCATCCGCTCTACCTGGGGTGAAGAATTTGTTCCCCCAGATTGGGCTGTATTGTGATAACGGTTGAGTTTGGTTCATGTAATTTAAAACTCTGAACCATATTTGTATCATGTGTTTAAGAATTGGGTTCTTTGTCTCTTTGCGCAGCTTTTTTGAGGTGTTTGAGTTAAGAAATAATGGGAGGGGCAGCTTTAGATCCTGGGATTCCATTTCAACCCAATGAGGTGTATTTTTGACAGTAAAATGAAACATTATAGATCTAATCTGTGCAGCCCAGTGGTACCATTCAATGTTTGGACTTTTTAGTCCTCCTCTGTCAAAGGGAAGATATAGTAACGTCAGACGGAGTCTTGCTTTTTTGTTATTCCATATGAACCTGGCGAAAAGTTTCTTTAGTTTTGAAAATAAGTCTAGAGGTGGTGGCAGGGGTATGTTTTGAAACAGATAAATTAGTTTTGGGAGTACACTCATCTTTAATATATTTATTCTTCCCATTATTGAGATTGGTAGTGTCATCCATTTCTCTATGGAGCCGTTTATCTTTTCCATTAAAGGACCATAATTTGATTCTACTACCTGTTCTAGTCTTGGTCTGATATTAATTCCCAAATATTTGAAATTGTCAACTACGTTAAACTGGATAATTTCAGAAGTTGGACTTTTTCTTTCTTTTTCATTAAGTAATAAAATAGACGATTTTGTTTGGTTCACCCTGTATCCAGAGACATCTCCATATTTTCTGATTATTTCCATTAAAGAAGGAATTGACTTTCTTAATTGAGAGAGAAACACAATCACATCATCTGCATATAAAGCTATTTTGTGTTCAACTGAACCCACCGTGATTCCATGTAGCCCTGTATGGGATCGTATTGCTACTGCTAGTGGTTCGATTGCCATTGTGAATAGCAAAGGTGATAATGGACATCCCTGCCTGCAGCCTTTTGTTATATTTATTGACTGTGAAGTGTTCCTGTTTGTCAAGATTTTTGCCTTGGCGTTTTTATAAATGATCTGGACCCACATTTTGAAGTTGGTTCCACATCCAAATTTGTCCATGACCTTAAAGAGAAAAGGCCAGTGGACCTTATCAAAGGCCTTTTCAGCATCTAATGCCAATAAACCTGTTTCTGCTTTATTTGTGTTATAATGAATAATATTTAAAACTCTTCTCACGTTGTGAAATCCTTGCCTTCCAGATATAAATCCATTTTGGTCTCTATCAATAATGCTTGGCAACGTATTCTGTAGTCGTGTTGCCAAGAGTTTACAGATTATTTTAAGGTCAGCATTTAACAAACTTATTGGTCTAAAATTTTCACATTTGTTTGAGGGTTTTCCTGGTTTAGGTAATAGAATTATCAATGCACTGTTCATTGATGGGGGGAGATTGTTATTTCTAAAGGCTTCTTGGAGCATTTCAAATATGGGTGTAATTAGTTTATTTTTAAATTCTTTATACAAATCGACTGGGAGACCATCTGGACCTGCTTTTTTGCCTGATTTGAGACTATCAATAGCATGTCCAATTTCCTCTTTGCTGATTTCCAAATTTAAAACCTCTCTTTTTTCATCAGATATAGGTGGAATGGTTAACTGGTCTAAGAAATTGATTATGTTTTCAGTATTTGTTTTCTCTTCTGCATTGTATAACTCACTATAGTATTCTCTAAATGCTTCATTTATTTCACTAGGATTTACAAGAGTTATGTCATTTGATATAATAGATGTTATAGGTGTTTTAAACTCCAATTGTTTTATCTGCCAGGCCAGCAGTTTGCCTGCCTTGTCCCCTTGATCATAGAAGGATTGTTTCAGCCTTAAGAGACTTGCTGCTGCTCGACCAGCTGATTGTTTATTATATTCTGCTCTTAAAGCTGCTAACTCGTTTATCAGTTGCAAATTATTTTCTTTGTTGACCTTTTCCTGAAGTGTTTTAATCTTGTGTTCCAACTGTTGTCTCTCCCCTCTCCACTTTTTTGATTTTGAACCTGTATAGCTAATGATGTGACCTCTAAGAACTGCTTTGAAAGCTTCCCATCTTATACATGCAGATGTCTGCGCCGTATTTAACTTGAAATACTCATCAATATGTTTTCCTATATATTTGATAAATTCTTTATCCTGTAACCATTTATGCTGGAAATGCCACCGGGGTGGGTCTTTAATAATATTTTTATCCATATATACTAAACAACATGGAGCATGGTCTGAGATCACAATGGAGTCATAAAAACAATTGTTAATTTTATGACATATTTCTAAAGAGATTAGGAAGTAATCAATCCTGGAAAATGTCTTATATTTACTAGAGTAGCAGGAGTATCCCTTATCATTTGAGTTTAAATCTCTCCATATGTCTAGAAGGTTCAATTCTTTAATGTAACCTTGAATAACTGTTCTGCACTTACTGTGAGATTGATCTGTTCCTGTTGATCGGTCTATTTTAGGGTCTAGAGTACAGTTAAAGTCACCTGCTATGATATATTTTCCGGTGAGTGACGCTATCGTAAGAAATACATCCTCAAAGAATTTAGCATCATCTATGTTAGGGCCATACACATTTACAAAACATAGATCCTCTGAAAGTAATTGACCCTGTATGATTAGATATCTTCCCCATTTATCTTTTATTATATTTTTTACTTGGAAAGGAACTGTATTACGGATTAGTATCATAACTCCTCTTGCATTAGAGGAAAATGGGGCTGTAAATACACTGCCTTGCCATCTTCTTTTTATACTTTTCAAATCGTTATCAAGAAGATGAGTTTCTTGCAGAAATACCACCTGACCATCCATATCTTTTATTCTGTTCATGACTTGTTTCACTTTGTTTGGATTTTGAAGACCTCTGCAGTTCCAAGAAACGAAACTTAATTTTTACTTCTTGTGTCATTTTCAACTACGACATAAATATTAACTTGACACTTTTTATTACAAATAGAGAGGCACAAAAAACCCTGGATGCTTGAACATGCATCAAAACAAATCCCCTTTCCCTTTGTTTAAGTAAGAAAACCCTCCCCCTCCCCCCTGAAAGTCGTCTCCCGTTATCGCCTTCGACCGTTCCACGCCTGCGAGGATCGGCCCCTCCACTCACCATTGTCTTTGTTTGAACACTGGTGCTATCTTGTGTAAAAACACTCCATGCTCTATCCTGAAGGTTTCTCTAACAGATTTATTCACTAGTTATTTTTCACGTATCCACATAAACTTTCCATCCCTCTTTTAACTGTTGTCACAAACTTTAAATGTATACCCGTTATTTCTGGATTATTCACTATGTAATAATACACTTATGACATCTCCGTGGGTTTATATTTACGCTGTGTCCTCCTGGATCTTCTCGACAAACTTCTGTGCTTCAGCTGGAGTTGTGAAGGTGTGGGTGCGATCTTTGTAGGTCACCAGCAGTTTTGCAGGATGAATCACCCCATGCCGAATGCCCCGGTTGCGCAGCTCCCGGCGCACCGGGTCAAACTGTTTCCTCAGCTGGTGAAGCCCCGTGGCTAAGTCCGGAAAAAATCGAACCAGTTTTCCTTCATATTTTATGTCTTTGCTGTTTTTTGCTGCCACCGCGACCGCTTGCTTCTCCCGGTAATCGGCGAACTTCATTATTAATGTTCTCGGTGGCGCTCCAGGTTCCCGCGCCGGTCCGACCCGGTGTGCTCGCTCAATTTTCACCGTCGCTCCTCGCGCCTGCATATTTAATGCCTCCGGGATCCACTTCTCCAGGAATTTGTACGGGTCTTCTCCTTCGGCCCCCTCCGGCAGCCCGACCAGCCTCAGATTATTTTGTCTGGATCTGGTTTCCAAGTCCAGGAGTTTGTCTTCCATCCCTCTTTGTTTGGACTCCAGCGCGCTCACTTTGGCCTGTAGGCTGGCGACATCATCTTCTGCACGTGATGTGCGCATCTCCACTTGCGAGATTCGTTCCGTGAACTCGCTCATTTCTTTTTTTATATCTCCTATTGCGTTCCCGATTCCATCAAAACGAGTCGTGAACTCATCCCTCATAGCTCCAATGGCAGCCAGGATCTCATCACCTTTGGATCTCTCCAACTCCGGGTTCCGTTCTCCTTTACCTGCAGCCATGTTGTCAGCCTCTGTTCTTTGGGATCCGCTCCGAGTTTGAAAGTCCGTCAGCTTTGGCTGGTTGTTGGTATCCGGCCTTTGTTTGTTGCCCCTCGGCATTCCTTTTATATTCTCTAACCCCTTTACCTAAGTTTTGGGGGAGATTTGAGTATTTTCGCAGGATTTAAGTGTCGGGATAGCAGAGCAGTGAGTATTGCGTCTGTTCAGGTGGTCGCCATAACCGGAAGTCATAAACTTTGTTTTAGTTAGATTCAAAGATAGTTTATTGTAGTCAAACCACATTTTGAGTTTTATCATTTCCATTTCAATACTTTTAGCTAAGGTTTTCAGATTATCCCCAGAACAAAAAAAGTTAGTATCATCAGCAAAAAAAAAAACAAAAACAAACTGTAACAACTTAGAAATATCACAAATATAATTTATATATAAAATAAAAAGTTTAGATCCTACAATTGAGCCTTGTGGGAGTCCCCAAATAATATTCATAAGATCAGACTTCTTACCTCCAAACTGCACATATTGTTGTCTGTTTTTTAAATAACTGGTGAGCCAGTTCAGGGCGATTCCTCTAACCCCATATGCATATAATTTAGAAATCAAGATAGAATGATCTATGGTGTCAAAAGTCTTTAAATCCATGAAAACTCCTATTGTGTATTTCTTTTTGTCAATTGCTGTTGAAATTTCTTCAACTATTTTCATTATAGCCAAACCTGTAGACCTGTTAGAACGTTAGTTTATGAATCAAAAAATGACCAAAATGATGATTCTTAGTGATTCTATCGTTCTAATGCTCAGAATAATATTTAGAAATGATCAAAAAGGACATTGAATGAGTTTGAGAGAGCAGATTTCTGCTTTATTTCAATAAGGAAAGAACAAATTCAAAGTTAATTTTTAATGATAAAAATGTGTGCTATTTTTTGGTGAAAAACCGTTTTCAAAGTGGATCCAGGAGCTAAATGGACCTGAGAGTCTGGATGGAGTAGAAACTGTTTTCTCTCCTAATGGGAACATTTCTTCTACTCCTCATCCAAACCCCAGTTGTTGCCGGGTAGACTTTCAAGAATGTTTCAGTCAGACAAATTCTTGCAGTAGAATACATTTATTTTCCCATACTTAATTTACATCTTAGTTGGCATTCACAAACTTTGATTGGCATAAGGCTCCGTACAATTCCATGAGATAACTTCCATAAACTTTAGGGTAAAAACCCCCAAAACCAAAGATCATCAAGAAGAAAGAATGTAAATGTATAATCAGTGTGTCATAAGATGAGGTGTATTTTGGTGGCATTCCATTTTCATTTCATTTCATTCCATTTCCAAGTAAGACTGCTATGTGTGACCAGGCACCTTTGACCATTGGGCCGCCCCCATTCGAGTACAGCGCCTCGAAGGGGACACACTATCTAGTGGAACTGCTATGTGTGACCCGGCACCTTTGACCGTTGGGCCGCTCCCGTTCGTGAAACCACTAGGGGAACATACTATCTGCAAAGAGAGAGAGAGAGAGCCAAACAAAAGAAAAATGAAACAAAACAAAGCAGGGAGCCAACATAAGAATCACTCATACCTGATTTTTTAGAACATAAACCCACATCCGCAAAACGCTGTAAGGAACTATAATTTGAACCGCCAAGAACAACCCGTAAGAAGACACTACCTACATCCATCCAAAGCTTCCAAAAGCATGCTAAACATGCTTAAGTACCATCCATTATTCGTAGCTTCAATCAAATACTAAGAACGAGCTTAACGGCTATGAACGTTATTTCATTTGGTATACTATTTAAACGAGCTTAAATAACGTCCATTAATTTAAAGCTTCCAACGACAGGACTACGAACGAGCTTAACTGCCATAATGTTTCCCCATTTGCCATACCATAATACGAGCTCAGAACATCCATTTATTCAAAGTTTTCCATCTAAGTATCAAGAACAACCTCAACGGCCATATGTCCGAAGCTTAATTGGCGTAATTGAGCTTAAGAAACCAAAATTTGAACTCCATCGCATACTATAATACAATTTAGAACATCCTAAATTTTGAGGCTTCCACCTGGCTATAATTTTCTTTAAACATCTATAATCCAAATTTTACATTCATTCTACTGCCAACATATTGATTGACTTAAGTCAGAAGTGTCATGGGAACACAGAGGAGGTCCACCGCCCCATCACTTTCAGTTCAGCAATAGGTACGTTGAGCAGTCATTGTTGCAACACCAGATCAAGGAATGCAGGAGTGTCATCATTCGCCAGAAACAGAGAAGCAGGCCAGAGAGCAGGGACTCGCAGGCTCAGGATGCGATGCATAGATAAAATTCAAAACCAGTATTAGTCTCAGCAAAGAATACATATATAAATATATCCAAGCCATCCAAGATAGCGCCGGGGTGGCTGGTTCGCCGTTTGGCTCTGCTCAGTTTATTGTATAATATATTGTTTTTCACTATTTTCACGAGGACCATCGACTCTCTTCTGGTGTATAATCGCGAGGAGTTGTTAAATATTAGAAGAAATAATAACTCATGCATACTTTACAACACCAAGCCCAGCTCAGACTCATTCTACCTGTCGGCAGATGTGCCAGACTGTTTCCTCCGCGTCAAGGCGCTGATCCCCAAAAAGCGCAAACGCCGTGGAGTGCGATCTGGTTGACTTGTGAAACTGAAAGCCTGGCTGTCGCATTCAGTGGGCACGTTGTGTCCCTCGTCAGTTCCCCTGTATTATCTGGACTGCTACAAGCTGGATCTCTCTCTGCGCACGTCTTTCCCCGTCGGCGTTTGGCTGCAACCCATAGTCGGACAGCTGGAGGCAGTCTGCGCGTTGCGCCCGAGCTGCTCCTTCCGGGATTCAGACCGAGTCATCCCGGGTAACCTCCGTTCGCTCAGCCGGGCAGCTTCAGCAACGGGGGTGATTTCAATTAACTGTGCTCTTCTGAATGCAAGGTCTATTGGAAATAAGACTTTTGCTTTGCAAGATTTTTTCAAGTCCGAGGGACTGGATTTATTGTTTTTGACGGAAACGTGGATCAACACCGGTGAGTCAGCCGCCTTTTCGGAGCTTTTACCCCCTGACTGTACTTTTATCAATGCTCCACAGATCACAGGTCGTGGCGGAGGCCTAGCCACAGTCCTAAAGAACGGTTTTGATTTCAAGATTTTATCCCCTACAGCTTTCTCCTCATTTGAACTGAGCTGCTTTGAGCTGCGGCAGGCAGACCCAATGTTATGCGCTGTCGTGTACAGGCCACCTAAGCCCAACATGAACTTTATTGAGGAATTTTCAAACTTCTTGGCCCATATGCTGACTCAATATGACAAATTGTTGGTTGTCGGGGACCTGAATGTGCATGTTTGCTGTCCTTTGAAGCCAATGGTTAAAGACTTTCAAAACTTAGTCGAGGCTTTTAATTTAACACAGCATGTCACTGGTCCCATTCATATACATGGGCATACTTTAGACCTTGTGCTGTCATACGGTTTTCCGGTGGACAATGTGTCGGTGGGTGCCAATGTAATATCGAACCATAGTCCTGTTATGTTTGCTTTTAATATGCACCACAATGTAAAAGTCTCGGGTCCTGTTCTTCTGAGTCGCTCCATTAGGACTGAGACCGCTTCTGCTTTCCCTCCTCTCTTCAATGCATCAATGCAGTCTCGTGATTGTCCTCATGCAGTGAGAGGCACAGAAGAGTTGATGAATTCTTTTATTTCAACGTGCAGCAAAGTCTTAGACTCTGTTGCTCCATTAAAAGCCACTCGCCGGAAACCGAAGCAGGAGCCTTGGCTCAATGAAATTACGCGGGACGCTCGGCGTCTGTGACGTAGAGCGGAGCGCAAATGGAAACAGGATCACCTGCAGGTCTTGCATGATATTCTTAAAGACAGTTGGAGGAAATACCAAGATACTGTTAAGGCAGAAAAAACAAAGTATTTATCCAGCTTGGTTTTAGAAAATGTGAATAAGCCCCACATTCTTTTTAAAACTATTGGTTCTGTTTGTAACCCCAATCCATCTTCCACTCTACAGATGACAAATGAAATGTGTGAACGTTTTTTACTCTTTTTTAACAACAAGGTAGCTGCTATTAGGGGAAATATTTTCTCATGCACTTCCTTATTAAAATCTGCTCTGGTACAGGACTCTGTTGGTTTTTCCCAATTTAAATCGGTGTCAGGGTCTGAACTGACTGGGATTGTTAATAAGTTAAAAGCAACATCTTCTCCCTTGGATCCAGTCCCACCTCGCTTTTTTAAACAGGTTTGGGCCACTCTTAAGACTTCAGTCACAGAGATCATCAATAGCAGCCTGTCATCAGGTCTTGTCCCAACTTTCTGCAAAGAAGCTGTTGTTGAACCTCTACTTAGAAAGCCGGGTTTGGATCCAACATGCTTGGCCAACTATCGGCCGATTTCAAAGCTGCCATTGGTGTCTAAAATTTAGGAAAAGTGTGTAATGGCACAGCTGCAACCTTTTTTGGATGATGGTGGAATTTTATACACTTTTCAGTCAGGCTACAAGGCATTTCATAGCACAGAGTCTGCTCTTTTGAAAGTTTTTAATGATCTTTATTTGACCACAGACTCTGGTAATTCTGCTATTTTAGTACTTTTAGACTTGACTGCTGCTTTTGACACAGTGGATCATACAACTCTTTTAAACCGCCTTGAACATTGTGTGGGTGTTAGGGGGACTGCCCTGAACTGGTTTAAATCGTACCTGTCAGGGCGGTCCTTTACGGTTAGGCTGGGGGACTCCACTTCGTCTTCTGCTCCATTACTTTCTGGAGTTCCCCAAGGTTCAATTTTAGGACCTATGCTCTTTTCTTTATACCTGCTTCCTTTAGCTGAAATTTTTAAGAAACATGGCTTGTCATATCATTTTTATGCAGATGACTGTCAACTGTACATGCCCATTGTTAAAAATAATGGAAGCAGCCCCCTGACACCCTTACTTAACTGTCTGGGAGACGTCAAGGATTGGTTGGCCCAGAACTTTTTAAAACTTAATGAGGAGAACTTAATGAGGCCCACAGTCACCAACATTGGCGTCATCGTGGACAGTGATTTTAAATTTGATAAACAGATAAATGGCATTTTAAAATCAAGTTTTTATCATTTGCGGCTTTTATCTAAAGTCAAACCCTTTTTATCTTTTAATATTTTTGAGCAGGTCATGCATGATTTTATCTCTTCACGACTGGACTACTGCAATGCACTTTACACTGGGGTCTCCCATAAGGCACTTTCCCGACTGCAATTAGTCCAGAACTCTGCTGCACGACTTTTAACAGGAACCAAAAAATATGAGCATATTACACCCATTCTTGCGTCTTTGCACTGGCTTCCTGTTAATTTTAGGATTAATTTTAAAATTGTATTGTTTGTTTTTAAAGCTTTACATGGACTGGCTCCAGAATACATCTCTGACCTCATTCAGATCTATAAACCAGCACGTGCTCTGAGGTCAGAGGGCCAGCTCCAGCTTGTGGAGCCCATGATGAGGCTCAAAACTAGGGAAGACAGAGCGTTCTCTGTTGTTGGCCCAAAGCTGTGGAACGCTCTGCCATTGCATGTCAGAACAGTGCCCTCTGTGGAGTGTTTTAAATCCCGTCTTAAAACCCATTTTTACTCTCTAGCTTTTAACACAGCATGAGTTGTGTGGTCCTCTGTGTTTTTATCTGTATTTATCCATGTTTTTATCTGTATTTTTAATCTGTATTTATCTGTGCTTTTATCTTGTTTTTATCTTGTTTTTATTTTTATCTTATTTTATCAATTTTACTGGTGTACTTTGTTTTTATTTTGTTTGACAATCTTTTGTCCGGTTTTTTTGGTCACTGTACAGCACTTTGGAAACTGCCTGTTTGAGAAATGTGCTATATAAATAAAGTGGATTGGATTGGATTGGATATATATATAACCTATTGAAACTGATTAGTTTTTACACTGATTGAGATCATTGGAATAACAACGCTTTTAGAAAACAATCTGAGAAAGTTAAATTTAGTATAAAGCTCAGGAAAGTCCCATTGTAGATTCATCACACCATAGAAACCACCCGTATCACAAATTCCAACAGTGAATTGATAGTGAAATACAGAACCTGCACAATATCTTAACACCAATTTTATATACACCAATTGTAAAAGAAGTAACCTTTGACAGTTCCAGAGGGACGCACCTTCAGAAGGTCATCGAGAATTAGGCGATGGGAAGGGTAACCACGGGCCAAGGAGATTGTAGATGAGGAAGGTCCACGTCCCACGTAGCAACGGATTGCAGTTCGGCTGAAATTTGATTCTCGTATTTGATATGAGTGGTTCTTAAATAGGTGGACAACAAAACACAGACTGCCGAATTCTTTACCCAAGGGCATCTGGAGATCCATAAGGGATCGTAGGTTTTGATAGTTGGACTGAACCTTAAATTTTTAGAGGCCGAGCATAACAACCTCTAAATGTAGATGCATCTAGCCAAGTGTCATCTGCCTAAGCAGGGCAGATAGAAGACTGGCTTGTGGACACAAGAATTAACTCTTGAACTAAGCTTTAGAGCGTAAATGATGAAGTTTCTACAGTCAGGGTTAATTTGCTTATGGTGTTATTTAAATACTATCCAAGACAACCGATGAAACACATAAGACTATTATCTCACTCTTTAAAGAGCCTTAATATAAACTCCATGGCTAAATTCTCATAACCACACGATCCTTAAAAAACCATTAGAGCCGTGGATTCTGGCGGCCGGAAGTACACAAACCACTCTTCATAAATCTTTCTCCCCAAAACCAGAGGGCCCAACCACAGAAGAACAAGCGGAGGGAGACTGAAGACACGACAGGCATCATTATAAGAAAACGACTCCAAGCATTGAGAAGGACAGGCCAAAAACGGAAGACATGAATATCCAGAACAGGAAGGAATGGATGACCGAGGGACCAAAGCCACAGCAAAAACAGGTGGCCCAATCATTGAACAAACAGCCATCAACCAAAGAATGAAATAAAGTACACGCAGCACAAAAGCGAGAGATGACATAAAGGGAGAGGCATGCACCAGGGAACCATCCAGATCCAGAAGAAGAAAATAAATCCGGCTCACCGCAATGATACAAACGGCCACAGCAGAGGAGAAGGCCCGAACAGCTCCCGATCTAACGCCGCTGCCGGCCCGAAACACCGCAAAACGCTCACCCGCCACACGCTGGGCGCCGCCACCCGCCCGCTGAATTGCCGCGGAAGGAGAGACAGACGCGGCGAAACGAAAACCCCCACATCAGAAAAAGTGGGATCACTATCCAAAAGAAGGGGGGGAATTCACCAAGATGCCAAAGAGAAGGAGATCAGCGGGCATGGAGCACCGGCGACGAATGCGGCGCTGCGGTAAGAAAGAGAATGAACGCTGCACACCTGGACTTAAATAGGACGCTGAACAGGTGAGTTAATTACCTACCGCCCTAGGGGGGAAGAGAATGCCGAGTTTTGGCTGCCTGAAAGGCGAAATCATTCGCTATTCTTATATTCTACTTGCACTGTGGGGTGAGAGGAAAGCAATTTCATCTGTGCTGTATGTCTTACGGATGCAGCATATTTGACAATAAAGCTGACTTTGACTTTGACTATATCTGCTCCGCCAGACGGACACATTGACGAGAATATCAGTTTTTTACATTATTTCGTTCTATTATGGATGAACTGCATAACATGCCAATATTGCAGAACATATTTCACTTTTCTTTTTGCAAATATGTGTTCATTTGAATTTCTGTTGTAATTTTCGTTTGATTTTTTTTTTTTTTGTTTCACTGCTGATCGATCAAACGGGTGTTCGTGTAGCTGTTATTGTGAGACTTGCTTTGTGAAGTCTTCATGTTATTTATGAGAGGCAGTGTTGTCATTCTCACGTGTTTCTTCCATCTGCCGACGGTGTCGCCGTTTCTCATTTCACCCGTTTTTGTGCGAACGCCTGGGTCAGAGCTTGCGTGAAGGACCGCACATTTTCCCGTCAAGTTTGCTTTTTATAAATCTCAACTATTGCGTAGAGAGTGGCGTACGCCTTGTTTTGTGCGTACGCAACGTTTATAAATGAGCCCCCTGGTCTCTGCTGGTCTCTATGAACCTGATGTTGAAACTTCAGGAACAGCAGAACTGCTACGTTTGTTCTCTTCATCCACAAACAGAAAAACAGATCTTCACAGCAGGAACCACTGTGGACTTCATCAACATGCTTTGGTCCAATCAGATCAGAGATGTTTTCTCTGTTTACTTAGCATTAGCCTAAAAGTAACGTGTGCAGAAACTGGATGTTTTCTTTATCATCACCTTCTGACCACACAGAGAAAACCATAGAGATCAACAAACATGAAAGAGACAAACAAGACATTAATCTTCAACAAGGACACTCTACCATAGCAGCTGGATTCCAGTGAGTCTGAAAGGACAACAAAGAAAGAAATGAATCCTGGATGTCAGATAATTGACTATGTTTCCTGTCATGAAGTTCCTCTCTCCCCCCGACTGCTAAATGCCAAGTTCTCTGGAAAAGAACATTATCTAAATCCAACCATGAAGGGACTTGAACCCTCAATCTTCTGATCCGGACTCAGACGCCTTGTCCATTAGGCCACATGGTCTGGAAGAAGCCCCAGTTCCAGCTGACAGAAGTCTGGTTCTGATCCATCAGATCTCACTAGCAACAGAACCAAACCTTCACGTGTTGCAGCAACAGTTTCCATGTTTGGGAGGATCTTCTGAAGAACAGCTCAGTTCCAGATCACATCATGATGTTTGATGTTTTCTTCATTCCAGGAAATCATCTGTGTCTCCTTTGATCTGTGCTGAGTCAGCACTTTGACTTCTTTTCAACTTTAGATCCATCATTTACAATCAAGGATTTATTGATAAATATTATTTATTGACAGAAAATAAAGAGTAAATGTATTTATCATCCAGCAGTGATTGTGGTGTTTGTAAGTCTTTTATTTTGAAATTCCTCAAGGATGATCATCATGGTGGGATTTCTAGATCTGCATGAACTCATCCTGAATCCAAAAGACACTGGAGCATCAAAGAATCCAACCCATCTCTGCCAACATGAGGCTCTTACTTTGAAAAGTCTCAGACTTCCTGCAGGGAAACAGGCTTTCTGCTGCTGCACTGACAGATGTGCACGAGCTTGAAAGAGCTTCCTGACTGAGGAGCTGCAGACTTTCTCCTGCAGAGCAGCAGCTGACTTCAGCATCGTCATGGGAACACAGTCTGCTGCTGCTTCTGGAAACATCTTCAAGGCTGTGGTGGGACTTGTTGGTCTGGAGGACAGATTCTGGGAGCAAATGCTGCTTCAGCTTCAAGCTTCAGCTCTTTTCTTCTGGCAGAGCTTAGAAGAAATGGAAACCTCCTTTGTTCTGACTGTTTGCTCCAAATCCCAGATTCAGGAATTCCTCCAAGAAGTTCAGCTCAGAGATCATCAGCAGAGAAAAGCCTGAAGTTCTGATGGAAAATGACAACAGAACATGATCAATATTATTGATCCACATGGAATCCAGAAGAAACTCTGAGGTGAAGACATGAAGACACAAGCTTCAGAGACATGAGGAGAAGTCAGAGTGGATTCATTCTGGACTTTCTTCTCACATCTTCTCTTCAGAACATCTTTGTCTTTGGTCCTTCAAATCTTCAGGACTCCAATTCTGAAATCTGATCATCCATGGATTGTTTTTGTGGGATCAGATCCAGAGTTGCTGAAAGTTCTGCTGCCCTCTGCTGGTCAAAGTGTCCAAACAGCAGAGAGGAGATTCTCTGGGATTCATTGGAGTCCAGATTCTCCTGGATGTGAACAGTCTCTGCTTCTGGAACAGAAGAGTCCTTCTCAGAGCAGCATTGAGGATCTGTTCTGTCCGGCTGAGAGCGCTCCCTGCTGGTAGGAGACAGAACCACATCAGCTGCTTTTCTTTGGCCGTTCAGAAACAGTCTGGAGACTCTAAAAAACCTCCACTTCCTGAAGCAAACGGATGCAGAGCATCATGTTTGATCCTCTTCCTTCAGAAACGGCTCCATTGTTCCATCGCTCAGCAGTTTGACTAAAGCAGCTGAGAGTCTTGATGCAAACAGACCTCAGCAGCTCATCCAGAACGCCATGACAGAAGCACATGCAGCAGCACGTGCACGCTCCCAGAGAACAGCAGCTGATCCAAGTCCTGACTTTGAGGTGAGACCTTTCTGTTCTGCTTGGACCACACTTCAACATGAACTTCATTTTCCATCATTCCATCTGTCAGGAGAGAGCAGCTACAATAAGCATCCAATTAATTTTAAATGTGTTATTCAAGGTATAAAAATCGAGACAAATTGAGGCCACCTTTGTCATAGGAGTTCATGAGAACTTTTTTTTTTAAGTAATGGGTTCTGTTTTTCCAGATGAAATTAAAAAGCATTTTGTCAATTTCTTTAATAGTTTTATCATCAACATGTAAAGCCAAAGCTGCGTATGTTAAGCGGGAAATACCTTCTGCTTTGCTGAGTAAAATCCGCCCTTTCAAAGATAGATCTCTGGAGAGCCACTGATTCAATTTCCTTTGCGTTTTTTCTATTATTGGGTTAAAATTTAGGGAGCTTCTTGCATGTTGATCTTTTGTTATTAAAATACCTAAATATTTCACTTCAGATTTAATTGGAAGATTATACAAAGTGGTAGCAGCACATTCTTTAATTGCCATTAATTCGCATTTATTCACATTCAAACAAAGACCGGACGCCTTTGAGAATGTCCCAATAACATCAAAAGCAACAGGAATTTGCCTTTCATTTTTTAGAAAAAGTGTAGTGTCATGTGCAAGTTGAGTAGTAATTAGATCTTTGTCAATGAGATTGATGTCTTCTACTGCACTGGATTTAATGTGATCTGTTAGTTGAGAAACTAAAAGGAAAAGATACGGAGAAACTGGACAACCTTGCCTAATTCCTCTCTCTAGATTAAATCTGGGAGAGGTGCCACCTGCTAATTTAATAGAGCTGTTACAGTTTTTGTATAATGTAACAATAGCTGAATAAAAGTATTCTCCAAAACCAAATTTTTTAAGACAATGCAAAATGAATTTATGTTCTATGGTATCAAATGCTTTGTAAAAATCTAGAAATAAAATAAAACCATTATCATTTATAATGTCTGGATGATCAAGAATGTCCAAAACTAGCCTGATATTATTCATTATATGTCTACCTGACATAAAGTGAGACTGGGTCTCATCAATTACTGAGTTCAGTGTCAGTTTTAGTCTCTTGGCCAAGATTGTTGCAAAGATCTTATAATCATTGTTGAGTAGCGATATTGGACTCCAGTTATCTAAGAATAAAGTGTCTCTTTTGTGGATTTTCGAATTGTTGTCAAGCCTTGAGTCAATGTTGTAGGAAGAAGTTCTTTATCTATACTTTCTAAAAACATTTGATGCAAAAAGGGAGACAGATCCTTAGCAAAACATTTATAAAACTCTGAAGTCAGCCCATCTGTCCCTGGTGATTTATTAGATTTAAGTTGTTCTTTGGCCTTTTGTACTTTCTCAAGTGTAATCATGCTCTCACGTTGCTCCTTTTCACTTTCAGTGATGGTCTTGACTTAACAAATGAAGGCATCTGTTGAAACTTGACAAAATTTAGAGCTATAAAGTTTCTGGTAAATTTCACAACAATAGTTAGAAATGACTTTAAGGTCTTCTGAAATAGTTCCATCTATATTAATTCTGTGAATGCTGCTACCTTTAGAATGGGTTCTCTCCAGATTAAAGAAGTATTGTGAATTTTGTTCACCGTTTTCAAGCCTGCTTGATCGAGATCTCACAAAAGCTCCCTTGCCTTTTTGAAGATATAAATGGTCCAATTCAGTTTGAAGGTTAGAAAGTTGGAGTTTATCTACATCTGATAGTGTGTCAGCATTATTTTGAGTGATTTTTGAGAGGACATTTGCTTAATGTGCTTTTCTACTTTTAGCTTTATCACTACTTACTTTTCTGAGATATTTACTTATTTCAAATTTAAAAAGCTCCCAGTGTAAACCATATTTCTTGTCTATATTGGCTTTAGACCAAAAATGTGCTATATGTCTTTTAATTTGTTTTTTAACAGTGTCATCCAGTAAAATAGGTTTCCAATAAGTTGAATGAATGGCATAAAACTTAGAGGTGGTAAACTTTATCTTAATAACTATGGCTTTGTGATCTGTAAGAGGGGTGGGCCAAATGTTTACATCAATCTGATCTATAGCAACGCTTTTTGAGACCAACCAAGTCAATTCTGGACTAACTTGTACCAGTTTTGTTACTCCATGTAAAGGATTTGACATCAGGGTTTTTTCCTTCTCCATATATCATGGAGGTCAAATTTTTCCGTAAAATTCTTTACCTTGGTGTTGCTTCCATCCGGCCCATGAGGAGGACACCTATCTGCATTATTATCTGGGACATTATTGAAGTCACCCCCCAACAATATGATAGCATTTGGAAATTTTTCTAACCATTTTAACAATAAGTTTTCTACATAGAAAAGAAGTTGATCATTTTCTTTGATAGTGTTGTATCCATAAATATTGGCTGAAAGAACGATATTATCATCACATTGTAGTATTTGGCAAATATAATGACCCGATGGATCACTTTCAGTAAGTAAAATGTCCCCACTGAACCTAATTTTTAAGAGTTGTTACCCCGGCTGATCGCTCTGTACCGTGTGAAAACCATAAGGAATTACCCCATTGACACTTCCAGAATTTGACATCATCAGATATTGAATGAGACTCTTGTAAAAAACAGAGATCTGAATGAAACTGCTTAGCAAAAAGAAATAAAGCTTTAGGTTTAACATTGTTGCGTAGCCCCCTGGCATTAAAAGAAACAAAAGATAGAGTAAACAGATTAACTCAAACAATAAACAACACACAGAAAAAAGATTTTGTTTTATAAAAACTATAAAGCTATTTAACAAATAGTGCAATATCGAGAACAGCACCAAAATAAATTTTAGTAGCTTTAGGAGAAAAAAAATGCTAAACTCCTTTGTTTCCCTTTCCTCCCCTTTTTCCCTTTCTTCCCCTTTATTCCTCCTTCCTTTGTGACCCCCCCCCCCCATAAAAACAAAACAAAAGGGAATCGTCTCAAATAAAAAATTAAAAAGGGATTTGGGAGGGGGAAAATGTCCTGAGAATACAGAGAACACACTGGACTCTTGGTTGGGAAAAAAAAAACAAAAAAATAAAAAAAGAATCTCTTATTTATTCATTTTTCTTTCCTTTCTTTTTTCATGGGTGAACTTCTGACCCGTTAATAAATCCCCGGCCTCCCACGAAGTAAGCTGCCTTTCCCTCCTTGCGTGCTTTCTTGATTTTCGGCCACAGCTTCAGCCGATTCTCCCTGTCCTCCTTTGTTAAATCCTTGTTGAAGCTCAGGCCTTTAGCTTGGAGAAACCCGTTCTTCTTGGCCGCTCTCCAAACCTCCTCCTTCAGGCGCCGGGAGATGAATCTGATCAGAACCCGTCGAGGCCTCGGGTCCTCCTGGCATTTTCTTCCCATCCGATGAGCGACATCAACAGCATCGGGAAACTTTTCTTTTTCTGAGGGCAAAACATGCTGGCAAATGTTGATCACCTCCTCGCGCATGTTTTCCTTTTCAGCCTCAGGAAGACCGTAGAGCAGGGGTCGGCAACCTTTTTTACTCAAAGAGCCATTTGGGACCGCCCCTAATGAAAAAAAAAGCACTCGGAGCCACAACCCGTTTTGACATCATTATATATATTATGCATGTATATATTATATCAAGGGTGCTCATTAAGTCGATCGCGGTCTGTCTTCACGGACATGAGTGTAGATCGCGGGCCAGAAAAGATAAAAAAAAAAGTACTTCTTTCTTTTCATCGTCATGTTTATTAGTTACATGTTTATTTGAACATTATTGTTTATGTACTGATGATTAAAAACTACACAGTGAGTTTACATAAAGATAGTTTTGTATTAACAGATGAGGCGTTTTATTACAAAGACAGAAAGCAGCAACCATCGTATTCATGCTCAGCTGTAAACGGTCCAATGCCAGGGAGCATCATGGCATATTATGAGGCACTTGGCGCTGCTGGCTCCGTATTTTTGAACCTTTCGTTGCGCGATGACTTCTCTTTTTCTCTCGTCTTTCCGACCGTGGTCAGAAGCACAGGGGAGATTTCCTCCAGGGCCGAAGGCAATTCTCCTTCGGGGTTCACTTCCCTGTTCGAAACCCTCAACCTTCAGAGCGGATTAAAACTGACTCCAGAACAGTTATTCTGGGAACGACGACTACTCTTTATTTAGTGCTCCGTCCTCCGAACACACAATGTATTTCACGCACACACCTCCGCTCCGTGCTCACACCCCCATCTCCACCTGCACGCGCCCCTCCCCTTCTCTCTCGTGCCTCGCAGCTTCCTTGATGAGCTCATATTTATCGGGCTAGAACTGCAGAGCTTATAGCAGGAGGAGAAACGCAGGGCGGCTTTAATAAACTCCGGTTGCTGGACTTCTACCGGGAAATGATGTGCTGCGGGGAGAAAAAGACGTTCTGATGACAGAGTCTGCGCTGAGTGAATTTAAATTCGCGTCTGCAGTGACGTATATGTCAGAGGATGTCCGATTGGCCATTCTGCATGTCAATCATGTCCCGTACTTTTTGGTGAGGATTTTGATTGGCTGGTGGATTTTCAAGAAGCACTCTCTTCCCCTTCAATCTCCCCCACGTCCCCGAAGATGACCGGTCGATGGCGACCGACGCAACAAGCTCCCCTGCTCTGAAACACACATCACCGCACACGCGAGTCCAAAACACCGGCGCAAACTCTCCGTCACCAGAAAGCCGCTCCCCGCGCCACGCCAAGCCCCCGGCAGAAAATCACTCCAGACCCGGAGTGTTTATTGAAGCCGCCCCGCGTGTCCTCCTGCTATCAGCTCCGCAGCCCTAGCCCGACAAACACGAGCCACCAAGGAAGCTGTTTTTTACGTGGCATGTGCCTCGCACGGAGCCAGCAGCCCCTTTGAAATGCCATGAAAAATGAACAAACTAAAATAAATTTGAATTTTTATAAAATACTCATTATTTTCCAAAGTCACTGGGAGCCACAACAAAAGGATGAAAGAGCCACATGTGGCTCTGAAACCATGGGTTGCCGACCCCTGCCGTAGAGCCTCAGATTCCATCGTCGACCATAAGCTTCCACATCTGCAACCAGGGCCAAGCGTTTCGATGTATATTCCTCATTTTCTTTCCACACGTTTTTCCATAGCATCAACTTTGTCATTGAGTTTAATTTCCGAACGGACAGTTTCAACCATTTTTTCAAGAGCATCGCTTCTTGAGTTGATCAGATCAGCGAGCATATTGACTGCTTCATCCGATTTCATAGACCAGGGTTAAGTAGGCTTTTTAGCAAGAGGAGGCTTACTTGGTATCACTTCTGACCCGTTAATAAATCCCCGGCCTCCGACGAAGTAAGCTGCCTTTCCCTCCTCGCGTGCTTTCTTGATTTTCGGCTACAGCTTCAGCCGATTCTCCCTGAAGTAAATTCCTCCTCCGAAGTCACGGGTCTGTCCATGCTGCTGCCGGAGTAGTCGTGCTAGTTGGCTAGTAACAAGCTAGAGGAGCTTTGTTTTTCTTTTGAAGATTTGCTTCCTTTAGGAGGTTTTGGCATTTTTGAATGGTGGGAATTTGTAAAAAGTATCCAAAAACTACAATCCAGAACGTTCCCCGGTCATATTAAAGAAAAGGCAAAATCTTGCTGCTTCAAAAAAGCTCAATAAAAAAGTTAGGTGCTCGGAGCTCGATATAAACAAACCGGTCATGCCACCACTCTCCGGCCTCTCATTCGTGTCCTGTTGTCCCTTCTTCATTTTGGTCGAAAATTACTTTTTCTTGTCGAAATAAACAAGTCACACCGAACTATCGTTGATTCGAAAAAGAAAAAAACAAACACGTTTACACCTTTATTTACCAGTAAAGTTTAAAAATGGTTGTTTTTCCCCCCGCCATCAACATGATAATATGAGCGACAGACAACACCCCACACCAGCTGGGGGCGCTAAAGCACCATGACGCTGTTAGTCTAACAAAGAAGAAGAACAGCACTGGAGGTGCTAGCAGCATTACGATACGCTCGGGCTCGGTTCGATACATTTGGGTTCGGTATGGCTGTTTAAAACAATCTGCCTGATATAACATGCTAATTAATGAAATATTATTGTATTGTTATTTTTTACGTGCGTTTTGCTGCCGGACACCTAAATTTCTCACTTGAGATTAATAAAGTTTTTATCCATCTTTCTATCTCTATTTTTAGAATTTTTTTCAGTACAAAAAAAGCAAAAAAACATTACTTGCAAAATGCATTTATTTGTAACAAAAAAATTAAAAAATAAAATTGAACCTGTGTAGGTGATCTGCTTTATAAAATAATGCCAGGAACCAAAAACTTGGAATACGTAACACAGGCCTGAGAAAAAAAAACATTAACATGAACATTTTTTTTCATTTAGAATTTTTCAAGTTTCATCTTTTTGGCCAAAAAGTTTAGTTTGTCAACATTTTCAGGAACGAGGAGAGATCTTTTAGCTGTAACGATGTCCCCAGCAGTAGAAAAAAACTCTCTCACCGAGGTTGCAGATATGAAGAAACCTTACATTACATTTACATTACGTTACATTTAGTGTGTGTGGGGAGGAAGAGGGAAAAAATGTGTGTGTGTGTGTGTGTGGGGGGGGGGGGGGTGGAAGAGAGTAAAAGGAAGAAAGGTGAAAAAGGGGGGGGGGGGTACAAGCACTGATTTGGATAAGTTATTCTTTTAAGCTGTAACAATTATACCAGATCTGCTGGAAAGACAAATATTCCATCATGGGTAAAAATCTGACACGAAGATGAACGGAAAATATCTGTCCATCAATACACTGTGGGTTAGAAGGAGGGATGAAGCAGACAGGGAGCAGTGTGGCAGTGTGCACATGCATGTGGGGGTGGAGATACATGCATGCTGCCAAAGTGAACCTTGTGTTGTGGGGAACCAGATCCTACCCAGCCAGAGCAGCCAGACCAGGAGAGGGGAGGAGAGACCCCCCAAGGCCAGGGGCCCCCCCAGCACCCGGACCCAGGCAGCCCGGGAGGGAGGGAGGCATGGACCGCCCACCCGACCAGCTAGGCGCAGAGAAGGCCCCCCTACAGGGGCCCCCCCAACGCCCAGAGGCATAAGCGAACCCGGTGTCCGGCCCCCAGGCCACAGGACAGGAGCGCTTAGCCGTACCAGTCGGCAGCCATGGTGGCTGCCGGGCGCCGGACGCAGAGACAAGGGCCAAGGACGAAGCCAGGGCCCCCAGAACCCATGAGCCGCCCACCACTCGACCGGTGCCCTGTGTCTGCGAGCCAGCCCCGGCATGCGACCCGAGCAACCCAGAGATCGCCACGCACCCACAGCCACCCCCCATAACCCTACCCACTACAACACCCCCCCCCCAGCCATATTATCTGAGCCCCCCTCCCTAACCCTTTAAGTGCCCTCCCCTCTCTGTGATGGGGAGGGAAAGCCCCAGAGGGTCCCAGCGAGCCAGCCCCCAGGTCCGTCCCACCCATGCACTCACGCACACATACTCACAATCATCTGGTTATCCCCCCACCCCCCGCCGCCATGCAGTAACCCCCCCCCCCAGCCGACCAACCCCCAGTGCCGTACGCCCGACCATCACCACAGCCCCTTAACCCCTGCTGTGAATGCGGCGTCGACCCCCAGGGGGCCAGGCCACACGCCAACCACCGGCCACGGGCCGACGACCCCAGGCCCCAGAACCCCAAGCCCCCCCCCAGCCCCCACCATGGCGACCAGCCACCCAGCACGGCACCCGGCCGCCATTCCAGGTCAGCCGCAGTTCAGTCATTACTAATTACAGACAATTTGGTGATGCCGTTTTAAGTGCAGATGTTTTAGACGATCTTCGTGAAGCAATGTCAGCACACAGCATTCGACTTATCCAACTGTCTTTTCCCTTCATGGATGCTCACAACAAATCAAAAGTGTTCCCACACAGGAGAGCGTAAGGAGATGGGTGGGTCTTCAAGTTCTGGTCTCACATCTGCATTAGCGATAGTGCTATAGTTGAAATGCTAACTATCCGTCACCTAACAAAGTCTCGGCGAAAACTCGCGGTTAACATTAGTTCTGTCTCGGCGCAAGATTCATACATGGAGGGGGGGGGGCAAAAACAAAAAATAAATAAGACTTAAAAAACGAAATGGTACAAAGGTGAACCGAACCGAAAGGGCCATTCCGAAACGGTTTGGTACAACTAAGTGTACCGTTACACCCCTATTACTTGACCTAACAAAGTATATACTGCAGTAACTACTTTATGTTTAAATATTTATTAAATGTTCTCTGATCACATTAAAAGTGTTAGAATTAAAGATGTTTAAAAACATTTAAACCATAATGTAGACATTCAAGAATGACGATTCTAATCATATTTCGGGCAGATAACTCGTAGCAGTGTTTACAGCTTACCCTAGGGCGGTTCAGTCAATTAACGCACCTGCTCAGCGTCCTATTTAAGCCAGGTGCGCAGGCGTTCATTCTCTTTCTTACCTTCAGCGCTCATTCTTCGCCCCACCCTCCTCCCCGGCTTCCACCTGTGGGCTCCGTAAGGGGGGTTTTTGTTACCCGAAAGTTTTATGGAAATCTCTCATGGAATTGAACGGAGCCTTATGCCAAACCAAAAGATGTGAATGCCAACTAAAGTATGTGGAAAATGTCAAATAAATATTTCTTACTGCAAGAGTTGTCTGACTGAAATTAGCTCTAATGCTTAAAACAAACAACTCATTTCTATTTGCAGGTACATCTAAAGCAATTCTTTTTCGTGAAAAACTTGTACATATTTTGTCAGCAGTGAAACGTTTTGTCTAGTATCATTACACAAAAATTGATATTTATTCATCCATTTTGCTTTTGATGTAGAGAAGAAGAAAACCTAAAAAAACAGTCCTAGAAAGTAAGAATATCATATTAAAACAATCAAGTATTTAGAAACATCATTTTTACACATTAAATACTCGATTGTGCCTCCCTCTGAAAGAGTTACTGCATCAATGTGTTATATCAGCCTGTGTACTTGAAACGAAAACTCAGGTTGCAATGGAGTTCATTAGAACATTGGGGTTTGACCCCAGGAGTTTTAAACATTAAAAACTTATTTTAGAATATTCACATTTTCTGAAATAGAGAACCTTTTTCCCTCCTGTAAAATAAAGTCTTTGACTGTGGTACAGGGGTTGAGAGGTTGACCTCTTATAAAAAAAGTTTGGAATTTAGAGTTTACTTTAACTCCTTTATTACATTGTTTGTAAAGAGAAAGTCTTGTGAGTTCTCATGTGTGTCTTTAGACTAGATCTGCGACTAAAACTTGAATCACATTATTTACAAGAAAAAGGCTTTTCTCCTGTGTGAGTTCTCATGTGTGTCTTAAGATTTGATCTGCAACTAAAACTTGAATTACATTCTTTACAAGAAAAAGGCTTCTCTCCAGTGTGAGTTCTCATGTGGGTTTTGAGAGTAAATATACGACTAAAACTTTTATCACATTCTTTACAAGAAAAAGGTTTTTCTCCTGTGTGAGTTCTCATGTGTGTTTTGAGATCAAATACACGACTAAAACTTTTATCACATTCTGCACAAGATAAAGGCTTTTCTCCTTTGTGAGTTCTCATGTGTGTTTTGAGATAAGCTATTTGATTAAAACTTTTATCACATTCTTTACAAGAAAAAGGCTTTTCTCCTGTGTGAGTTCTCATGTGTGTTTTGAGATCAAATATACGACTAAAACTTTTATCACATTCTTTACAAGAAAAAGGCTTTTCTCCTGTGTGAGTTCTCATGTGTCTTTTGAGCAGAGATATACGACTAAAACTTTTATCACATTCTTTACAAGAAAAAGGCTTTTCTCCTGTGTGAGTTCTCATGTGTGTTTTGAGAGAAGCTATTTGATTAAAACTTTTATCACATTCTTTACAAGAAAAAGGCTTTTCTCCTGTGTGAGTTCTCATATGTCTTTTGAGATCAAATATACGACTAAAACTTTTATCACATTCTTTACAAGAAAAATGCCTCTCTCCTGTATGAGTTTTCATGTGTATTTTGAGAGTAGATATACGACTAAAGCTTTTTTCACATTCTTTACAAGAAAAAGGCCTCTCTCCTGTATGAGTTCTCATGTGTGTTTTGAGAGTAGATATACGACTAAAGCTTTTATCACATTCTTTACAAGAAAAAGGCCTCTCTCTATGAGTTCTCATGTGTGTTTTGAGATAGGATTCAGACCTAAATCTTTTATCACATTCTTTACAAGAAAAATGCCTCTCTCCTGTATGAGTTCTCATGTGTGTTTTGAGAGTAGATGTACGACTAAAGCTTTTATCACATTCTTTACAAGAAAAAGGCCTCTCTCCTGTATGAGTTCTCATGTGTGTTTTGAGAGTAGATGTACGACTAAAGCTTTTATCACATTCTTTACAAGAAAAAGGCCTCTCTCCTCTATGAGTTCTCATGTGTGTTTTGAGAAAAGATTCAGACCTAAATCTTCTATCACATTCTTTACAGATATAACATTCTTCATCAGACCCAGTTTCAATGTAGTCAGACGGGTAAGTAATTATTCCTGAATTTTTACCAGACTTGATAGAGGAACGTCTCTCTTCTTTTGGAGATTTTTTGTATTTCTTACCAAGGTTTGTCTTCTTGGGATTTTTTCTAACATCAGAGTCAAACTGACTTTCTGACATGTGAGAGCTGTCCACACTTTGGACATGACTTCTGTCCCTCCTCTTCCTCTGATCTCTGTTCTGTGGGTCTGTCTCTTCATCTGTAGTTGATGTTGACTCTTCATGTTGGTTTCCTTCTTCATCCTGACTATCAGTTACATTAAAGCTCTGCTGATTGTTTAGATCTGCTTCATTGTTCTCATCTTCCTCATAAGTAGGAATCTCCATCAAGGTATCAGTCTCCTGCTTCAGATCAAACTGATCTTCATCCTGACTGATGCAGAATGTCCCTGGTTCCTCTTCAATTTGTGGAGGTTCTTCTTCCTTTTGCTCTTCTTTAGTCTGTGGACGTTCCGGTTCTTCCTGTTCCACTCTGAAGTTCCTCTGCTGGATGAAAAGATCTTCCTCTTTAGTCATCCAACACTGGGGGAGGGCTGCTGAAACACAAGTAGAGGCTCTTTTATATGTTATGGTGACTTGATGCATTGTTAAATACCAATAAAAATTTAAATAGTATCATTCAGAATATGCACAATAAAAAACCTTTACTGCAGGGGTGGCGAACACGCGGCTCTCGAACTGCATGCGGCTCTTGGACAATGAGGGTGCTGCTCTTTGCGTCTCATCATATTTTCTATATACTGTGCCTCATTTCATAATTTTTTTCTCTCTTAAACCACACTCAAACCATCAGAGGGTATTAAAAATAAATAATAAAAGTAATTCGGCAGTGTGTGTGTGTTTTGCTCCCGACACATACGTGACCGCCAATCATTTGCGTAGGTTACGCCTAATGTCGGAACAGATAGATAAAGATTTGATGTGCGTGCAGACTGTTACCCTCATGGTCAAAATGGAGACATTCAGAGTATAAAGATAAACACAGGATGTTGCTGGAAGAATAGGAAGATTCTTATTTTTTTGCTGAACAGAATGGCAAGTCACGATGTTTATCAATATGAGCTTTTGGAAGCAGTAAAATTGTTCACGGCAGAAAAGAACAAAACGGATCCCGGAGAAAATTAAATACTCTTCCTGATCTGACACAAATGGTCTCCTTTATTAACAAATTGAAGCTTTTCAAAGTGCACACTCAAAACGGCCATCATTCCACTTTCCTTCTTATTTGGAGCTCACAGCAAAAGGCTGCAATAAAAATGAATAACGCAGAATGTGACGCTGCTTGCGCAACTGGATGGACCGCAGATCACTTTCCTTATAGATCCTCTAATGCAGAGACTGACTGCCTGAGATCCCCGCTTGAGGCAGCGAGTGAACTGGAGATGATTGAGCTGAAATCTCTCTGAAAGGAGGCCCTGTTATGTTTTGGAGAACAGAAAAATACCTGTGTGTAAAATAGCTGCCCTCAAGCTGCTGTCGATGTTCTCAATATATGTCTGCCAGTCCCTGTTTCTTACCTTAAAACACGTGAAATCAAGGCATCGGTCCATTTGATTGACACTCACGTAAAGAATTTTAAAAGCAAGTGGGACACCCATGCTCACTACTTTTCTCTTGCGGGTGTTGTTCATATGGCGCTTGACACGAAAACAAAGTGATGCATTACTGCCACCACCTGGTCTGGAGGCAAACTACTTCTATTCCCGGTTCCAGGTTGCAGCGTGGACGCGTTTGTGGCTCTCTGCGGCTATACAACTATCTTCAAATGACTTAAAAGTTGATTTTCTCCAAAAAAAGAGAGCTGACCATGGCCCCCAAGAAAAACCAGGACTACGAAGACCTTAAAAAGTCTTGTGATGATCTCCAAGCTGCTTTGTATCCCTTTATGGAACAAGTGAATGCTAAGCTATCTCCAATCTTGGATCTAATGGAAGACTTTCGAAAATTCCGAGCTCAAAACAAGCAACGAGAAAACCGGGTCGACATTCTGGAGAAAAGACTGGACGATGTGGAACAACAAGTAAGGATGAATAATGTCATTCTCACTGGAGTACCGATCAAACCTCGGGCAAAGCTAAATGCAGCTGGAGCTAGCATTGCTAATGCTAATAGTGCTAGGAGCTCTAAAATGGGGAGCGGTGGAGAGACTCTGGATCACCAAGTGGAATCATCTCTCACGTCTATAGGGATTTCCCTGGATCTAAATACCATGGAGACCTGCCACCCGCTCCCCAGGAGAAAGGAGACGGATAAACCAGCGATCATCATCAGGTTTGTGAATCAAAAAAACAAGCTAGCTCTGATGAATCAACATAAAAATCTGAAAGGGACACTTCTCAGGAAGCGTAAGCAGATTGAGAACACTTGGGTTAAAGGCTGCAGGATTTATGTCAAACCACTTGGTCCACCGGACCATGAAGGACTTTGAGAAGTGTTTGATCAGGGTCGTCTGAAACAACATGGAGTGATAAATCAAAGAGCCAAATCATTTCAAGAAATATGACGCCTGGATTCATCATTTTCTCCAAAAGTCTGAAGTAAACTAATTAACAGCACAGGTCCGACCTGCAGACAATTTGACCTCAACTCTTAGGTGCCGCTGATATCAGCTGAAGAAGGATATGGACCTCTATTTAATGTCTGCAGACATAACATAGAAGAGAACTATAAACTGTTTAAACCAAGAAGAACGGCTGTTAATCAGAAGAAATGCCAACCTTGGTCATTTGACAAACTATGGACCCTTTTATTTTACTTCACAGCATTACTTTATCATAAAAAAATAAAATAAATAAAAATACAAAAAAATAATAAAACAAATGATTAATCAATTATTGAAAATGGTTAAATTGATTGAATTTTAATGATATTACTTCACTTGGGCCAAAATAATTGATATATTGATTCATGATTTTTCCTAATGTAGCATAATTTTGCACATATTTTTCACTTTTGATACTTGATCAAATTTTGCTATGAAAATCTCTGAAACAGTGTTATGTCTATTTTACTGATTTAGTATTACTTTTTAATCATATCAATTACTTTTATAGTAACATAATCTGCATATATTTTGGATACTTCATTGCCATGTTGATTTCTAAAGTGTATTCTTTAGAAAATAATTCATAATTCATCATTCATTCAATAATTCATCATTCATAATTCATTCAGTAATTCATCTTTATCATGTGCTTTTATTGATATTTCAAGATTCTTAATTCTGTCTGATAACATTTTGGAACCGGATAATGATAAATCATGTAATAAAATGGTTACGGTAGAACAGGGGTGGAATTATATAAATTTGCTTCCTTCCACTCCCTTTCAAGCAATATTTATTAAAATGTCTAATTATCCCAGTGGTTCCCAAACTTTTTCTGCAGTGCCCCCCTTTCTGAAGATTAGAATATTTTCGAGCCCCCCCACACTGACAAACATACAAATCCTTTATTTCTAAACTCCACTGGACTTTACTTAACATTGAGAGTCATACAAAATGGCAACTTCTTCCTGAACAAAACAAAAAAAAAAGACAAATAACCTTTACAATTATTAAAAGTGACACTGCATCATGTATCATAAAATTTTACCATGTAATGGTGTTCATGGCTTTCAACACATCTTTTAAACTCCATTCCTGCACGAAAGTGGCCTTTTACACTTTACCAGCTCTCTGAAGAAAATAACCAAATCTTGAACATTTAACTCTGTAAAAACTGCACCTTTAATGTCCACATCTTTTCAGTGACTGGTGTGGGCTTGCTTCATCCTGCAGATCTTCTCAAATCGGGGCTGCAGCTGTGAGATTGCTACTCTTAGATCATTTTCAATGTCCAGCTTTGATCTGTATTTAGTCTTGATGGAAGCCACAGCAGATAAACCTATCTCACATAGGTAAGACGAGTCTATATTT
This sequence comes from Oryzias curvinotus, assembly GCA_023969325.1. NCBI lineage: Eukaryota > Metazoa > Chordata > Actinopteri > Beloniformes > Adrianichthyidae > Oryzias > Oryzias curvinotus. The sequence goes on along the minus strand of JALJSC010000306.1, from coordinate 91,259 downwards.
CCCTCTGTAACTCGCTGCTCCCACATCTCAAGCTTTCTTGTGAAAGATGTGATTTTATCTGCCAGATGTGAAAGGTGTGTGTTGCTGTCCTGCATCTTCAGATTTAGTTCATTGAGTTTTTCAAACATGTCACTGAGGTACGCAAGTTTCATGAGGAACTTGTTGTTGTTAAACTAGTGGGCAAGTTCATTTTCCTCCTCCTCCAAAAAGATGTGGATCTCATCCCGCAGTTCAAAGACCCTGGATAAAACCTTCCCACGTGACAGCCATCGTGACTCGCTGTGAAACAGAACAGCTGTGTGGTCGGAGCCCATTTCCTCACACAGTGCAGAGAAAATCTGTGCTTTGACAGGTCGTGTTTTAATGTAGTTCACTGTAGTGATGACATCCGTCATAACATCGTGCAGGTCGGGACTCAGCTGTTTAGACGCCAGCGCCTCTCTGTGTATCATACAGCGTGTCCACAGCACGTTAGGGGAAACGCGCTTGATGAGCGCTTGCATTCCCCCTCTTCTCCCAGCCATGGCCTGAGCCCCATCTGTGCTGATCCCCACACAGTCCTCCAATTTCAGGAGGACTTTGTGCTGTTATGCTAGCATGGTAACTAACCCGGGAACCCGGGCGCGCCCCCTAGTTTGGGAACCACTGAGTTATCTTAAGTTTGATTAGTTATTGTACGAATATATAACTGATGATTGTATTGTTTTTGTGTATTATTCCTATTTGATTGCTTGAAATAAACCATTTCAAATCAAATAAAAAAAAAAATTTAACGCAGAGAATGACACCTATTTGTCAAAGTAAAAACATAATAAATATGAACATTTTACAAAGACTATTTATGAATCTGCTATGTTCTGATCATGGAAAACGTGGCTGATTTATGAATAATAAAATTACAAACACATTGGTGTTGATTTAATGTATTTTTTCAGAAATAACCCCCAAGTAGTTAGTTCATGGCCAAAAAAATATTTTTATGCTGATGAATGATTTACAGGCTCTTGCAAGGAGGCATTTTTTCTGTAGTTTTCTCTTCTACCTTACTGAAAATGGCTTTGAATATGAATCTGTCCGTGTTCCTGGCAGTAATTTAACCGTTTTTCGTAGGATCAAACCAAAAACGAGCAGATATGCAGCATCACAGGACAGGAAGGAGAAGCAGACGTCTCAGAAGATTTCTGGATGCCCAGGCCAGACATGAACAACTTGTAAGTTAAGCTTAAAGGTTTTTAGTTAAACTAAAGCATTTGTTAATAATTGTGCTCAAGGTTACACAGTCTGCTGGGTAAGAGTTTAACATTCTTTTTCAACACTGGATTATGAGTTTTATAGTCTAATTACATGAAACACTTGAGCTAAAAGTTTAGTAGTTTTTATTCAGAGTCAAACCATATCACTTGTTTTAAACAAAAATACTTTCATTTTTTAAAATGTATATAAAAATCCAAAAACCCAGCAAAAAAACACGAGATTTCCCAGCATTCATAAATACTTCATAAACTAAAATGTAAGACATCAAAAATAAATTGAAACATTAAAAGATTTAGATTTAATTTCCTCAATGAAATAATGTTCCATTTTACATAGTCTTCCACGTCTCTACTGCTTTGCAAACATAAAGGTTTCTGTCCTGGCTCTTTACGTTGACGGTCAGTCCGACACAAGACCAGACTTTTGGTTGACCCACAGGACCATCGAGCAACTGGTGGAGCAGCTTCGGGTTCCTCACACTCTGACAAATCTCAATTTTTGAAGAGGACTCTGGTTAACACAATTTTTTATGGTCCAAAAATGAAATGAATGTTTTCTCATATTATAAAGCTCATTATGCCTTGAAAATGTCAATGTGGCCACCATTTTTCAAAATGGCGGCTCATACATTACTGTATATAGTGATGTTTTCAACTATAACCTTGGATGTTTCTATGCTCTATGGTGAAAAAGTTTACATGTCCACTGCCAAGTATTTGTTACACAAATGTAGTTTAATATTAAAGCTTTTGGCTTGTGATACCTTAAGAGAGTGATGTCAAAGCACAACCAGGGCACACTGGTGACATCACTGCTGTAAAACTCAGCATGGGGTTCAGCATCGGCTTGTAGTGTACTAACTGTAGTTGTAGCTATGAACTGTTGCAGTCGTAAACTAACTTTAGACAGTAGTATCCATAAGAGTTCCAAATGCTATCTAATTAGCCCCTTATGCATCTTAACTAGAACTGTAATTAATTGTAGTGTAGTTGTTAGATAGCAGCGCCTGGGTGTGCCACACAGGGTGTGCCAGCGCGGGAGAGTCGAGCCAAGGGTAATAGGGCTTTAGTTACCTGGAAGGTGTACAGATCGCATGGGATCGAAACGGCGTTGGATGAATGATCTGGTTAGGTGTAGGGCAACAAAGGCCTGAACCAAATTGTTTCCCATACTTCAATGTGCTTTTATTTTCTTTACAGTTTAGGCAGTAAAAGGATAGCCCCTCGGCCTTCAACAGTATAAGCAAGATGTCTGCGAATAACCCATTGAGTAGTGGAGCCAAGACTGACTGGGGGAAGTGTTGCCTTTGTCAGACAGACACAAAAGAGGAGTTGAAGTGTCCTCCAACACGATATGAGTGTAGTTCTTCAGAGCTTCAGAACTGCGGCAAGCCATGACCATGCAACTGAATGAGCGGCTCAATGAATGTGCCCGTAACCTCAACGATGGTAGACTACTGGCTCTGTTGGGTGGTGGAGATGTGGTGGCCTTAGAACTGAAATACCATTGCTCTTGCTTGACTGCTCTGTATAACAGAGGGCACACATTGCTCAAAAGAACAAAGAAACACTCGAGTCATCTCAAGAAAAAGATTGTTTTCCTTTGGTCTTTTCTGAACTCCTGACCTATGTCATTGAGAAAAGATACAGCACTAGAGCGACTAGAGCCCTTTGGGACAGACATACCTGATGTGAACTCTACCAGGCAGAAAGAAAGGCTGAAGTCAGAGATACCTGGACTTGTAGCATACAAGAAGATGTACTCCTAGCATTTGACAAAGACATTGGCCCAGTGTTGTCAGAAGCATCTTCCTACACTGATGCAATCATCCTCGCCAAAGCTGCTAAGATATTGCGTAAGCACATGGTGGAACACAAGTGTAAGTTTGAAGGCAGTCTGTATGAGAATTCAGTGTACGATTCCTTTCCCTCAGCTTTGCTTCAGTTCGTCTGTATGATTGAGCATGGGGCTGACATAAAGTCTCAGATCAGATTTGGGGCAACTACAACTGATCTGGCAATGGCTCAACTCCTTCAGTACAACTGCTTTGCCAAGTACAAAGAAGGTGCTACCACACAAAGGTATTCTAGAGAAAGAGAGACTCCACTTCCAGTCTACATTGGGATGTCTGTTCATGCTAAGACCAGAAAAAGACATCTCGTGGAAATGCTGCATGCCCATGGTCTTAGTATCCCATATGATCGAGTGCTCGACATATCAGCCCAGCTAGGAGATGCAGTTGTAAGTAGATATGTTGAGGAAGGTGTGGTTTGTCCCCTTAAGTTGAGGAAAGACCCTATGACTCCCTTCCACCAACCACTGCATCTCTGGTTCAGCATGTGAGACTATCTGCATTCCAAGCTGCTTGCATATGGAACCACTCAACACTATGTGAAATGGAATCTGAAAGCCCTGGCAACTGGCAAAAAAAAAAAGGTGAAGCCTGGGAAGTTCTTTGGTCAACCCTCCCACCCATTGCTCAGTCCTGCCAGCAGCTGAAAAAATGTCGTTACACTGGTGAATGTCAGGGACCATGAAAATGTTATCGCTACACCCTGAAGTGCACACAACTGTGTAGCTGTAAATGCAAAGAGTAAAACAATGATTGAGGTTAAATTCAAGCAAGTCAGTTAAGTTTGTCATAGTAACTTGTGCTTCTGTCACGACAATTTGAGATACCACATCGGTAACTTAACTGAGACAGTGCTAGTTAATATAATTGTCATCATGTCACTATAACACTTAATGATATTGAAATTTTGAAATATACTGTTTCATACTGGTGCGAATGGCGGCCATCTTGAAAAATGGTGGCCAATTTAATTTTGAAGTTGGCTAATGTGCTTTTTTGAAAGAGGAGGTTCTGAAGCACCTGTGTACCAATTTTGGTGCTTGTATCACCAAGTGAAAGATTGTTTCAGCAATCTGGCCCACTAGGTAATTAACACAGGATCAAACACACACAGGACCAGAGACACACACACACAGGACTAAAGACACACACAGGTCCAAAGAAGTGTATTGAAGGTGGACACTTTCCTTGAAATAAACACAAGAACAATACTTGCTGTTGTGTTGTAGGGAGAGGAGTGTGTTATGGAAAATAATATGGCTTTTATTGCGTGTTTGTGTGTGGACGTCTTGGCAGGTCAGTATGTGGTGTGGCTCTTTGACCTTCACAGTGAAAAAATTCTGCTTTTGGTGTCAAACTTGTTCGCCACCCCTGCTTTAATGTTTTAAAATAAGTTTCTTGCTTTCTTTAGCACAACAGTATAAAACTGTGCTGAAAAAAAACACCCTTGACCTCCACTAGAGGTAAGATCTTAACCCTGAGCCCGAGTTAGAACCCGACCCGGCCAGAATTAAAATGACAATCATTACGTTCCGGTTGGGTCGGGCTTCTCTCTTGCTGACTTTTTTAATAAATATATTGTAATGGCTGCAAAGAAGCTCCTTAGGCAGGCGCTGGTCAAACATCTCTTTATTCATCCTGTATGTCAGAACGGTTACCGCACAAACCGAAAGGCACAGCCAGCTTCTTTTTACTCAGAGGGAGAACGTTCACCGGACGCACACACACACACACACACACACACACACACACAGATAGAGCTCTATCCCACCAGTCACCAGCCCACCGTTGATTGACATACACTGTGGTCCAGCAACTGGCAGAAAGTGGGGGGCGCCGGGCACCCGTAGCTGTGTCCCAACGCTGGGTCGTTACAATATGTTTACAAAAATGTATACTAAAATGATGTGTGGATACTAAACTAAGGAATACTTGTTATAAATAAATAATTTAGTTAAAACAGACAAGGTCCTGTAAGGTCATTGCTATAGAACTATACTAAACATGAAGCACAGACGCAGAGCAAGGGCACGCTTTAAGCACATGTAGTGAATGTAATCTTCCCTCCACAAGTCCACATCTATTTTGTTTAGGGATCCCCGATATGAAGCAGAAGTCAAGAAGTCAAAGATAAACTTAAGACAGGGGAACTGAAAAGGCAAACACGCACCGCCACGGCTGCAGTATTTCTCCACGTAATGAAGCGAGTGCGCATCAAGATCTCTCTTTGTCTGGCCTCTTATTCTGTGTTCTAGTGTTATTTCGTTGTGCAAATGCATTTTCATGATCATAAAAATATGTAGATTATTTTAACCTTAGGAAATCGGGCTTTTTTTTGCCAAAAATAATAGCGGATAAATTGAAATTTCGGGTTTGCTTCGAGCTTGGGCCTGAAAATCAAGTAAATTGGTTGGGTTCTGGCTGGGTTGGATTTTGATGCCTGTGGGCCTGGGTTGGGCTGGATTTTTTAGGCCCGATCTTACCTCTAACCCCCCCCCCCCCCCCCCCCCCCCCCCCCCCCATCAGGAGAGCTTTTTCAGTCAACAACTTGTAGTTTCAACCTGTTAAACAAAGAAAATAATATTTTCTTTGTTTTTTTAAAGGAAATGAAATTGCAGATAAGCAATTAATAAATGGTACAAACTGGTCTTAAATATCATCTAACTGTATACTTAAATTAAATCATGCTGAGATAGATAGGACAGATTTACTAGAAAGGGGACGAAGGGATTAACAGAAAATGTACTTATAACCTGATTCTGTCTCCAGGCAATTAATTTTTAAATGAAATTACAAATAGGAAGACAGTCTGAAAACAAATATGTTTTAGATTCTTGCCATTATTGACAGTAAAGATGCAGGCATCTATAGTAAATGTTTGACACAGTCTCTGAGGCTTATTTCAGCACAACACCAGCTGTGTAATGTTGGGAATATGCTGCTAATAAAGTTACATTCACAGGTCTGTTATTGTATTTATTTTATTTAGAAATCATCTCCAGGACCAAGGTCTGGAGCCCCATCAATCGGGGTCAGAAACTTGCCTGTGGTGGTGTTGGTGGGTGTGTTTATGTGTGTGTGTTAGCCTGGAGGTGCTGCTGGCAGATAAAAAAGTGTCAAAATGGACGAGCTTGAAGGTTTGATGTGAGAACATGTAGAATAGAATGTGGCAAACCAAAAGTCTGCATCTGTGTGTAAAAATATTCTGCTGTAAAGTTTGACAAATAAAATCACAACTGACAAATTACCATTTGCATGTGTTCATTAGAGTTACAACCTCAAATCAGTGATTTCAACCGCTTGAATCTGCTGCTGTGAATCATAGCACGCTACAACTGAGTGAACTACAAATGAATTTCAAAAGAAAAAATATATTTTTTTCCTCTGACTTTTAAAGAGAAGGGATCTCATTAAAGTGTAAATGGAGACACGGCAGCGAAACCTTAGTGAGCCTCAAAAACAGGAAGGCCAGACTAGAGTTTGCCAAACAACATCTAAAACAGTCTTCAGTTCTGAAACAACATCCTATGGACAGATGAGACCAAGATCAACTTAATAATAATAATAATAATAAATTTTATTTAGAATGCGCTTTACATTTTAGATAAAATCTCAAAGCGCTACAATGGAGGCAAAGATAAAAATGGTTTACAATAAGAACAAAGTAAGGCAAAAATAGAAACAACAATGAAAGTACTAAAAAGCATTATTAAAAACGAAAGTTTTTAAGCCTTTTTTAAATGTGCCAAGGCTTTGTGAGGCTCTGAGGGATTGTGGAAGATTGTTCCAGAGTCGAGGGGCAGCAGCCTGAAAGGCTCTGTCTCCCATAGTGGTTAGCCTGGTCCTTGGCTGATGAAGGCAGTGTGTGAAATTGGAACGGAGGAGTCGTGAAGTGGCTTGCAGGAAAAGGAGCTCACTGAGGTAGGCAGGGGCAGTTCCATGGACACATTGGTAGATGAGGAGACAGTTTGTATTGAATTCTGGAACGGATGGGTAACCAGTGAAGTGACTGAAGGACAGGAGTGATGTGGTCAAATTTGCGTCTCCTTGTCAGGACCCTAGCAGCGCAGTTTTGGATGTGCTGGAGCTTTTCCAGGCTCCTGCCAGGAATCCCAACAAGGAGAGCATTGCAATAATCTAGTCTGGAGGAGATAAAAGCATGGATTAGTTTTACTGCATCAGACTGGGTGAGTAATGTTTGCAATGTTTTTCAGATGGAAAAAAGAGACTTTGGAGAGGTGATGTATATGATGATCAAATGTTAGGGTAGAATCGATTTTGACACCAAGATTTATCACAGTTGAAGAAAGCGGAATGTTGTGACCAGAGACCAGAATGCTTTTGGTGGAGGATGTTTTGATCTGGTGAGGGGTACCGATTAATATGGCTTCAGTCTTATTGCTGTTGAATTGGAGAGAGTTTTCAGCCATCCATGCTTCTATCTCCTCGAGACATGCCTGGAGGGCAGAAGAAGTTAGGGTGGGAGTGGAATTCATTTTTACATATAATTGTGTGTCGTCGGCGTAACAGTGGAACGAAATGTTGTTTTTACGAATGATTTGTCCAAGTGGAGATATGTAGATGGTAAAGAGTGAAGGTCCAAGAACAGAGACTTGAGGAACTCCACAGGTGTCTGTGTGTGTGTGTGTGATTTAGCAGTCCCCAGAGCCAGATATTCTGTCCTGTTTGTGAGATATGATTTAAACCAGTTGAGTATGTTCCCAGAGAGTCCAACAGTAGTATGAAGACGGTTAAGGAGAATGCCGTGATCCACGGTGTCAAATGCAGCTGATAGGTCAAGAAGGAAGAGTAGAGATGGGGAGCCCTGGTCCGCAGCCATGAGTAGGTCATTCATGACTCAGACCAGGGCTGTCTCTGTACTGTGAGCTGGCCGGAAGCCAGACTGAAATTTTTCATATAAGCTGTGCGATGAGAGATGATGGTGGAGCTGAGCAGCGACAACTGTTTCAAGAACCTTGGACAAGAATGGTAGGTTGGAAATGGGTCTGTAGTTTGCCAAGTTATCAGGGTCCAGTGCAGGCTTTTTTAAGTGTGGTCTAATGATGGCAGTTTTGAGAGCAAGGGGAACATGACCGGCTTGTAATGATTGGTTAATTATAGTTGTGATAATTGGACTGATACTTGAAATGTTGTCTTTGATCAGGGCTGTTGGGAGGGGGTCAAGTGAGCAGGTTGAGGATTTCATAGTCCTTAAGATGGCTTCGACCTCTTTCTGTGTGGTGGGTGTGAATTCAGAAAGGGGGCTTGAAGCTGTTGGTACAGTCAGGTCTGCAGATGAGGTGGGAATGGTAGTAGTGGACAGGAAGTTAGATCTTATGGAAGATATTTTCTTGGTGAAAAAATCCATGAATCTATCACAGCTGCTGACACTAGTATCACTATGGGTAAGTGTGGGGGGCCTAAGCAGAGAGTGTATGGTGGAAAACAGCTGTTTTGAATTTCCAGTGTTGCTATTGATCTTGTGGGAATAGAACTTTGACCTGGCTATTGTAAGGGCTCTACAGTAGAGTTTTTGATGGTCTCGATAGGCCTGTTTGTGTACTGTCAGGTTGTTTTTTGCGAGTCTTCGTTCCATGGCTCGTCCAAGTCTTTTAAGAATTCTTAGTTCCTCTGTGTACCACGGGGCTGATCTAGTGAAAGAGACGGTTCTTGATTTCAGGGGTGCATGGGATTGCAGAATGTTATGAAGTGTAGAATTGTAGCGGTCAACAGATTCATTAACTGAGGTGAGTGGTGATGGCAGAGAGTTTTTGTATATCCTCTCGTATGGCTGCATGGTCAATGTTTTTCAGGTTCCTGAAATATATTTCCCATTTTGTGTTTTGATGTTGGTGAGCTAATGCTACTTCCAATGAAATAACCATGTGGTCAGATACGCCCAAGTCATAAACTTCCATGTTGGTAATAGGGGCTGTGTCAGTGATAACCAAGTCAAGAGTGTGTCCTTTAGAGTGTGTGGGTTCTTTTACATGCTGTGTTAGCTGTAAGGTGTCAAGTAATTCCAAAAACTTGACAGCAGAGCAGTTTGTAGGAGTGTCCACATGTAAATTGCAGTCACCTAGTATGAGCGTACTAGGTGATGTTGCGCATATTGTCGTCAGCAGGTCTTGGAGTCAGTGAAAAAGCCGGGGTTTATTTTGAGTGGTCGGTAAATAAGGATTACTGTTATTGTTATTTTTTCTGTTCTGCATTTGAATAACAGGCATTCGAATGTAGACAATACAGGTGCTGAAATGGGTGACAGATGAAGGTTTCTGCGATATAAAACAGCTAAGCCTCCTCCTCGTCCAGTAACTCTGGCTTTTTCAAGGTAGGTGTAGTCTGGGGGGCAGGCTTCATTTAGTGCCAGGTATTGCTCTGGTTTATGCCAGGTTTCAGTTAGACACATCACATCGATTTGTCTGTCAGTGATGTGTTCAGATATTAAAGACGATTCATTTGAAAGTGACTGCAAATTAAACAATTCAATTTTTAAATTAGGCATTGCTTTCAGTCTTGGAAGGGAGCGGAGCATCCGGAAATCCACTCCGCAGTTTTTATTTCTCCAGTGATGACGCAGATTGTTATTAGTCCAGGTAGTTGGCGTGTTCTGATGACGTAAGCGGCAGTGGGGTTTTTCGTGGTACTTATTCATTATGTATCTTTTAAAGAAACATTTAAACTGGACAAGACTTTTACAAGTTTTCATATGATCCAGCAGATCGTTCCAGAGTGTGACACCCTTCACTGAGATGCACATGGATTTTAGGGTTGTCCTTACTTTAGCTTGATAAAATGTGTTGGTTCCTCTCAAGTTGTATTTATTTACCGCATCTCTGCTTTGAAACAAAGTTTGAATTTGAGCAGTTTTAAAATCAACCAAGTCCTGTTGTTGGAGCCAAATTCAGAGTTTAAATTTAACAGTTATTGTTTAAGACAAATGCACTGTTTCATTTAATAGTCAATTTAAATAATCATTGTTTGAACTTCCAATTAAATAATGCTACGTCACAGAGATGCTGTTAGGTTAGCGAGTTTCATTGTTGATTGAAGCTTAAGAAAGTTGGAAGCAATATAGTTTTTTTCCGTGTGTTCGTGTAATTTTTCATGCAATGTACATACACACTTGATCTTCTGACCTCACCAAATGAGACAATGCTAACTTGTTGGTAATGAACATTTTGAATTTCTCTTCATTTGGCAGGTAAGCCAGTGTTTTTGTTTTTGTAAATATTGGATAAATTACATGTAAATATTTAAACTGATCAAACTTTATAAAGAAGCTAACCTCGTGATTTCAAGCCGCTCTCTCTGTGTTTGAAACGTGACATAAGAGCATGTCTGCTAATTTACTGCAATAATTCAGTTATTTCAAAATGTATAACTTTTTGAAGTTTGTAATGAAAATCTACAAACATTGTTGTTACTTACCAGGAGAGGGGCACCTGTAAAAAAAGCACGTAGCCTAAATGATGAAGTCTGTTGTTCTGTGGTTGTTTGATGGAGCGCACGTCTTTCTGGGAAAATCAAAGAAGGTGTTTATTTAAAATAATGATGACGTACTTCCGTCTTTTTACCGCTTTAGATCAGCTATGGTGAAGAAGACATCCCAGTCCGTGAAGCCTGAGGAGAGTAAGCGAAAGTAAAATAATATGTCCACCAAGTGGACATATTATTTACATTAATGAAGAGTTTAACTGCCTTTTCCCCATTTTCTTTTCTTTCGCCATTTTTTCGCCAGTTTTTTGGAATGCTCCTTTGTACTGTTTTGTACTTAAAACATGTATCATTGTGATGACTCTTTGTATGCTGCAGAAGTGTATCATATTAAAGATTTTTATTTTCACTGCTGTCTTGTTTCTCTTTAAACTTGCCTCATGTTACAAGAAGTAATCAGGCCAGAATATATTTTTACAATGTAGTTACTTTACCCTTACCAACAAGTTAGCATTGTCTCATTTGGTGAGGTCAGAAGACCAAGTGTGCATGTACACTGCACAGGAAGGTAATACGTGAACATACCCAGCATTTACTACTGAAAGTACCGTGTAATAGAGTGGAAATAGGGCTGACTTTCTTTTACAGTACAGTTTCATTGTACTTAAAGTGTGGATGCCATGCTTTGAACAACTTTGTCAAATAAAAAAGCCCTTTAAACGCTGATTCTATTGATACCAATAGTTCGCGTCGAAAAAAATCCGAAGCATATGAATAATAGACATCTTTCGAAGGAATCAGAGATTTGAATTTGCCGCTAAGAGCGCAGGCTGGAAGTGACCCCGATATGACCTGTGACGTCACGAAAGGCATTGACTTCCGTAGTTCGGCTTCGGACAGCTGGTAAACAAAGCAGGTAGTCTTCGTTTCTCTCGTTAATCTTCGTTAATTCTCTGTTAATCATCAACATGCCAAGTCGTTGTGTGGCAGCTGGATGTAGCAATACATCTAGTGAAAGTGTATCTGTGTATAAATTCCCAAAACAAGAAACGCTGCTGAAACAATGGACAAAACAAGTTCAGCGCACGAGGGCGAATTGGGTGCCAACTGCTTCGTCAACTTTATGCAGCGAACATTTTGAGGCAGACTGTTTTGAAGAAACACCACAGCTCATGAAAGATATGGGAATGCATGTCAGATATAAAAAAGTATTGAAACCGAACGCAATCCCTACCATTTTCAAGAGATCGCTAGTGGCAACGTCCGAAACAGTGGCAACGTGGCAACGTCCTGGAAATAAAGACCTAATCTCTATGGACAAATCGCTTTCCGGATGAAAAAATTGTCTGAAATCGGCGAATTTTAGCTTTATTTTCTATATTTCTCTGCGGATCGCTTCCTCTATGGTCGCGGCTATCTCTCGTCTACCCGGCCTAATTGACCAATGACGGGACGTTTTAGTTGCTTTCGGATGCGTCGACGGCTCTGATTGGCTCTGTCTGTACCACGTGGTCAGCGTGACGGATCCCCTAGAGACCAAAACTGGCGGACCCACGCTAAACTTTCACAAACAAATCTGAAGAGTTTGCGATCAATAATGCGGGCATCGTCATTATTGAGCGTGGTCACGACCTCAGTTGTGAGAAGACGATTAAAAAAAAACAAATTTAAGTGGTCTTGGCTGGAAGACGGTAGCATCACTCTGTGCTTCGCTATCGGTGCTAGCCATGTTGTCTGCCTTTCGTTACGTCACAAACAGGGCGGCGCGAATTCGGCGGAATGTGTGAAGCCGGCGGCCATCCTCGTTGTTTATATCGCGTTTTTCGCTATTTATTCTTTTTCGAAAAATATTAAAAACAATCGCAACATGAAATAGAGACTATTTACTATATTTTGGCTTATTAAAATAGGCCATGTCACCCACACTTTAAGGGGTAAGTACCAAGTAATATTCAAGTGCACATACCCAGTATTTAGTAATGAAAGTACCATGTAGTTGAGTGGAAATAGGGCTGACTTTCTTTTACAGTCGAGTTTCAGTGTACTTAAGGGGTAGTTTCTGTGGTAATTTCACAGTAAATACCATGAAACATGCAGCGAGTGCAGACCTAAAGGTCAAGGTACTTTATTTGCACTTACCTTGTTCTTACAAGTGGTAAGTACCATAAAAGACACCTTTGCACGACATGTAAATACCCAGTAAGAATATTATAAATACCCAGTATGTACCACATAGGTATGAACCAAATAGTACCATATAAATACAAAATACCATGTAAGTACAGAGTAGACACAAAAAGTACCATGTAAGTACCCAGTAAAGTCCCATAGAAAGTACCATGTAAACACACTGTAAGTACCCAATAAAAAAACATAAAAAGTACCATGTAAGTACCCTGAAAGTACCGAGTAGTTACACAATAAGTACCATGTAAATACCACTTAAGTACACTGTAAGTACTGTACTGTAAAAGAAAGCATTACCTATCACTTAAAGTAGCACTGTATGTTGTTATTCTGGTTGGTATTGTAATGAAAGGATGCAAATTAATGCTATACATAATATCCATGAAATCTTCTGTATTATTGTGTTTGTTTGGATTGAATAAGTCTATATTGTAATCACCACAGATTTTCCAGCCATTCCTTGAATAACTTAATGTCTGATCCTGGTGCTCTGTAAACACAGCTTACAAGAATATTTCTCCTTTTCTGAAACACAATTTCAACTGTGATGCATTCGAATCTTTCATCCACAGCAAAAGACATATTTTCAATAAGTTGACAATCCATGTTTTTATCAACATATAAGGCCACCCCGCCTTCTTTCTTACATTGTCTACTTTTAAAAAACATTTCATAGCCACACATTTGAAAATCTGTACCTTTGTCTTCATTTATCCATGTTTCTGACACAGCAACTATGCTGAACGATCTCTCAAAATGAGACAAGTAATCCTTAATATTTTCAAAATTACAATATAAACTCCTACTGTTAAAGTGAATTATTGATAACTTGTCGTTCAATGATATTGTTTCTTTAAAAGTAGTTTCTGTAATATATGTACATTTATTGCTATTTTTCAAAATGTTAATATCTGGATCTCTGTCATTTATCCTGTTTTGGTGTTTGTAATCAATCACTTGGGAAAATATAGATTTTTCTGATGAGGAAGAATTGTCACTGAAGTTATGCATAGCCATTGTTTTACTCAGAAACATCAATACAGGAAGAGTTGGTGAGCGGTCAGACAGCAAGGGCCACAAACAGTCAAACAAGGACACACTGAACACACAAAACAAAAAAAGTCATACCACACCCATTTGAAAACACAATACAGTGATTAAGTTTAAACAATGCGTTCAGGCTCTCCTGGGCTGATGCATATTAAATTAAACTTAGGATATATCAAATAATATGATACAAATTAGGGCTGCACGATATGAGCTAAACTTGCGATATGCGATATGAGTGATCAATATTGCGATAACGATATAATTTGCGGTATATAAACAAATAGCAAAACAACCAAAAACATCATTACCATTTCATTGCAACAGTTTTAAAAATTATACTCCAAAGGACCCTTGTTGATGTAGGAGGCAAATCTCTAACATAAAAGGGCTCCTCTGATTGGTCAACAACGTAAAGGGGTCCATCCAATTGGTCAAATTCCTAAATGAATTTATTTGATTCGTTAAATGCTTCAAGCTGCCATAAGATTGTTGTAGCACATTTAAGGTAACCATTTATTGCGATTTTTCCTGACTTTTGCGATATGGATATTGCACTGCTTGATATTGCGATAACGATAAATTTGCGGTATATTGTGCAGGCCTAATACAAATTAATGGCTCACAATACCTGAGCTCTCAAGTTGTCCTGTCGTTGATAGCTTCAGTTATCCTTTTATTGCTAATGTCAGACGTTGGAAATGTGGAAGTAAACAAATGCAGCATGTCTCCGACAAAATGTAAGTATACAGCAAAGTTAATTATCACTGATTAGTATTATTATTATTAGTGACTGGTCCATTGGAGTCAATAAATTTAGCTATGTCCTGTATGGACTCCTGGGTTAGTTTGAAGACAGCAGGATACAGCAGAAAGGCGTGAAAGCCCCCGCCTGCTCCATGACTGGGTAACATAAGCGCCTTCGCTGTAATCCGGGGTGAATCGGATTTTGTTGCCTTCTATTGTCACCTCCGTCTTCCTGGCACATTGCAAAATGCAATCTCTGTCCGTGACGCGTAGACATCTAAGGATGATGGTCCTCAGTCTCTCCGGCTTTTTACGCAGAGGGCTAGAGCGGTGAGCCCGCATCAGCTCCAGTGGCCATTTATAATTTTTCGTTCTTATATAATTGCTATTCGTTATTTTACTTTATTACTTTATTTATTTTATTTCCCAACTAATGACTCATCCGTGATGATCCAGTATAAACTGAGGGAAGTGACTTTAACAAAAAAAGTAAAACAAAATAGAAAGAAGTAGTCTGCTCCCGCACTTAACAAGTCAAGTGGACCGGCTGAGCGCGGACTTACAGCTTTGTGTTTGAGGGGGGGTTGGGGTGCTTTGTTACATGAGCGGTATGTGTGGGAGATTTAGGACTGCGATCCGTCCCGCAGATCTAGGTGAATGAGCTACCGAACTCAGAACCGGGTCTAAAAGTGTGTGTCTGAGCAGAGCTCGAACCGCCAGCACACACACAGCAGCTTTGGGGCAGTGTGAGCTTCAAAGCAGAAATGTCGCTCAGTCTTTAGAAACTGTTCAAACAATCACGTGGATTTGTGTTTCGAGTCGTGTCCCAACTAAATAAAGGCTGATGTTATTCCCGCATGTTTATGTGCAGCCAGGATGCAGATTGCAGCACCACCCAAAGCTAATGTTGTTAGCCCGTGTTAGCATACTGCTAATCCTGGCTTCTTTCTGGTTCCGTTCTACAACAGAAAAAGCACTGACCACACGGATTAAAAATAAAACGATTAGCGAAGAGGTGCTTCATAATAACCATTACATTATTAAAAGCACGTTTAGAAGATCGTCTCGTATATTACCGAGCTGACATATCAATGTATGTAGCCGCTCGCTAGAACTAATTTTCTCTTCCGGTTTTTAAAACACTACTGCGCATGTGCGAATGATTTAGTCCGACCGAAAGTGTGACCCATGTGAATGTTTGTTATATTCTGAAAACATTTTTCTTTGCCCATGTACACGGTTGAATTCTAATCCGACCGTTGATCCCATCAAGATATTTTGCACATGTAACCGTGGCTTATGGTGTCTACTTGCAGCGTGGAGGGGGCGTGGCATTAAGATGGTGCCTTTACATCATGATGTCACTCACCCATCACGATGGACAACCCTAGTGTGGTCAGTGCTTTTTTCTTGGATGCAAGGACCTAAAAGAAGGGTTAGCATTTGGCTAATTCATACTAAAAACAGCAGCGCTGCCCACAAATTTTGTAATTTCTACACTGCTTACCGCCCACCTGATCTGGATGTAAATACCCTCAAATTAAAGCCGACTGTCTGCAGTTAAAGCACATTTTGCTCGTTTCATCTCAAATACATTGTGGTGGTTTATGGAGCCAAAAATGTTGGAATTGAGTCGCTGTCCCAATATTTATGGACCTGACTGCACATTCATCCTGTTGTATTTGAATGCACTACCACAGAGATGCATTATGGGACATGTGTGATGCATGATGGGATACGTACCATGTAACCCTCAGATGTAAAGTTACTGCTAACTCCTAACGAGTATGTTTTTACCACAGCACGTCCTGAATATTATTTTTCCTGTTTGTCCCTAAAGTACAACACCCAATACTGCAGCCACTCAGTCTGCCGGCCAGATGCCCGGATGCTGTCAAGAAAAGCACAAACCTGTCCCCGGCCAGCTGGTCAAAAATAGCTGGCTCCGCAGCCAGCCGGAGCTCATTTGCCTGGTTTCTGGAATGAAATAGAAATACTTAATATATTTTCTCAACAGCAAGACACGCCAATGAACCGAAAACACCGGAGTCCAATCTCAATCATTTCATTCATTAGATGCTAAATGACTGACATGACCAAAAAAACAGCTGTGCAGTCATAAACATGTGTTTCATCCACAGATGCGCCCATATCGCTGCGCCTGTCATCTCACTAGCAACAGTTTTTAGAAGTTAAAAAAACACACCTTGTTTGTGTAAACGCAGAGGTGGGAAGTCTGATATGATAAGAAAAAGAAAAAAAATGCTTTTTTATTTGTAACTTGATCTTTTTCTTCACCACAATGTCACAGACTTCTATAAAAACACCTCAAAATCAGGCTTTTCACAGCAATTATTAGGTTAGGTTAAAAAAGATTCATTAAATTACCCAATAACAGGTAATGAATGATTCATCACACAGCTGTAATAACACCGTCATAATTTAAATACGATTTTTTTAAAGCTACATTTAATAAATGATTTTCTTAACAGCCAGAAAAACTGAAATAAAAGTATTTTGTTAAACAGTGAAGTGGATCTTTGTGGTTCTTGTTGGGTTTTGGTCTGGAAGAAACTGGATCAAATGGTTCTTTTAGTGTTAAAGGTTCCAGACTCTTGATCTCCACTGAAGCTATGAGTATGAAATGTCATTCCACAGACAAACCATCAACAAAATGATCCTGATGCTGCTGAGGTTCTTCTGGAAGTGAAGCAAATCTCAGCAGAGATGCAGTTTTTCTAAACTGAAATCACTGACATTAAACAGCCTGAACATTCATGGAGCTGAACTGGACACAGAAAAACCTCCCTGTTGTGTTTCCACCCACCAATGAGGAGCAGTTTGATGAAGATGAAGCTGCACTGGAGGAAGAATCAGTCCAGAAAAGATGGAGAACAATTCTGACACTAAGCAGTTTTTCACTGATGTGTTCAGGTTTGAATCTTTTCTGTCTGCAGATCCATGAGCAGGACCCTGTCTTTGGGTTTTAGCTGGAAATGGAGTTTTGGAAATAGAATCTGTCTGAATGTCTGGAATTGGAGACATGGAGACATCAAAGAGGTTTAGATGGATTTTGGGTTTGACAGAGAAATCTGCTGAAAAGAACTGAACTACAAACTTAGAACCACAGACGACTAAACAGATTGTACTTTTTTATCTGCTAACAATTTTCTCTTTGATCTGTTAAGGTTTCCTGTTTGTCGTTAGCTGGAGGGACTAACTAAGATCATATGATTTGAAGAATGTTGTGGGCTGCACTGACCAACAATGTCTTCTGTCTTTTCAACTGGAAGGGACAGAAGAGACTCTTCCAGGACACGCTGTTGATGGACTGCATGTTTGGAGAGCTTGAAGCTCAAGATAGAACCGTTGTTGAAGTGAACATACCGATAGTGTGGAGATGAAGATCAGAGTCACACTGACCTGCTGACATGTGAGAGCTGTCCACACTTTGGACATGACTTCTGTCCCTCCTCTTCCTCTGATCACTGTTCTGTGGGTCTGTCTCTTCATCTGTAGTTGATGTTGATTCTTCATGTTGGTTTCCTTCTTCATCCTGACTATCAGTTACATTAAAGCTCTGCTGTTCCTCTTTAATCTGTGGAGGTTCTGGTTCCTCCTGATCCTCTTTAATCTGTGGAGGTTCTGGTTCCTCCTGTTCCTCTTTAATCTGTGGAGGTTCTGGTTCCTCCTGTTCCTCTTTAATCTGTGGAGGTTCTGGTTCCTCCTGTTCCTCTTTAATCTGTGGAGGTTCTGGTTCCTCCTGTTCCTCTTTAATCTGTGGAGGTTTTGGTTCCTCCTGTTCCTCTTTAATCTGTAGAGGTTCCTGTTCCACTCTGAAGTTCCTCTGCTGGTTGCATTGATCTTCTTCTTCAGTCATCCAATGCTGGGGGAGGACTGCAGGGACACAAACACAACAAGGAGCCTTTTATACGTTTCCAGGACTTTGGGGTCTTTTCAAGCATCAATAAACTCTGTGATCATTGGAGAAAAATGTCTGAGGAGTGTGGAGGACCAGAAGAGACTCATTTAAATAAATAAATCAAATATAAAATAATTGAATAAATGTATCATTCATTCATTTAAAATTGTCAGTAAATAAATAAAATAAATCAAACATAAATGCTTAATTATACATAGAATACTAATTAAAAAACAACCTTAAATTTTTTCATGACATTTTTAATAATTGTATGGTTTTAAAACTGTACGGTCTTCAAAGCTGAGGATTTCAAAGATAAATGCATGGTGCCTACAGTGAAACATGGTGGTGGCACTGTCCTGGTATGGGGCTGCATGAGTGCTGCTGGTGTGGGGGAGCTGCATTTCATTGATGGGATCATGAAGTCAACAATGTAGTGCTCTACACTGAAGAAGAAGATGCTGCCATTACTTCATTGGTCATTGAGCACTTTTCCAACACGACAATGATCCAAAACACAATTCTAAAGCTACTGCTGTATTTTCTGAGGAAGAACAGGGTGAAGGTGATAGAACGGCCAAGTATGTCTCCTGATATGAACCCAATCCAACACCTGTGGGGAATTCTGAAGAACAAGTTGAGCATCACTCTTCATCCAGCATCTAAAATAAGTTGTTCTTGAAGAATGGAAAAAAATAAATGTTGTAACATGTCGGCAACTTGTTCATTCCATGCCTAGAAGACTTGGTGCTGTCCTTAAAAAAATCACAGTGCTCATACAAAATACTAGATATAGTAGTTTTTTGGGTGGATTAAACGAATTGAAGAAAAACTGAAGATTATGCAATCTAAGTTAGATCATTAAACTTTATTTCATGTTATATAGTTAAAGAAGTTTTCAATAGAAGTCAACTTTGTGAAAAGTTTGGAAATGTTTCATTTGCTCATTGAGCTTCTAATTAAATGAGTACTTTTTAAAAGGGGGTGTACTCATTTATGCTGTACTTTATTTTTGGGAATTTATTCTTTTGGGAATTTATTCTCATATTTGGGGCACCGGTGGCTCAGGCGTTTGAGCTGGTCGTACAATGATTGAAGGGTCGGCGGTTAGATTCCCCCCAGTCCACTGTTGTTGTTGTGTCCGTGGGCAAGAGCTCCTCCACTGGTGTGTGAATGTGTATGAACGTCTAGATGATGGTCAGAGGGGCAGCTGTGGCTAAATCAGTAGTTACCATCACCAAGTATGAATGAGGAGGGAATGAATAACAGACACATTGTAAGCGCTTAGAGCAGGGGTTGGCAACCTTTTTTACTCAAAGAGCCATTTGGAACCGCCCCTAATGAAAAAAAAGCACTCTGAGCCACAACCCGTTTTGACATCATTATATATATTATGCATGTATATATTATATCAAGGGTGCTCATTACGTCACTCGCGATTGATTTTCAAGGACATGAGCGTAGATCGCGGGCCAGAAAAGATAAAAAAAAATAAAAGTACTTCTTTCTTTTCATCGTCATGTTTATTAGTTACATGTTTATTAGTAACATTATTGTTTATGTACTGATGATTAAAAACTACACAGTGAGTTTACATAAAGATACTTTTGTATTAACAGATTAGGCGTTTTATTACAAAGACAGAAAGCAGCAACCATCGTATTCATGCTCTGCTGTAAACGGTCCAATGCCAGGGAGCATCATGGCATATTATGAGGCTTTTGGCGCTGCTCGCTCCGTATTTTTGAACCTTTCGTTGCGCGATGACTTCTCTTTTTCTCTCGTCTTTCCGACTGTGGTCAGAAGCACAGGGGAGATTTCCTCCAGGGCCGAAGGGAATTCTCCTTCGGGGTTCACTTCCCTGTTCGAACCCTCAGCCTTCAGAGAGGATTAAAACTGACTCCAGAACAGTTATTCTGGGAACGACGACTACTCTTTATTTAGTGCTCCGTCCTCCGAACACACAATGTATTTCACGCACACACCTCCGCTCCGTGCTCACACCCCCATCTCCACCTGCACGCGCCCCTCCCCTTCTCTCTCATGCCTCGCAGCTTCCTTCATGAGCTCGTATTTATCGGGCTAGAACTGCGGAGCTTATAGCAGGAGGAGAAACGCGGGGCGGCTTTAATAAACTCAGGTTGCTGGACTTCTACCGGGACGTGATGTGCTGCGGGGAGAAAAAGCCGCTCTGATGACAGAGTCTGCGCTGAGTGAATTTAAACTCGCGTCTGCAGTGACGTATGTGTCAGAGGATGTCCCATTGGCCATTCTGCATGTCAATCAAGTCCCGTACTTTTCGGTGAGGATTTTGATTGGCTGGTGGATTTTCAAGAAGCACTCTCTTCCCCTTCAATCTCCCCCACGTCCCCGAAGATGACCGGTCGATGGCGACCGACGCAACAAGCTCCCCTGCTCTGAAACACACATCACCGCACACGCGAGTCCAAAACACCGGCGCAAACTCTCCGTCACCAGAAAGCCGCTCCCGCGCCACGCCAAGCCCCCGGCGGAAAATCGCTCCAGACCCAGAGTGTTTCTTGAAGCCGCCCCGCATGTCCTCCTGCTATCAGCTCCGCAGCCCTCGCCCGACAAGCACGAGCCCACCAAGGAAGCTGTTTTTTATGTGGCATGTGCCTCACACGGAGCCAGCAGCACCTTTGAAATGCCACGAAAAATGAACAAACTAAAATAAATTTGAATTTTTATAAAATACTCATTATTTTCCAAAGTCACAGGGAGCCACAACAGAAGGATGAAAGAGCCACATGTGGCTCCGAAAGCATGGGTTGCCGACCCCTGGCTTAGAGCATCTGGAAAAGTGCAGATGAATCCAATCCATCATCATTATTGTTGTTTTCCACATATTTAACGCAAAACGACAGAGTTTCTGTTTAAAAAAAAGACTTCTGCTCTGCTAATTTAGAATAAGATTAATTTATAAAAGTAGCCTTTATGGAAGTTATAAATATGATGATAAATTCTCACAAGAAACAGAATAAAGTAAACATACACCATCTTTCAACACAGGGGTGTCAAACATGCGGCCCGCGGGCCATATCCGGCCCGCCAGGTGGTTTAGTCCGACCCACACATGAAGAGTAAAACCATAAGGATGTTTAAAAAAGAAAGCAAGTTTCTAGCCCATTCCTGTGGCAAGTTATGATTTTTTTTAAAAATAGCCTAAATGCGCAATTCCGCCACTAGGGGGAGCAAAGGAAAAGCAAAACAGGTGAAACAGCATATCTGCACGTGCCAAAAGTGAAACCTAACAGCTCTGTGTCTGGGTAAGATGCAGTTTGGTTCCCTTTGAGCCTCACCACTGTTATCTTGATATAAGGATGTTCAGTAGTGACACCCTAATGACCAAAATGTTGTCAAAAAGTGAAGTGGAGTGAGGAGCTTTCCAGGAAAATGGACAGTTTTTTTTTTCTTTCTTTCACGAAGCTGAATGCAAGCCTGAATGCTTTGTATTTCATCAACAGGTCGCAGTGCTCAAAGAATATAATATTCAGCACTGCTAAGAGACTCACCATAAAGAACAGTTTCCAGATTGCTTCAGTGTCAGATGTGAAATTTTGCGTCTGTGTAAAATTGTATAGACCAACTTTTTTTTAATTGAATTGAATTTAATTTCATTCGAGATCCATTGGTCCCAAGTGATTAGGGTAGTATGTTGGTTGAGGCATTATTTCAAATTGAGTAAAAAAACTAAAACAAAGATGTTATTTTGCTTTTACATTACCGGTCCGGCCCACTTGCGATCAGACGGGCTGAATTTGGCCCCCGAACCAAAATGAGTTTGACACCCCTGTTTTAACGTTTTTTGGGGCAAAATATGATTTTTACAGAACAAATCAGCGATGCCAGAAGTCGTGTCCTGACAGGGGAAAAGAATTCTAGAACAACAACATGGTCTGATATTGAAGTGATCATATTGGCTCAGGTGTAGCCACGCCCCTCTGTCTCCAGCATTGATCAGACTGGTTCTGCAAACCACGCCTTCAGTCCTCTGCATGTCACCATACTAGTCCATAGAGATGGGAATAGAAGCCACTGGAAGCTTTCCTTGGGGTTCATGTAATTGTACCAGAAAAATGTACCAACCATTCAGAGCTTTGAAACCACACAGAACAGCGACATCTGGTGGTGGTCTGGACATATATCATCTGCTTCAACTAAGCTCCTTGTAACCTTTCATTGTAGATATTATAATTGTTACGCCCCCTTCCGAGTCTAGGGGCACCAGGGCGGCATAACATAAAAAAAGTAAAGTTTTTGGCTACTAAATTGACTGCAACACAATACACCAAACCAATGTCTCCATAAAACAACCAAATTTATTTACAAAGAAACAACAACCAGCAATAACTAAAAGTGAAGCAAAAAGGCTTCGGGGTGAACCCAGGCCAAAATAACAAACAAAAACCCCACCTAACTGAAACATGTAATCTTACCTGCAAATGAAAGAAAAGGGAAATCAATGACAAAACACTTATTTCCCTAGACTAACAAAACAGGAGAAAACATGTACTAAAGAAAATGGCAGTTCACCCCTACAGCTTCACTTAACATAACTATAAACCAAATGACTAAACAGAGTGGGCACAAAACTATAATGAACTAATACAAAATACTTAACCACAACACTAAAGTGCAACACAACTAAACAGGTGGTAAAATCAAAAACAAAATGGAGAAGAGGGCCAAGCTGCAGTGGAGACTGTTGCAGCAAGGCTCCCTTCTCACCGCTGGAGGTCCAAGTGGTGGTTTTAAAGGCTGCCTCCACCAGCTGGTCCAAATGGAGGCCACACCCTTGCCAGCACACCTGAAAATAATCACAGACATACAAACAAAGATCCACAAAAACACAAGTCCCACTCTGGGGGGTATTCCAGGAAGCATGTTTAAACTAGCCTGACTTTAAGCCTGAACTCTGGCTGAAATCCGCCTGAACTTGCTTACTCTGGGTATGTTGGTTCCAGAAGATCGGATATGAGTTGGTGTAATTACGCTCGACTTGGTAACCCTGGGTTAACACACGTGCACATCATGTACATAAAGACATTCTCAATAGATCGCCGATTTCTGGAGTCACCATGGAAACGCGTGGGGGAAAAAAAGAAAGCGCCACACTTGAGACGGAGATTTTAATGACGTCGTATGAAGATTATACGTCCAACAAAAAAGTAACACGGCTGCATCATCAAAAAAAAAGAATTTCTGCTTGGAGAAAATCAACAAAGTAAACCCACGAGTTTCTGATCTTGTTTCCATTTTCCTTGTGACGCATATATATATATATATATATATATATGCGTCACAAGGAAAATGGAAATGGAAATATATATATATATATATATATATATATATATATATATATATTAGGGCTGCAGCTATCGATTCTTTTTGTAATCGATTAATCTAGCACTTTATCGATCGAATAATCGAGTAATCGGATAAAACGATTTGTGTGTTTTTGAACAACCAAAACAAATAATGCATAACAAAAATGATGTGGTTGTAAAATGAACAAGCATTTGATTTTAAAGATCCCCTCTGATGCAAATGTTATTTTTGGTGTTTTTAAGTTGGTTTTGAGCATGGCCGGCCCTCCCTATACGCGAATTACGCAGCCGCGTAGGGCCCCCGTCACCACCAGGGCCCCGAAGTGCCGAAAAATAAATAAATAAAAAAAGATCTAAATCTGGCAACCCATTTCATAGCTCTGAATGTTGTGCAAAAGAAAGTTGCCTGCACTTTAAAGATCCCCCCCTTCAACACACCTGAACCAATCTGGCAACCCAAATAATGACGTTACGCCACTCTTAGCAACGATTGGTCAACATCATTGTCAGAGCCTGGCACAGTGTGCATTTACGAGCGCATTTTGTTTCAATAAAGTTAGGAAAAAGAAAAAAAAAAAGGACATTTTGTCACACTGATCAAAGCGACAACAAGATAACTTCATGCCACAGAGACTTTATCCATCAGGAGCTGAGAAAAGATGAAGAACTGAAACATCAATCACAAGGTCAGTTTGGAGGATCATGTTGGGGCCGTATTTTTGACATTATCCAGTATTTATGTGTGGCTGCGCAATTTACGTAAGATACTAATCGATCCGAGGTGAATAACATTGCACAGAAACGACCCCGTTTTGTCGTAATTAATTTCCAATGGAAAACTCTAAAATAATTCGGATACCCAAGTTTCCAAGATGAGGATGCACATGAGCTTCTAAAACGGTGGAGAGCAGAGAAGAGTAAATAATGACAACGGTATAATGGCTGATAAATGTTTTAACCCACGTTATCGTATTGTTTCATTGTTTTGCTAACACATATTTAGTGCGTTCTACATTTTCTGGTTTATTTCAGTATAAAAACTGCTGTTTATCTGTTATAGACAGTCAGGTATTCTTACTTTTTTAACAATGAGTGTGTCTTAAAATCTTGCATTGGCATGAAATATGGAGAATGAAAACTGCCAAATACAAATAGGAAATAAATGTTCTCATTTATAAATGACAAACAACATAAATGTACGGTACTAATTTTAAAATTACGAACATACATAATAAATGAAGAAGTGTATAAATGGTTATATTTCCATTTATACTCAAAGTAGTGTTCACATTTATTATTTATAAATTGGTACATTTATTTCTTATTTTTATTTTGCAGTTTTGGTTTTACATAGTGATGATGTTTTGCACAGTTCCGTCTCAGTCGACAGTTTCTTCTGTTCTCAAAAAGTATCAAAAAGTATTGGAGGTGGTGCAGCATCTACATCCCAAATGTTCCTGACATCACTGAAGATGTGATTTCAGGTAATTTAATAGCATGTAAAGTCATTTAAAAACAGTGTCTGCATGATCCTTTTTTTCATAAACAGCAGCTGAAGAGAATGGAGTCCCCAGTTGTTCATAATCAAATAAATAAATATGATATGGAGCAAATATACAATCTAACAATAAATCTCTCATAATTATATAAAAAGATCATGAAACTGTGAAAAACCTGCACACAGATTTTAAATGAGCCACTAAACTATAAGTAGTATTCTGCTATAGTTATTTTATTAGCTTCATCATTAATTATTGTATAATATTTCTTGTTTTTTAGCTGCAGAAGAAACTGCTGTCACCACATCTACTGTTGAAAGGGACAACGTTGATGTTGCTGGTAAGATCAAATCCAGACAATATGGAACCTAAATCAAACTTATTGTTTCATTATTACTTAAAAGAAAGTCATACATTTGCACACACACAACAGTGAAGGCACTTCTTTCCAACATTCTGTTATGTAGATTTGATTGGACTCTTTGACTTTTCACTGTTTGCTTTTGTTGAAGTTCTGTTTCTGATGTTCCAGAGGCTCCAAGAGAGGCGTGAATGAAAGAGGAGCTACTGGATCCAAAATTCCACACACCTCAAATCCAATTTGTCCAGCTGAATGGCCAACCACGCCATCTGATCCAGTAAGAATGGATTTGGTGCAAAGAGGTCCTTTTCAAGCTGAGAAAGACTCTGACTTTCCAAAATCCCCTCATGTAGCTGTTGTTTTCTTTATTTTGGATTGTTTTATCGTTATTTGATTGTCTATTAAGTTGCTGTTTTTAATAAGTTGGAGTTTTGATAATGTCATTTGTTGAGTGCCCAATGTTACATTAAAAATATCTATATCTATTTATACATTTGTTATTCTTATTTTTTTCTTTTCACTTTTAAAATTGGTTTAGCACCAATTAATGTGTATCCAACATGCAGGCAATATACTGTGTTCAATTCTTCAGCAGCAACAATAATAAATTCACAAAATGTAGTAATAGAAAGATCTCATTTATATTACAACAAAAGTTGCATTTTGTTGGTGCTGCCGATCAGTTAGAGGGGCCACAAATTAAATTTCACTGGGCGAGGCGGCCCGCGCTGGTCGCCGCAGAGCGGCTGACGCCGCCCCTCGCTTGCTGCCGGCGGCACGCGCGGGTCCCGCGCCTAAGGCGTCGGAGTTCCAGCGGTCGCGCAGATGTCTTCTGTTTAGTTGCTGAATCATGGAAGATATGCTGTTGTGGTAAGCCAGCTCTATTTTGCAGTACAGACACTGCACCTTGTTCTCTTCTATATTAAGTTTGTAATGATTCCACACTTAAGACAATTTCTGCCGTTTATTTATGGATCTATTCTCCGCCATCGCGCCAACTAAATTCAAAAGGTCCGTGTGACACAATCAAATCCCTGCGCCGCGCGTATAGTGCGCGTCATAGGAATTTAACGAGGCTTCGAGGCACCGTTTTTGCCTCGAGGAATTTTTGTAATCGAGTAACTCGAATAACTCGAGGATTTGTTTCAGCCCTAATATATATATATATATATATATATATATATATATATATATATATATATATATATATATATATATATATATATATATATATATATATATATATATAATATAATATAATATAATATATATATATATATAATAATATATATATAATAATCTATATATATATATATATATATATATATATATATATATATATATATATATATATATCCTCTCTATATAATATTGACTCTCATATGTCTAAGTTTGAGCCGGTGAATATGCAAATTTTTATAACAATAAAAAGGACGGTAAAAAATGCACGGAGTGCCAAAAATTAATTAAAGAATTTCCCATCACTGTACTTGCAAAGCTGGAGTGTAGGGGTGCTATAAAAACTCGTCATCCTCTCCTTCGCTCTCACTCGTGGTGCTGTGACATAAGCACAGTAGGATAAAATAACTCGGCAAAACACGGCAAAACACAGTAAAACAGCTAAACAACTAAACACATTTGGTCAAAAACCCACACTTCAACCCAAATCTGTCCAGACAGGCAAAGGGAATGATATCCCAGAATCCCTTGCGGTGCCGATCTAACAGCAGCACCAAAGTTACGCCTACTTAATTGAATTAATTTGAATGAAAGGAAAATAATTGTCTGAAAACTATGTGTTATTTTTAAGGTGACTTAACAAAAAAAATGATTTCTCTTAACTGAAGCAAATAATTAAGTTAGATCAAAGTAAAGTTTAATTTTCCAACATCCATATATGCTCTTATCACCCTCTCACTGTGGAAAAAGTATTATCTGAGCTTCTTCATCCACTAAATCTTTTTCAAATGGACACGCCATGCTGCTTCACCTCTCTCAAAACAAACTAAGCTTCAACTAAACCTGCTCCGGACCAGGTTATGTTCAGAGCATGAGTTGCCATGGCAACTTGACCTACCCTGAGACATACCTCCATTTCTGGAACCGAAAGCTGAGGTTATCAACTTCCTTAGCCTCAAACTTACCGTGGGAGCTAGCATAACCTGCTTTCTGGAATACCCCCCTGATACAGAAATAATACACAAAACACAGAGCAAACAGAACCAAACAAAACCAAATAAAACCAAATACGGCCACAGCCGTAACATAATATTAGTATATTATTATTATAATATAATGAAAAAACCTTAAAAAAACAATGCTGTTAATAGTGATAAAAAACAACATAAAACAACACAATGAGTTACGTTTTCTGTGAGAAGTGCTTTACACAGCAAAATACACATCACATGAAGAAAATAAACGCAAGGCAAAAAAGGGGAAAAAAAAGTTAAACTGGTCTTGAACCCAGAATCTCTGGACACAGAAGCTATGACTATCTCTGAGCTTTTCTTCATAGATAACGTTCATAGTGTATTGTCTTAATTGGAGAAATCGAGTTTAAACGATCCTGAGCAGCAGTACTTTTTTTTTTACCAGGAACCATGGTAAAGTGCAGTGAACTGATGCTGATTCCAATACAGGAGAAACAATAGAACTGGTCAGGAAACGTTCAGGATTCATTTGTTTTTTTAAAGAATAGCGCGCCCAACTGTTCAAACACAAGTGACATCTGAACCGTGGTTCGACCAAACGATGCATTTGGTGCTTCATACGTCATCAACCACGTGATCTGTGCTAGTTGACACACGCCACAAAACAATGTGCCGAAACACTCTGCTTCATGAAGGTGAAACAAGCGCCAAAGTGTCTGTGTCAAACGGCCCATTCCTACTAGTCCATTAAAGGTGTTCATGCAAATGTCTGTTAGCGCTGTTAACTTTTTTGTGTGTTTTTTATTGAAGCAATTCTTTAACAAACAATCGTGGCATTTCTGTCAATGACATCAATATCAATGAGATGAAGGTAGTCAAAAAAAACATGAAAACAAATATAAGCAAATTTATAGTTTACCAAAGCTTAAATGGATCAAATAAATTACACGTTTGGGCTTTCTTGTGATTCATAAAATGCAAAGATTTATGGAATAGTTTGAGATGGTTTATTAATCCATTAATGTGAGGTTTCAGATTTGAAAAAACAATCAGTACATTAATCAGAAATTCCAGATTCTTAATACAATTATCAATACAATTTTAATGGTATTCCAATTGAAAGGGTTTATGATAATATTTTGTTTCAACCAATTATGAAAATATGACAAAAACTCTTTTACATGCAAAAATTCAAAGAATAGATGTTCCACATTTTCTACATCATTTCCACAAAATACACAAAGATCGTTATCCCAATTAAAGTCAAAATGTAAAAATGACTGGAAGGGTAAATATCATTCAATATTTTTAAAAGGTCACTTCTTTTGCTTTGTGAGGTACAGGATATGATAGATATAATGTTCATATATTTTTAGTTTCTGTGGTGCTGTAATTCCGCAAAATATATTTTCTTTTTAATGGGGAAGGGTAATAGAAACCAATGAAAATCTCTCAAAGAAATTTACATAGCCCTTCTACATAGACTGTGGTTTCATTTCTGAAAAATGTTGTTGCAAGATTATTTGCTGGGCTAGATTTTTAATGGGAACAATTTGAATTGATTTCATTATCGTATTCTTTATAGGCAGACCAAATTATATTTTACACACAAAGGGTTGTGATCAAGATAACTACCATGTTTGTCCATTAAAGGAAAAATAGCCCAAATTCCTTTTCCTACCAATTGTTTAAAAACAAAGACTTTCGTTTATGTTAGCGACGTTAATGGATCTTTTAAACATGAATGGTGGTCCTTCCAAAACGGAGAGGGAATAAAACAGCACAGACATTAAAGCTGGCTGGCGGGAATAACTGCCCACTGATTTCCCATCATGCCTTTGTTTACCAACTAACGACTCCTAGCTAACATTAGCGGTGAAGCTAGGACGGCAGCACCATTGGAGCTATAATCTAGTTATAATCAGTTTGGATGCAGATGCAGCTCAGACTAAGAAAACAAAGACGTTCGTGGATCTATTTGTCTGCAGGTGGATGCAGCAGTGAACGTACCAACTACGTGTAGCTGAAGCTGCGGGTTCCAGCTGCTATCCAGCAGTCTGCACTGACGACAGAGCTCCTCCTCGTTCTGGACGATGGTTCCTTCAGCAGCAGAAAGTTGTTCTCTGACAGAACCTTCCTGAGGTTCTGAAGACATGGTTCCTGCTCCGATCTTCAGCTCCAACTCCCACAAACACCGCCGTCCTCTTCACTGCAGCTCCGATCGATCATCTGCTAGTCTCACAATCACAGCAATCCACGTTGTCTTTCCGTTCAACACTTCTTCACTCATTTACGACACTTTGGAAAATGCAGAGAGTTCCACACGAACCACGTATCGTCCTTTCTGTCCACAAACCTCACAAACGTCCAACAAAACACCACCGACCTCTCAACACAAGCTAACGCTGCTAGCCTGCTAACAAGCTAACGCTGCTAGCGCCTTGTGATGTTTACTTCCGGGTCACGTGCAGATACTTTATTTAAAAACGTAAAACGTCTACACTACTTAACCGAACCTCAAAAAGCTTCAATTATTTTTTAAATAGTTTTAATTCAGTTAATAATTAGGAAAATAAAATCATAATAGAAAAATAAATCATTTTTGGGGAAACTTTATGAGAGACGTTGTGATGTCATCACACGGTGCCGTTCTCAGTCCAATGTTGTTGTTTTTTTAAATAAAATTTATTAACAAATATTGCACATACAAAATACCAAAAATAAAACTCCACACTGTGTGCAAAATACAATCTTCACGTTTGCCAGGAGAATGAACAAAAAACAAAATCCATAATAATAACTATGTAAAACAGGTTATGCATAAATAAAACAAAAATAATAAAGGCAAAGGAATCTGTTAAAGTTTCAGGAGAGACCATGTTTCAACTGTTCTGACAGCTTTTTGTTAGTGGAGGATTTTATACTGTTCACATACAACACCATTTCTTTCTGAAAAACATAAAACACTGGTTTTTTGTTGGAATATTTACACTTGTGTATAAAGTGTTTAGCCATAATTATGACAATCCAAAGTTCAGATTTGAAAATAATCAACACATCAGAGCTATATGTGCATTTATAACGTTTGTTCACCCTAACTTGGTTTGTATATGAGCATCAATAAAAAAAAAACATAGGGGTACACATATTATTAAAAATATTACTGTTTTTTGTTTTTTCGGTCTTAAATGTGTGTTTGATATTAACAATTGTAACAATTTTTTGGGGAAACTTTATGAGAGCCGTTGTGACGTCATCAAACTGTGTCTCAATCCAATGTTCAGATTTGACTACAAAATTTATCAGAGGTTAAATTAACCTTAATCACATTTGTTAATGAATTCCTGAACTACAATAATCGATAAAGAAATGTCTTAAGAGAACAAAGAAACAAAATTGAAAAAAGAAATTTAACAGCAAAAAAACTTAAAATAACTTTTTAAAGAGAATAATTACAAGTATAAATAAACATTAAACTGTAATAAAAAAACAAAGACAAATAATATTTTAGAAATTCTTTCGGTGAAAAAACAACAGGTTTCCTAGATTTCATTTAAATTAGATTAATACATTTATGAGCAGGGCCGGCCCTGGTCTTCTGGTGGCCCTAAGCGAAATTTAATTTGTGGCCCCTCTAACTGATCGGCAGCACCAACAAAATGCAACTTTTGTTGTAATATAAATGAGATCTTTCTATTACTACATTTTGTGAATTTATTATTGTTGCTGCTGAAGAATTGAACACAGTATATTGCCTGTATGTTGGATACACATTAATTGGTGCTAAACCAATTTTAAAAGTGAAAAGAAAAAAATAAGAATAACAAATGTATAAATAGATATAGATATTTTTAATGTAACATTGGGCACTCAACAAATGACATTATCAAAACTCCAACTTATTAAAAACAGCAACTTAATAGACAATCAAATAACGATAAAACAATCCAAAATAAAGAAAACAACAGCTACATGAGGGGATTTTGGAAAGTCAGAGTCTTTCTCAGCTTGAAAAGGACCTCTTTGCACCAAATCCATTCTTACTGGATCAGAAAGTGTGATTGGCCATTCAGCTGGACAAATTGGATTTGAGGTGTGTGGAATTTTGGATCCAGTAGCTCCTCTTTCATTCACGCCTCTCTTGGAGCCTCTGGAACATCAGAAACAGAACTTCAACAAAAGCAAACAGTGAAAAGTCAAAGAGTCCAATCAAATCTACATAACAGAATGTTGGAAAGAAGTGCCTTCACTGTTGTGTGTGTGCAAATGTATGACTTTCTTTTAAGTAATAATGAAACAATAAGTTTGATTTAGGTTCCATATTGTCTGGATTTGATCTTACCAGCAACATCAACGTTGTCCCTTTCAACAGAAGATGTGGTGACAGCAGTTTCTTCTGCAGCTAAAAAACAAGAAATATTATACAATAATTAATGATGAAGTTAATAAAATATCTATAGCAGAATACTACTTATAGTTTAGTGGCTCATTTAAAATCTGTGTGCAGGTTTTTCACAATTTCATGATCTTTTTATATAATTATGAGAGATTTATTGTTAGATTGTATATTTGCTCTGTTAAAAATACTAGTTGTCATCCAGCACCACCAGCAGGCCACACCCACCATCAGCTCAATAGTGAGCACCTGTGAGACTCAGCCAGGAACTTACTTAACTCAGCCAGCTTGCATTCCCTTCCCCCCTCCAACCTCTACCAGGAGAAGAAGCAGTCCCAGCCAAATGCTACCACAGATCCGTCCATGTCCAGCTAAGTGGATGCATCATAGACGTATGTTGTATGATTATCCTCAACCAACAATGGATGATGTATCATTGTATTCATTTGTTTCTGCATTTAATTACAGGCAAAATCATCCACAACTCACCAACTCAATCCAAATAAATAAGATGCCTGTGGAGATTTGGGAGTCCAGTGTTTGAATGTGCACCCCACCTAAGATGTTCAATGACCCACAGCCACTAAGCAGTTTTCTTTATGGCCCTTCGAGCCGGAAGTAACATCTATGGTGGATAATGGCTTCCAAATACCCAGGGCAGGATGAGCAACATGAAGAGAGACCTAAACGAGTGAGGAGACCACCAATGTACCTACAAGACTATCGAACTGAATTCTATGGACAAACCTCAAAGCAAACCTCAGAGGAGATGGAACATGCTGCAGAAGCCGCAGAGACTCGTGCATTGAGGGATGAAGTGGCAGAGTTAAAGGGCATGGTCAGAGACCTGATTGGTAGAGTTGAGCAGTATGAGCACACCTCAACTGAAAGTGAATCAGAGGTGGAGAGCGACATACCCCAGGAACCTCAGCCTGCATCAGACCAAGTAAGCCATGCCAGAGACATCCCATGTGAGAAAGCCCACTCTGAGCCCACTATATCTGAAATGGCTGCTATCCCAGATATTGGGAAAATATCCCAGTCTGCTCAAACACTCTATCCCTGTAGCCATGCTCACACAGCCTTTCTACCATGCAAACCGAAGGAACCGGCTGCAGTTCCTCATGTTACACAAACTCAAGTTAAAGCATCATCCCTCCCAACAATTTCTGTGTCATTAAATCCAGCTGCTGTTCCATACACCTCTTCTACTTCAGTATCACCTCATGGAATTGTTAACTCTACATCTACAAGTGTACATTTACCGTCAGCTGTTACTCCGTATGTTCCACCAAACCAACCTCCTTGGTCCATGCCTGCAATTCAGGCTCCCCAGCATTATTTATCATTGGATCAAAGGCCACAATTTCAAAGCCAAGGATTAAACCCAGTCCATGCAAACTATGCTCTTACCAGCCAGCAACCACCACCACAGGGAATGTTTGCACCTATGCAAGCAATACAACCACCAGCCATTGCAGTACCTCAAGTTTCCTCCAGTTTGCCACCAAATGTTTCCTCATCAGGTAATGTGGCTCCATCTGTACAGCATCCTATGCAGCAGCAAATGATAGGCTCTAGATATTCAATGCGTGTTGAGGGCCCTTCATTTCCTTATTTCAATCACAATGACCCCTATGAATTTATACTGTTAAAAATGGCTCTTATGAACTTACTACCAGCTGACGAGTCAGAAATGTACAAATATCATATTTTGTTAGATCATTTGCGTTATCCTGCTGCACGGCACATTGCACTGTCTTATGCTCATCATCCCCAACCTTATACCAGAGCTTTAGTTGCTTTGGAGCAACAGTTTGGCCAACCGCATCAATTAGCCCTAAAAGAGATTCAAACTATTTTGAGTCTTCCTAGAGTTGCTCGTGGAGATGCAGAAGGGTTTCAGAATTTTGCTGTTAGAGTGAGGTCATTGGTTGGTCTGTTACAGTCTCTTGGAACAGGAGAAGGTAATGCAGAGTTGGCATGCGCTTCACATGTACGACTGTTAAGTAAGCTCCCTACAGAGTTAGTTTCCAACTTTGTTCGGCATGCTCGTTCCACGATGCCCGTTGTTCATTATAATTTGGTAGATTTTGCTGCATGGCTTGAGGTTGAAGCTGAATGTCAGGCTGTTGTAGCACAAACAAGTACCTTGCATGTTGTACCTCAAATGTATAGAAAAGAAGTGAGCCAAAGACAAAAGATGCCATTTGCTAACATTCTTCATGGAGCTGATGGAACGGTTTCAGGAGTGTGTCCCACTCAGGAAAGAGAACCTAAACATCAGATGAAGTTTCCGTGTGTTTATTGTAGATCTACCACACATAATCTTACAAACTGTTATAATTTGAAAAGTTTGAGTGCAGATGAAGTTAGAAAATGGTTGAAGGAGCAGAATAGATGTTGGAAGTGTGGTAGAACCCATAAAGCTGTAGATTGTACTTTGAGAAAGCCATGTCCTAAGTGTAATGGCCAACATCTAGGAATATTGCATGACGCAAACCGGGCTCAAACATCAAGAGTTCTGTATATGAATCCACAGAGCCTATCCCCCAAAGTACTGCTCAAAGTAGTGAAAGTGAGATTGAGTAATAAGGATCGAACCTTTGACACATATGCCATTTTAGATGATGGATCTGAGCGTACTATGTTGTTGCCAGGTGCAGCTAAGTATCTTGGGTTGAAGGGAGAACCAGAAAACCTTAAATTATGTACAGTGAGACAGCAAACTGAAATACTAGAAGGGAGAGCTGTGAACCTTAAAATTTCAGCTGCTTCAAACCCAGAGAAAAGGTTCTCAATAGAAGGTGCATTTACATCAGACAAGATAATGCTAGTTGAACAGAGTTATCCTGTAGATAAACTGAAGCAACGGTACTCATACCTGCATGACATTCCAGTGAACTCCTTTTCTAAGGTTCAACCCCATATTCTTATCGGTTCAGATAATCCATTTCTCATAACTCCAACTGAACAGGTCAGGTATGGTCCAAAGGGATCTCCAGCAGCTGTCAAGACCAGACTAGGATGGGCACTGCAAGGACCTACTTTTACATGTGAGTCTGATTCTATCCAGTGTCTATTTACCTCACAAGAAAACCCCTTTACGGAATTAAAGAGACATGTTGAGCAATTATGGCAAGTAGATACACTTCCATTCAGAAATGAGAGGCTGCACGCTAGGTCAAAGCAGGACCAGGAGGCAATGGATCTGTTACAAACTAAAACCGTAAGGGTGGATGTAGATGGAACCAAGCGCCTTGCTACACCATTATTAAGGAAGAAAGATGCCCCAAAGTTGAAAGTACCAATGGAATCAGTGATGCCCCTTCTTCGGAGATCTGAACGCAAGCTAGAGAAAACCCCTGAATTGGCTGAGACGTATAATACAGAGATTAGCAAACTGAGCAAAGCTGGTTACATAGCAAAACTCAGCCCAGAGCAAGTTTCAGAATCAGAGGAGTCATGGTATATCCCTCATCACCTAGTGGAACATAATGGTAAACCTCGTGTTGTATTTAATTGCTCCTTTACCTATCAAGGCCAAGCACTGAATGACCAGTTACTACCAGGTCCCACTTTAGGGCCATCATTGATTGGCGTCCTCCTCCGCTTTCGTCAGCATAAAGTGGCCATAAGTGGTGATATTAAAGGAATGTTTCACCAAGTGAGGCTCTTACCAGAAGACAAACCGCTTCTTAGATTCCTGTGGCGTGACATGAAGCGAAAGGAACCTCCATGTACCTTTGAATGGCAAGTCCTGCCATTTGGAACAACATGTAGCCCTTGTTGTGCCACTTATGCCCTCCAGAGACACGTGCAAGATCATAGTGAAGGGAACGAGGATGTAGCAGAAACTGTTTTAAGATCATTTTATGTCGACAACTGCCTAACATCCCTCTCTTGCCCAGATGAAGCAAAACAACTTCTGCTGAAGACGAAGACTTTGTTGTCCTCCAGTGGATTTGAAATAAGACAATGGGCTAGCAACTTTTCATCTGTTGTTGACCATTTACCACAAGAGGCTAGATCTAGCAGTGTAGAACACTGGTTGAATAAAATTAGTGCTGACCCAATTGAGGGAGCGCTAGGACTAAGATGGAATTGTGGTCTTGACACCCTGGGTTATAAGCACAGACCCATTTCCTATCAAACCTTGACCATGAGAAATGTGTACAAAGTATTGGCTTCACAATACGACCCCTTAGGTTACATTATCCCATTCACAACAAGAGCTAAAGTCTTGCTACAACAACTCTGGGGCACTAACAAGCAGTGGGACCAGACCATAAATCCAGGTGGTCTGCAACAAGCTTGGAATGAATGGGAAAGTGAGCTTCCATATTTGGATCACATTTGCTTTCCAAGATGGTACAATGTCAATAACTCTGAAGTCGCCAAGGATGTTAAAAGGAGAGAGCTACATGTTTTCTGTGATGCCTCTGAGGGGGCTTATGGCTCAGTGGCCTACCTGAGGATGATAAACCACTACAACAAAGTTGATGTTTCCTTTGTGATGGCTAGATCTCGAGTAGCTCCTCTGAAACCACTCACTATACCTCGTTTGGAACTATCAGCAGCCCTGACTGGAGCACAACTCAGTAAACTGATCACTTCTGAGCTCACAATCACCATTGACAAGATTTATCTGTGGTCTGACTCAACTGTTGTATTAACCTGGCTTCGTTCTGAGTCTTGCAGGTTCAAAGTCTTTGTGGCTAACCGAATTGTGGAGATACTTGAGCTGACGACAGCTGAGGACTGGAGATATGTTGATTCAAAACAGAACCCAGCAGATGATATCACTAGAGGTAAGCCATTGAAGGCTCTTAATGTCACTCATCGATGGCACAGAGGTCCTGAATTTCTTTACTCGGACCCAAACCAGTGGCCTGTATTCCCTACCACCGCACAGGACTTTTCCTCAGAGTTGCGGAAACCTTTATATTGTGGCCTAATTCAACCCACCAAGTTACCTAATCTTCCAGATCCTCGTGACTACAACACCTGGTCAGCTCTTGTAGATGCCACTCAAGAAACCTTGAAATCTAATACCCCTAGTCTACAAAAAAGAGAAGCAGAGATCAAACTCATTTCCCATGCACAATCTGAGAGCTTCCCAGAAGAATTCCAAGCATTGAAAAATGGAAAGGAAATCTCTCACCACAGTCGTCTCCTACCTTTGTCCCCTGAGTTTGATGATGAATGTGAAATAATAAGAGTGGGTGGCAGGCTGAGACAAACTAACAACCTCGAACATGATACAATTCACCCAATTGTACTGGATCCTAAGCATCCTCTAACACAACTGCTCATTAAGGATTATGACCAGCGTCTTTTACATCCTGGGCCTGATAGAGTATTCGCAGAAATACGTAGAGCATATTGGGTCCTTCGAGGTAGACAAGCTGTCAAAAAACATCAGTGGTTATGTACTGACTGTAGGAAGTGGCGAGCCAAACCTGTCATCCCTAAAATGGCTGACCTACCACCCTCTCGGTTACGTCTATGGAAACCCCCCTTTTGGTCCACTGGTGTGGACTGTTTTGAACCACTACAAATCAAACTTGGACGTCGTGTGGAGAAGAGATGGGGTATTTTGTTCAAATGTATGACTACCAGATGTACTCATATTGAACTCTTACACAGTCTTGATACTGACAGCTTCCTCTTGGCAACCAGACGTTTCATCGCGCGCCGAGGCCGTCCCCATGAACTCCTTTCTGACTGTGGCACTAACTTTAAAGGGGGAGACAAGGAGTTAAGAGAAGCCTTTGCAGCCATGAACTTGCACCTAAAAGAACAGCTGAGTGAATACCAGATTAATTTCCAGTTCAATCCTCCAAACGCCCCTCATTTCGGAGGTGTGTGGGAACGAGAAATTAGATCTGTTAAAGCGGCTCTCAAAGTAGCAGTGGGAAGCCAGACCCTACCAGAAGAAGTATTGCATACCGTTCTAGTGGAAATAGAGGGAATTTTGAACTCTAAACCCATCGGCTATGCATCATCTGATGTTGCAGACCCTGATCCAGTTACACCAAACCTCCTGTTGATGGGGCGGCGAGATGCTTCTTTACCACAAGCTGTTTATGCAGACACTGGCTTACTGGGACGGAGGAGGTGGAGACACAGCCAGGTATTAGTGGATCAATTTTGGTCTTCATTCATAAGAAAGTACCTTCCTGACTTACAGTTACGGAATAAGTGGCAAAGGGACACTAAGTGTCTGAAAGAAGGAACAGTCGTACTGTTAATGGACCCCCAACTACCTCGAGGATTGTGGCCTGTTGCCAAAGTGACACGTTGTGTTCCAAGCCCTGACGGAAGAATCCGCACTGCAGAGATTTCTTACAAAGGCAAGACACTGGTGAGACCTGTGGCTAAGCTGGTTGTCCTTACCAGTTTTGAGTGACTTTAAGACGACTCGTATTTAATATATTCAAATGTCCCATTTGAAGGGGCGGCTGTTAAAAATACTAGTTGTCATCCAGCACCACCAGCAGGCCACACCCACCATCAGCTCAATAGTGAGCACCTGTGAGACTCAGCCAGGAACTTACTTAACTCAGCCAGCTTGCATTCCCTTCCCCCCTCCAACCTCTACCAGGAGAAGAAGCAGTCCCAGCCAAATGCTACCACAGATCCGTCCATGTCCAGCTAAGTGGATGCATCATAGACGTATGTTGTATGATTATCCTCAACCAACAATGGATGATGTATCATTGTATTCATTTGTTTCTGCATTTAATTACAGGCAAAATCATCCACAACTCACCAACTCAATCCAAATAAATAAGATGCCTGTGGAGATTTGGGAGTCCAGTGTTTGAATGTGCACCCCACCTAAGATGTTCAATGACCCACAGCCACTAAGCAGTTTTCTTTATGCTCCATATCATATTTATTTATTTAATTATGAACAACTGGGGACTCCATTCTCTTCAGCTGCTGTTTATGAAAAAAAGGATCATGCAGACACTGTTTTTAAATGACTTTACATGCTATTAAATTACCTGAAATCACATCTTCAGTGATGTCAGGAACATTTGGGATGTAGATGCTGCACCACCTCCAATACTTTTTGAGAACAGAAGAAACTGTCGACTGAGACGGAACTGTGCAAAACATCATCACTATGTAAAACCAAAACTGCAAAATAAAAATAAGAAATAAATGTACCAATTTATAAATAATAAATGTGAACACTACTTTGAGTATAAATGGAAATATAACCATTTATACACTTCTTCATTTATTATGTATGTTCGTAATTTTAAAATTAGTACCGTACATTTATGTTGTTTGTCATTTATAAATGAGAACATTTATTTCCTATTTGTATTTGGCAGTTTTCATTCTCCATATTTCATGCCAATGCAAGATTTTAAGACACACTCATTGTTAAAAAAGTAAGAATACCTGACTGTCTATAACAGATAAACAGCAGTTTTTATACTGAAATAAACCAGAAAATGTAGAACGCACTAAATATGTTAGCAAAACAATGAAACAATACGATAACGTGGGTTAAAACATTTATCAGCCATTATACCGTTGTCATTATTTACTCTTCTCTGCTCTCCACCGTTTTAGAAGCTCATGTGCATCCTCATCTTGGAAACTTGGGTATCCGAATTATTTTAGAGTTTTCCATTGGAAATTAATTACGACAAAACGGGGTCGTTTCTGTGCAATGTTTTTCACCTCGGATCGATTAGTATCTTACGTAAATTGCGCAGCCACACATAAATACTGGATAATGTCAAAAATACGGCCCCAACATGATCCTCCAAACTGACCTTGTGATTGATGTTTCAGTTCTTCATCTTTTCTCAGCTCCTGATGGATAAAGTCTCTGTGGCATGAAGTTATCTTGTTGTCGCTTTGATCAGTGTGACAAAATGTCCTTTTTTTTTTTCTTTTTCCTAACTTTATTGAAACAAAATGCGCTTGTAAATGCACACTGTGCCAGGCTCTGACAATGATGTTGACCAATCGTTGCTAAGAGTGGCGTAACGTCATTATTTGGGTTGCCAGATTGGTTCAGGTGTGTTGAAGGGGGGGATCTTTAAAGTGCAGGCAACTTTCTTTTGCACAACATTCAGAGCTATGAAATGGGTTGCCAGATTTAGATCTTTTTTTATTTATTTATTTTTCGGCACTTCGGGGCCCTGGTGGTGACGGGGGCCCTACGCGGCTGCGTAATTCGCGTATAGGGAGGGCCGGCCATGTTTATGAGGTATATTACTGAGATATAACGTAATGAAAGAAAAGTTTAAAAAAATAAATGAACAATTAACAAATAAAATATTTTTAGAATGCAAACCTTTTTCTCAGACGTTCTGCAAAGATTGTAACGCTGTTTCTTGTTTAATAAATAGCTTTCAGCTCTATACTTTTAGCCACAAGCAGAAACTCTTTCTTTTGATGATGCAGCCGTGTTACTTTTTTGATGGACGTATAACCTTCATACGCCGTCATTTAAATATCTAACTCTGTCTCACTGAAGTGCTCAGTGAAGCGCTCTCTTTGTTCTCCAAGCGTTTCCATGGTGACCCCGGAATCTGCGATCTATTAACCCTTCTGTTATGTTGCGGGTCAAATTGACCCGTTTTAAAGATTGAACATCTAGGAAAAATAGTTAAAAGTATTTTTTCACCATGCAACATATATTCTGAATTTTGTTCATCTCACACATTTTTCGGGACAATTTGATCCGGCAGTCAAACTGGAGGTACAAGGATGTCTTATTATTAGTAGTATTGCTTTCTTTGCAGCTGTGAGACATATTTCACCCCAATCACACACATAGACACGCACGCACACACACACACACACACAGGTGCATAGGTGTTATGACTTTTGATAGGAACCGTTTAGGTTCTCGCGGGAAAACTCAACCCACATTCAGTGGACACTCAACAGGGGAGGGGCAAAACATATAAAAGATTCTCTGCATGGGAGTCCTTCCAACATTACACACTGTCAGGCAGACCTTCACAAAATGAGCAGCAGAAGCAGATAGATGACAGTCCAGGAGGCTCTGGAAGTCATCACTGATCATGATCAGAAGAAGACTATTTGAGCTAAATTCTGATTCTAATGATTCCAATTTTGAACCAGATGAGGGAATTGCTATTCCTGTTCCTTCAAGCAAGACATTTATATCAAAGAATGGTGAAATACATTGGTCTTCATCCCCAAATATGCGTCAGACAAACCTGTCTGCAGAAAAAATAATAAAGACAGCGCCAGGGCCCACTAGGATGGCAGTGACTCGTGTGACCATGACAACTCAATTCAATTCAATTTTATTTCTATAGTCCAAATTCACAACAACAGTCGTCTTGATGGGCTTCGTATCGGTAATTGAAAAATTAAAATATAAAATCGCCGTAAGGAAAAACTCCTCAAAAAAACGGATTCCGGAAAAAACAAAGACACCTCAGGGGTGACCACATGAAGGAGGGATCCTCCCCCAGGACGGACAGGCGATTACCAGAACTCATAGAGGAGAATGAATTTATCTAACTCTACAATTACATACATAGAGTACAGCAGATGAGCTTCATCCAGATGGAGTTGGGGGGACGGCTGGGGGCGCGAGTCGAGCCTGAGACAGGATCCAGGTCAAGACAAGCATGACCTGTGCGAAATGTGGAAAATGAATTTGCACAAAGCACAGTGTGATGACTGGTCACTCTTGTGCTGTGTATATGTACAGACACACACACAACTTCAAATTGTGATTGCTTGTCTGTTGTATTGTGATTTTGTTTTTGTCCGGTTCGCAGTGCGTTTATGTAAAAACAAAATTTCAAGATTATGTTTCAATGTTATGTAAAACTATTGTATTTTACATGTTTATCTTTCAAAAGTAAAACAGTACTGAAAAATTTGAAAAAGTTCGAACGAGGGAATTATCTAATATTCAACCACTTCCTGTTAGAGGTAAGGAACACCATTTCACTAAGTTTTGATACAATAATTAGTAATGAAGTTAGTAATGAAATATTCACACTGCTTGTTAGGATTTTTTGGGTTTCAGACATCTTTTAATTAATAAAACATGCACCGGGTCAAATTGACCCAGGAACATTATCTCTGTTCCTCACAAACAAACATAGCAGGAGGGTTAAGAATGTCTTTATTTACCTGCTGTGCATGTGCATTAACCCGGGGTTACCAAGTCGAGCGTCATTACGCTAACTCATATCCGGTCTTTTGGAACCGACATACCCAGAGTAAACAAGTTCAGGCGGATTTCAGCCAGAGTTCAGGGTTAAAGTCAGGCTAGTTTAAACATGCTTCCTGGAATACCCCCCTGTTCCCACAAAAACAATCCATGGATGATCAGATTTTAAGTGGCTTTGAAGATGGTCAGGAGAAATGAGGGCTTTTTTCAGGAATTCTTGGAAGAGGAGGACTTCTACAAACAACCAGAATCTAGGAGGTTTTTTCAGCATTGATATCAGGATTTAGCATGAGCTTCAATCCCATTTTTGTTCAATCCAAATGTTTACCGTCATATTTCTCCTAAGCTGAGAGCCCTACTGAAGGAGAAGAGGAGGGCTTTTATTTCAGGGGACAGAGAGGAGCAGAGGAGAGTTCAGCATGAACTCAAATACAAAATCAGACAGGCCAAGAACAGTTACAAGA
Organism: Oryzias curvinotus; assembly: GCA_023969325.1. Classification (NCBI taxonomy): domain Eukaryota; kingdom Metazoa; phylum Chordata; class Actinopteri; order Beloniformes; family Adrianichthyidae; genus Oryzias; species Oryzias curvinotus. The sequence continues at coordinate 48,397 of JALJSC010000306.1, read as the reverse complement.
GGAAGCTGGAGGAGCGGCTGGAGAACAACAACGTTCGAGGTGTGTGGAGAGGACTAAAGATCATCAGTGGTCACGGACAAAGAGCAGACACGGTGGCATCTGATGAAGATCAGGGCTTGGCCAACGAGTTAAATCTGTTCTTCAACAGGTTTGACTCCAGCCCTCCCCCCTCCACTTCACACATCCCCAGCCCAGCAGCTAAACCAACCCCCACCCCCAATCACTCTCATCACTGCACACCACCCCCATCCACAGCCGTACCATCTCTGCCCCACACCTCCACCCCCCTTTGCCTCACTTCTGATCAGGTGAGGAGAGAACTGAGGCGACTTAAGACCAGGAAAGCTGCAGGTCCCGACGGCATCGGACCCAGACAGCTCAGGGACTGTGCTGACCAGCTCTGTGAGGTGGTCACTTACATTTTCAACCTGAGCCTGAGTCTGGAGACGGTCCCAGTCCTGTGGAAGACCTCCTGTGTGGTTCCGGTTCCTAAGATGGCGCACGCTAAGGAACCAAACCACTACAGACCAGTAGCCCTGACCTCCCACCTGATAAAGACCATGGAGAGGCTCATCTTCAGCCACCTTCGCTCAGTGGTCAGCACCGCAATGGACCCGCTGCAGTTTGCCTACAGGCCGAACATCGAGGTGGATGACGCTGTCATCTACCTGCTGCACCGGGCGTTAACTCATCTGGAGGACGCTGGAACCGCTGTGAGGGTCATGTTCTTTGACTTCTCCAGCGCCTTCAACACCATACGGCCAGCTCTGCTGAGAGAGAAGCTGGAAGGGGTTGGAGTGGACAGATGACTGACCGCATGGACGACCAACTACCTCACCAACAGACCACAGTATGTGAGGCTACACAACTGTGTGTCAGAGGTGGTGGTTTCCAGCACTGGTGCTCCTCAGGGGACGGTGCTCTCACCGTTCCTCTTCACCCTTTATACCTCGGACTTTACATACAACACCAGCAGTTGCCACCTCCAGAAGTTCTCTGACGACTCAGCCATTGTTGGCTGTGTGTCAGGGGGGAACGAGCTGGAGTACAGGTCAGTCAACAAGGACTTTGTGGACTGGTGTGAGCGTAATCACCTGTGCTTGAACACCAGTAAAACAAAGGAGATGGTGATTGATTTCCGGAGGAGAACACCACAATTCACACCGGTGAGCATCCAGGGCTCGGACATTGAGGTAGTGGACAGTTTTAAGTACCTGGGTGTTCACATCAACAAGAAACTGAACTGGACTCACAACACCGATGCCCTGTATAAGAAGGGCCAAAGTCGCCTCCACCTTCTGAGGAGACTGAGGTCCTTTGGAGTGTGCAGGCCTCTCTTAAGGACATTTTATGACTCTGTGGTGGCCTCTGTTATCCACTACGCCGTGGCCTGTTGGGGAGCAGGCAGCACAGACCGGGACAGGAAGAGACTGAACAAGCTGGTCAGGAGGGCCAGTTCTGTCCTGGGCTGCCCACTGGACTTTGTGGAGGAAGTGGGTGAAAGGAGGATGTTGGCCAAGTTAACATCCATCATGGACAACACCTCTCACCCACTATATCAGACAGTGGAGGCGCTGAACAGCTCTTTCAGTGGCAGATTGTTACAAACCCCCCCATGCAGGAAGGAACGGTTCCGCAGGTCATTTATCCAACAGCTGTAAGACTGTACAATGCCACTGTTTAAATATGCATGTACAAACCGTTTTTTTTTTTCACACATTCATAGCTCATCCGTATATTCCGTGTTTTTACTTTATTTATTTAATTCTATTATTAGGCATAACTTGTGTTATGTTTGTTGTAATAGTGTACATAATTTATTACTTACTTACTTTTTACTTTTTTTTTTTTTTCTATTTTTGCACATTTTGTATACTTGCACATTTGGGAACACCCTTCACCTTTGCACATTGCTGTCACTTTTCTCTGCCTCTTGGAACTGCTGTGACAATTGAATTTCCCCAATGTGGGATCAATAGAGAATATCTAATATTCAGGAGTTCAACTCTGAAAGCCACCATGACATCATAGACATTAAAGACCCTGTTACCTAGCAACCAAACACAACAACTGTAGACTATTTAAACTGGACATTTTGGGGCAACAATTCTTTTCTAACTCAAGTTTGGTTGAAAATCCAAATGATGGAAAAAGATTGTGTAAAGGAAATGAGGATATATTGGTGAGTCACAGTCCTGGAACATGAGTTGTGCTCTGATTAAGACGCCTGATCCAAATGTGGATTTTTGAAATGTTCTTCATGAGATTCAAACTGATTGAACCTTTGAATTAAAGGTGTCAACACATTTCTGCATTGGATTCATTCTGTTTCAGTGTCTAAGGTTGGTTTTATGGCATAAACCAAGTTTTTGTTGAACAGTAGCGTTTGAAAAAGCAGAAAGTGGCTTTGAAGATGGTCAGGAGAACTTCTTTGAAGAGGAGGACTTCTCCAAACAACCACAACCTTAGAGGAAGTTTTCTGAGCATTCATAGAATGCTTTTCAAATGACTCATCATTTTCCACAAGAAACTAATGAGTTTTTCCAAATGCATGCTGGATATTCTTAGTTCTAGCTTGGAAAGCACTTTGTGGTATTTCCCTGGAAAAACCTGCTTTATCAATCATTTTGGTCTCTTTTTCTTCTTCTAAGTTCCAGCTTGGTGAGTGTTCAGGTAGCCATGGCAACCACTGTCCAGGTCAAAGGGAGGACCACGGCCATCCAGTCTCCAGGTTTTTGGATTGATTTGGATTTGATGAACATTTGTTTCCCACATTTTAATAGTAGAATTCAACACGGGACATATAGTGGATTGTAAGAATTGATACGTTCACCCTCCTGCTGCTCAGCCGTACTCCCTCTGGAGGTCGCTCTTTTTCTCTGTCTGTTGCTTCTCCCCCACAGCTGTTTCTCATTTCACTTTGATTTGGTTCCTTTTTAAGGTCTCTGTCCCTGCATATGTTTGTCGCAGCGTCTTATTTGGATATGCTCTGTTTGGTTTAGCGCTTTGGCATTAAATAGCCTTCAGAGTTCATTCAGTTTCCTGTTCTTCCTGCATCTGGGTTAACCCCCTTGGTTTCACGTAACATTACGCTGCGACCCTGTCCAACCCAGCAGGTGATTCTTCTCGACGAGACTTACCCGGCTCCTCCGCCGGTGATGGTTCCGTCACCGGTACGGAACGGGCAGACCTGGCTCAGGAGATGCGAGGATTCATGTCAGGTATGCAGCAGCTCCATGAACGCCTCTCCCACCTGGAACGTGCGCCCTCGTCTTCTCCTCGGCAGACCAGACTGGGCCACCCGGAACCATTTGATGGGACTGCTGCAGACTGCCGGGCGTTTCTTACCTCCTGCCGGTTGCAGTTTGACTTTAATCCTGACGATTTCCCCTCCGAGCAGAGCAAGGTGGCGTTTGCTCTGAGCTACCTAACCGGAAGAGCCAAACGATGGGGACTGGCGGAGTGGGAGCGCGGATCGGAGCTGTGTCGCTCCTTTCGGGTCTTCTCCGCTCGGCTTCTCACGGTATTCGATCCCACCACGCCTCATCGTGCTGCTGCGTCTGAGCTTCTTCGCCTTCAGCAGGGATCCCGCTGTGTCTCGGACTACGCGGTGGAGTTCCGGACCTTGGCTGCCAGCACCCGCTGGCCAGATGAAGCACTGCTCGACGTCTTCCTGCGGGGCCTGTCTGACGCTCTCAAGGACGAGCTAGCAGCAAGAGAACTTCCAGACGACCTCGAGGAGCTTATCGACCTGGCGGTTCGTATCGACCGGAGGATGAGGGAACGGGGTAACGAGCAACGCAGCCTTCCAGGTTACCGCCCACCGCGCCTCGCGGAGGTTCCTCCGCCTCTTTCCAACTCCTCCCCGGAGCCTATGCTGCTCGGAACGGGCTGTCTCTCTCCAGCTGAACGGCAGCGCCGCATGCGGGAGGGACTTTGCCTTTATTGTGGATGTTCGGGACACGTTGTGCGCAACTGTCCGGGAAACGCCAGGGCTCCCCAGCAGTGAGGAAACTGGTGAGCCGCAACCATTCTTTTTCCTCTCCTTCTCGTCCCTCCACCAAGGTTTTGGTGGCATATGCTGGAGCCCAGGTGGAATTTGACACTCTTATTGATTCGGGGTCTGATGGGGATCTCATCTCCCAGGAGGTGGTGGACAGACTGAAAATCCCCACCGAACCTCTCTCTCCAGCATTGGACATTAATGCCATTAATGGGACCCTCATACACAAGGTTTCTACTCGTACCGTTAAAATTTCTGTGTTAATCTCTGGAAACCACTCTGAGACCATGTCGTTTTATGTTGTTGAATCCCTTAAACCTCCTGTTATTTTAGGGTTTCCCTGGTTGAGCAGACACAAACCTCACATCGACTGGGCTTCGGGGCGGTTTCTGTCGTGGAGTCCTTTTTGTCTGCTTAATTGCCTTGCCTCTGCCTCTGTTCGTAAGGTTGTGGAGGTCCAAAAGTCTCCGGAACCTCCAGATCTCTGTAAAGTTCCGTCTGTCTATCATGATTTGGGCTCTGTGTTTTGTAAAGTAAGGGCTAGTTCTCTTCCTCCCCATCGCCCTTATGACTGTGCCATCGACCTCCTGCCAGGGACTCAACCACCGAGGGGTCACATCTACCCCCTGTCGCCACTTGAACGAGAGGCTATGGACTCATATCTGCAGGAGAGCTTACAGGCGGGGCTCATTCGTCCGTCCTCCTCTCCAGCAGGAGCAGGTTTCTTTTTTGTGGGGAAAAAAGATGGGGGCCTGCGTCCTTGCATTGATTACAGGGGTTTGAACTCTATTACTGTCCGTAATACTTACCCCTTGCCACTGCTGCACTCCGCTTTTGACCTGCTAAGCGGGGCTCGTATCTTTACGAAGTTGGACCTCAGGAATGCTTATCACCTGGTTCGAGTGAGAGAGGGTGACGAGTGGAAGACTGCATTTAACACACCAAGCGGGCACTTTGAGTACCTAGTAATGCCTTTTGGTCTAACTAATGCCCCAGCAGTGTTCCAGAGACTAATCAATGATGTACTGAAGGATATGCTTAACCAATTTTTGTTTGTCTATCTGGATGACATTTTGATTTTCTCTCCTGACCCAGAGTCCCACGTGCAGCACGTCAGAGCCGTACTCCAGCGCCTCCTGGAGAACCACCTTTACTGCAAGGCCGAGAAGTGCGAATTCCACTCTACGCAGACTCGGTTCTTGGGGTATGTGGTTTCTCCTGGGAGGATCCAGATGGATAACTCCAAGGTTAAGGCTGTGTTGGAGTGGCCGGTTCCCTCTGGTCGGAAGCAACTACAGCGCTTCCTGGGATTCGCCAATTTCTACAGGCGTTTCATCAGAGGTTTCAGTGGCGTTGCTGCACCCCTTCATAAGATCACTTCAGCTAAGGTGCACTTTGTTTGGGATAAGGAGGCGGAGAGGGTATTTTGCGAGCTCATCTCGGATCGGGGCCCCCAATTCATCGCGGCTTTCTGGAAGGAGTTCTGCAACCTCCTCGGGATCAAGGTCAGTCTGAGTTCTGGATTCCATCCTCAGACCAACGGCCAGGTAGAGAGGTACAATCAAGATCTGGAGACTTCCCTGCGGGCAATGTGCAGTAAGAATCCTAAGACCTGGGCTGCACAACTTCCCTGGGTAGAGTACTCCCACAATTCTCTAGTTAACTCCTCAGGATACTCACCATTCCAGGCCGCGTACGGATTCCAGCCCCCCTTGTTCCTGCACCAAGAACAATTGGCCTCCTCTTCGGGTCCGGCGGCTTTCGTGAGGAGGTGTCGCCGTACCTGGAGCAGGTTCCGCCAGGAACTCCTGCGGAACCAGGAGCGGCTCACTGTGGTGGCTAACCGTCGGAGGACCCCTGCCCCGGAGTACAAGGTGGGAGACAAGGTGTGGTTATCTGCTTCCGATGTTCCCTTGAAGGGTGGTTCCAGGAAACTGCAGCCCTGGTACATCGGCCCATTCTCCATCACCCGAATTATCAACCCGGTGGCTGTACGACTGGAGCTGCCTTCCTCTCTGAAGATCCACCCAGTGTTCCACGTGTGCAAGTTGAAGCCTGCTAAGGCCTCTTGTCTCCAGCCTGCCCCAGCTCCTCCTCCTGCTCCTCGGATGGTGGACGGAGGACCTGTTTACACCATTCGGGAGCTTCTCGCCTCTAGGAGAGTGGGACGGGGCGTCCAATACTTGGTGGACTGGGAGGGTTACGGCCCTGCGGATCGGCAGTGGGTTCCAGAGCGCCACATCTATGACCCCGGGCTGATCGCCCATTTCCATCGCCTCCACCCGGATCAGCCCCGTCGGGGTCCGTCTGGTAGCCGGACTTTGGGGAGGGGGTTATGATACGTTCACCCTCCTGCTGCTCAGCCGTACTCCCTCTGGAGGTCGCTCTTCTTCTCTGTCTGTTGCTTCTCCCCCACAGCTGTTTCTCATTTCACTTTGATTTGGTTCCTTTTTAAGGTCTCTGTCCCTGCATATGTTTGTCGCAGCGTCTTATTTGGATATGCTCTGTTTGGTTTAGCGCTTTGGCATTAAATAGCCTTCAGAGTTCATTCAGTTTCCTGTTCTTCCTGCATCTGGGTTAACCCCCTTGGTTTCACGTAACACCGCAAGGCTCAGTTTTAGGACCAAATTGTTCATACTTTATTTAAATTATGTTTCTAGGGAATAACAAAAGTAGAGCTTGTTATTTTGGCAAAAGAAACAAATTTTATTCAGGTAAAAATATTTTTTATTGATTTTTAGAAATTGAAAGGGAGTTGGTCAAAAGAAAAGAACTTTAGAGATCAACAAGTTAGTTTTAAATGAAAAAAAGAATATATAGTATGGTTTTTGGTACAGATAAAGCAATGTACAATATAAAATTTATTTTGATTGAGTAGAAATTGAATATTTTATGAAACAAAGTTCCTTGGAGTCATTATTGACTGTTGATCAGCTCAATTGGAAGTCAGATTTTGAAAAAAATGACAAACAAAATGTCTAAAGCTATAGGAGTAATCCACAGAACCCAAAAAAGCTGATCAAAAAAATGCTTGCATATTTTATATTTAGCCTTAATTCTTCCATATTACAAGTATTGCAGGGAAATTTAGGGAAATATATACAAAACAGAATTGATCCAATAATTAAACTTAAAAAAAGATTCAATTAGAGTCAAACCTAAAGTTGGTTTTTGTGAATTCACAAATGCACTGTTTAAAAAATCCAATAAATTAAAATTTATGGATATGGTACATAAGAACGTTTTAATTTTGCTGACAGTTTTGTTCACAGGTTGTCTGCAAAACGTCACACACTTTTAAATTCCTACCAACTGATATTTTTGTATCCAGTAGATGTCCAACTAGAGCAAATGAAGCTTCGTGAAGCTTTAAGTTGGAGTGAACCAAGTAAGCTCAGTGCTTACTGAAGCTTCATCTGCCCATCAAACAAGGGAGAGAAAAAAAGACAGTGACAGAGCAGATGACCTGAAAGCAGACACCTAAATACAAAGAGGATGATAAACTAACTACATGATCAAATAGTCTTAATTGGTTTGTTTCAGGTTTGAACCTGAAAAAAGACCAAAGAAAAACAAAAACTGAAACTGAAAACAAACCAAAACAAGGACAGTATTCTTACAGGCTGTAATTTTAGAGTTTGTGTTTTAAAGTCAAGTCCTTCACCTCCATGTTCAAAGTGATGTTAGTGATTGAGGATCCATCTAGTAACACTTTAAAATGTTTTCTTCGACTTCTGAGTTGTAATAAAACATCTGCTGCAGAATTATTGTATCTGGGAAAATTCTCCTTCCTTTGTAAAAGCCTCAAGGTTTTACCAAAAGGTTCTTCTTGTTTCATGCACTTTATTTTCATGTCAAACCATTTTTCCGTGAAATTCAATTCAATTCAATTCAATTCAATTTTAATTCAATTCAATTCAATTTTATTTGTATAGCCCAAATTCACAACAACAGTCGTCCCGATGGGCTTTGTAACAGTAATTCAAAAGGTTAAACATAAAATCAAAAGGATTATGAATACATAGAATTCAATAGGAATATGCTTAATTGAACTAACAAACTGACTAAGCTATACTCGCATCCCTGCCCTTAGACCCCCCTTTGCGGTAAGGAAAAACTCCTAAAAAAAACGGAATCCGGAAAAAATGAAGAAACCTCAGGGGTGCCCACATGAAGGAGGGATCCTCCCCCATGACAGACAGGCAATTTACCAGAACTCGTAGAGAATAATTAACTTATCTAACTCTACAACTACATATTTAAAGTCCAGCAGATGAGCTTCATCCAGCCGCAGTTGGGGGGACAGCCGGGGGCCCGAAGTCGAGCCGGAGACAGGATCCACAGCCAGGTGTAGGAGCAGGAGCAGAGATGAGGTACACGGTCAGGAACAGAGCAGAGACGAGCCAGAGACAGGATCCACAGCCAGGTGTAGGAGCAGTAGAAGAGGCGAGCCAGAGATGATGTGCACGGTCAGGTACAGGAGCACAGATGAGCCAAATGGAATCTGGAAGCACTCCCACTCCCCAGGAGGGGAGAGGGAAAGAGGGACAGTACATGAATTGCACTGCACTGAAAGATTCTTAGGACATGGAGGTGGAACCCCGGGGCCGGTGCATTGTGGTTTGGGTGGCAGTCGGGGGCAGGTGCCTCGGCGGCCCAAACCCCGATCATGGAATCTGGCTTTTGGGACATGGAATGTAACCTCTCTGGGAGGGAAGGAGCCTGAGCTGGTCCGAGAGGTTGAGAGACACCGTCTAGATATAGTCGGGCTCACCTCCACACATAGCCTGGGCTCTGAAACTCAGTCCTTAGAGAGGGGTTGGACTCTCTACCACTCTGGAGTTGCCCAAGGTGAGAGGCGGCGGGCTGGCGTGGGCTTACTCGTGAGCCCCCAGCTCAGCCACCAAGTGTTGGAGTTCACCCCGGTGGACGAGAGGGTCATGTCCCTCCGCCTCCGGGTGGGGGACAGGTCTCTAACTGTGGTTTCGGCTTACGGGCCGAACAGCAGTTCGGAGTACCAGGCCTTCTTGGTGTCTCTTGAAGGGGTACTGGAAAGTGCCCCAACGGGGGACTCCATTGTCTTCCTGGGAGACTTCAATGCCCACGTGGGCAATGACAGTGGCACCTGGAGGGGTGTGATTGGTAGGAACGCCCCCCCTGATCTGAACCCGAGTGGTGTTTTGTTATTGGACTTCTGTGCTCGTCATAGTTTGTCCATAACGAACACCATGTTCGAGCACAAAGGTGTCCATCAATACACCTGGCATCAGGACACCCTAGGCAGGAGGTCAATGATCGACTTTGTAGTTGTTTCAGGTGACCTTCGGCCCTGTGTCTTGGACACTCGGGTGAAGAGAGGGGCGGAGCTGTCCACCGATCACTACCTGGTGGTGAGTTGGATTCGCTGGCGGGGAAGGAGGCCGGAAAGACTTGGAAGACCCAAACGTACTGTGAGGGTCTGCTGGGAACGTCTGGCTGAGCCCTCCGTTAGGGAAGTCTTTAACTCCCACATCCGGGAGAACTTCAAACAGGTACCGAGGAAGGTTGGGGACATTGAGTCCGAGTGGACCATGTTTTCCACCTCCATTGTCTCTGCTGCTGCTCGGAGCTGTGGTCGCAAGGTCTCTGGTGCCTGTCGCGGCGGTAACCCCCGAACCCGGTGGTGGACACCGGAAGTAAGGGATGCCGTCAAGCTGAAGAAGGAGTCCTACCAGGCCTGGCTGGCCTGCAGGACTCCGGAGGCAGCTGACAGGTACTGGCAGTCCAAGCGAGCTGCGGCCCGGACTGTTGCGGAGGCGAAAACTCGGTCCTGGGAGGAGTTCGGTGAGGCCATGGAGAAGGACTATCGGTTGGCCTCGAAGAAATTCTGGCAAACCATCCGACGACTCAGGAGGGGAAAGCAGTTCTCCACAGGCACCGTTTTCAGTGCAGGTGGGGAGCTGTTGACTTCGACTGGGGACATTGTCGGGCGGTGGAAGGAGCACTTCGAGGATCTCCTCAATCCCACTGACACGCCTTCTTTTGAAGAAGCGGAGAATGAGGACTTTGGGGTGAGGCTGTCTATTACCCGGGCTGAAGTCACTGAGGTAGTCAACGAGCTCCTCGGTGGCAAGGCCACGGGGGTGGATGAAGTCCGCCCTGAGCACCTCAAGTCTCAGGATGCTGTGGGAGTGTCTTGGCTGACACGTCTCTGCAGTATCGCGTGGCGGTCGGGAACCGTACCACTGGACTGGCAGACAGGGGTGGTGGTTCCCCTCTTTAAGAAGGGGGACCGGAGGGTGTGTTCCAACCATAGGGGAATTACACTCCTCAGCCTCCCTGGGAAAGTCTATGCCAGGGTACTGGAGAGGAGAGTCCGTCCGATAGTCGAACCTCGGATTCAGGAACAACAGTGCGGTTTCCGTCCTGGTCGTGGAACAGTGGACCAGCTCTACACCCTATCTAGGGTGCTGGAGGGTTTGTGGGAGTTTGCTCATCCAGTCCATATGTGTTTTGTGGATTTGGAGAAGGCGTTCGACCGCGTCCCCCGTGGCATCCTGTGGGGGGTGCTCTGGGAGTATGGGGTCCGGGGAGCCTTACTGAGGGCTGTCCGGTCTCTGTATGACCGGAGTAGGAGTTTGGTCCGCATAGCCGGCAGTAAGTCAGACCTGTTCCCGGTCCACGTTGGACTCCGGCAGGGCTGCCCTTTATCACCGGTTCTGTTCATAGTTTTTATGGACAGAATTTCTAGGCGCAGCCAGGGGCCGGAAGGGATCTGGTTTGGGGACCACAGGATTTCCTCTCTGCTTTTTGCAGATGATGTTGTCCTGTTGGCTTCATCGAACCGGGACCTCCAGCGTGCATTGGGGCGGTTTGCGGCCGAGTGTGAAGCGGCTGGGATGAGGGTCAGCACCGCTAAATCTGAGGCCATGGTCCTTGACCGGAGAAAGGTAGTCTGCCATCTCTCGGTGGGTGGAGTGTCCTTGCCCCAGGTGGAGGAGTTTAAATACCTTGGGGTCTTGTTCACGAGTGAGGGAAGATCGGAGCGTGAGATGGACAGGCGGATCGGAGCGGCGTCCGTAGTTATGCGGTCGCTCTATCGGTCCGTCGTGGTGAAGAGAGAGCTGAGCCGAAAAGCAAAGCTCTCAATTTACCGGTCGATCTACGTTCCAGTACTCACCTATGGTCATGAGCTATGGGTCATGACCGAAAGAACGAGGTCCCGAATACAAGCGGCTGAAATGAGCTTCCTCCGCAGGGTTGCTGGGCGCTCCCTTAGAGATAGGGTGAGAAGCTCGGTCACCCGCGGAGAGCTTGGAGTAGGACCGCTTCTCCTCCACATCGAAAGGAGCCAGTTGAGGTGGCTCGGGCATCTAGTCCGGATGCCTCCTAGACGCCTCCCTGGAGAGGTGTTCCGGGCATGTCCCACTGGGCGGAGGCCCTGGGGAAGACCCAGGACACGCTGGAGAGACTACGTCTCTCGGCTGGCCTGGGAACGTCTCGGGGTCCCCCCAGAGGAGCTGGAGGAAGTGGCCGGGGTGAGGGAAGTCTGGGCATCTCTGCTCAGTCTGCTGCCCCCGCGACCCGGTCCCCGATAAGCGGAGGAAGATGGATGGATGGATGGAGATGGAACCCCGTCTGTGTTTTAGGAGTACTGTTGGGCTAGAATTTTCTATCATGAAAACATTATATTTTTTCATTTCATGATAATGTTCTTTAAAGATAAAAACCAACAGGGGGCGACTCTTCGCTTTCAAACACAGACATTAGACTGGAGATTAAAAACTAGTTTCATGTTTAAATTAAAGCTTGACTTTCAAAATACTGTTCTTCACTTCACTGTTAGTTTATTGGTTCTTTTACAGAAGGTTTTAACTATTTTTATTTTTTATTTTTAATCCCTCATTTGTCTGTAAAGTTAAAGCCAGAACTAGAAAATCTGACCAGGTCCAAATACTAAATCATTGTTGTTGTTTTTTTGGTGTAGTCTCTAAAGATTTTCCCTGCGCAGGCTTGACCGTAATCCCTCACGCTTGTCTGTCTGAGAAAAGAAACACCTAAAAAAGGACATAGAAAAAGGGCCCCTCTCCTCAACAAACTGCATAACAACTAGCATTTCCCCTGTGCTTACAGCCAATCACCTCCGTGTGACGTCACCTGTGCCATGATTTCAATTAGTCATTCGTGTGTGTCGTCACCACAATGGGTCAGGGATTGTGAAGGAAGGGGCGGGATCGTGAAGCGGAGGGGCAGACAGAGGTATCACTCCTCAAGGTTTGTGTAACTCTTTTTCTAAATTGGTTTAAAGGGCCTATTTCATGCAAAAATCAACTTTTTGAGCTTTAAAGTGTAGTATAATGTTCATTGCTCACTATAAACAACCTAAAGTGGTATTTTGTTCCATTCACACATTTCTGAGTATTCCTCTAAAAGCTTGCTCTCTGAGCACCAGACCTCCTATGGATATAGTTGACTCTAAAAGGCTTAAGAAAAGTATGATACAGACCCTTTACAGAGACACACAATGGCCTTGTTTTTATGGACTGCACTAAAGCTGAGGGTTGGACCTCCAATAGTGCTCCCTGTGCTTCCATTCATCCATCCATCCATCCATCCATGCATCCATCCATCCATCCATCCATGCATCCATCCATCCATCCATCCATGCATCCATCCATCCATCCATCCATCCATCCATCCATCCATCCATCTTTATCTTTGAATCCTTGTAGTTGTCATAACTGAACCGTATGCTCTCTCGGCAGAATATGAAATGCTCTGTGTTTGTCTCTTAGATTATGATCAAGTTCTGGTGAAACAAAGAAAATATCCAGCAGGACAGCAGTGGTCATTTAATGCATTATAATTAGGAGAAAACAATCCTGTAAGGACATTAATTACGTTTGAACAACAATAATAAGTAAGTAAGGTTTGACAGTTGGGAAGTTAATGCCAAAACACCGTCGAGCGCAAAAAAAAAAAAAAAGGAAGAGTGATCCATCTGTTCAGTGTTGAAGATCTCTGCAGTCGTCGTCTCTGCTGACACGTCCGTCCGGATTATCTGCCTGGAAACTCCATCGGGCTGATCGAAGTCAGCGGGCGGAGCGGACGGCGGAACCGGGCCTGCTGAGGGGTCCATTAGGTGGGAGCTATCTCAATTCTGCTCGCAGAGAAGCTCACGGACCAGTATTTTCTCTTCGCGCGTGCCTGTGGGCGGGGCTTTAGCGTTGTAAACAACTCTCTTGCTATCAGACTGTTAGGGACACAGGAACGAAACATTGAAAGGCAGCTATAGGACCTTCATGTTTAATGAATTTGATGAAAAATCAAATTATTATTTGATGACGTAAGCTTTAATTTACTTTAACTGTAAACATAGGTGGACCAGGTGTCTCTAGAATAGGCTACAGCTTTTCAGTGGCATGTGAAATTGTGAATGAAATGTAAGAATACAAAAAACAAAACAAAACAAAAAAAAAAACATTAGGATAAACACAGTAAATTGCACCTCAAAAGAGTAATTGCATCGTTCTTTATTATTTGGTTGCTATATAATGTGAGTTTAAAAGTACTCATAAACACTTTACAAACATATAGAATTGATTTATAATTACAATAGCAAATCACTAATCTGATTATGGAGAAACCTCCTTCATATTATATATGAAAAACATTTAATTAGCTTTTCTATGTTCTTGTATTTTCTCACCTGCATTTTTAAGTCACTCTTTGCATTGGATGCATTGGTTGTAAAGAGTGGTACTTGGATGCAGTGGTGGACTTAACAGTTTGGGGGCCCCGGGTGAACAGTAACATGGGGCCCTCTGCATTTTTTCATTTCATGATAATGTTCTTTAAAAATAAAAACTAACAGGGGGCGACTCTTTGCTTTCAAACACAGACATTGATTCACTGTATGTCACTGTATGACTTTTTTTTTAATCCTGTAAAATGTTGAATAACTTCCTTACTGGTCCACTTTTAAACAATGTCAAAGTCAAGAATCCAAATGTTTTGATAAGAATTAAAAAATCTTAAATCACATTTAAATGTTAAAGAAAAGTCTTTTTTATTAAATACATTATTTCTGCTTGGAAAAACATTGCAATTATAAAATGCACCAATTTGTTAATCCCTCACTTCCTAGAAAGAGCAAATGACGATTTTCTGTCTTTTCTTTAATTTCTCAGGTTTTACTAAAAAAGACAAAAGATACACTTTTTTAAGTTTTTTTTAAAATTCTGTTCTTGTTTTTCCTATTTTATCTGTCTGCGAGCACTTTTGGAAGTTTGGCAACAAGTGACGCACTGCTATTCCTCATACCTTATTATGACCTGCAGCAGCAGTCACTGACTGCAAGGACCAGATTGTTTTTCGCCGTTGGAAAGATTTCGGCGCCTTTTAGCGAAAGTTTGACCCCCGCCACATACTCGAAAAGTCATCAAAATGTGCACACACCTAGGAAAAATTGGAAACAAATTTTCCACAAAGTCAACGTCACCCCGGAGACGATGACATCACGGCGAGCGATCCCGTAAAAAAAATGAATGGGCTGAAAATTGCTTATGGGGCCAAAAAAAAAAAAATTCTAAATACAGTTTCGAAACCAAAACACACGTGTTGGGGATATCCCAAGAAAGTTTTGAAATCATTATGGGACAGCCACATGACCTACGGCTTGGCGGCTAATTTTGGGCGAACTCTGAGAATTGGCGATTTTTGTGTTTTTGGCCATATAAGGAATGAGGGCGTGGTTAACAAAAAATCTCTAAGGACATCAAAAAGTTAACTTTTTCCGATTCGTCTGAAACTAACGTCGACCTGTTCGTCATCCCCAGGCGACCAAAACATAAAATGGTTGCTATGGAGATAAAATCAACAAAAAAACTACCATTTTGAAAAAAGTGGATTTTCTATCAACTTATTACATGTAGCTCTTACCAATGGAGCAATGTGTTTTTCTGAGTGAGTTCATAGCCGCGGTTGCATGGGCAAAATATCTTGATCAGATCATTGGTCGGGTTAAAATTCAACCGTGCACATAGGCCCAGAAAACCTTTTTCCGATTAGAACAAACGTTCCCATGGGTCACACTTTCAGTCGGAATAAATCCTTTGGGCATGCGCAGTAGTGCTGAAAATACCTGAAAAAGGAAGAGTCCCACAGTAAACAAACCTTTGGTGTCATATACATTTATGCAGCAGCTCGGTAATATACGAGGCGATCTTCCAAACGTGCTTTTATCAATGTTATGAATACTATGAAGCGTCTGTTCGTTCATCGTTTTATATTTAATCTGTGTGGTTGGTGCTTTTTTGTGGAAGAACGGAGCTCCCAGGAAAGGCTAAGACGCACTAACATTGGCCTTGTTTGATAAACTCATGCGGGATATGCCGCAATCTGCATCTTGGCTGCATGTAAATATGTGGGAATAACATCAGCCTTTATTTTGTCGGGACAAGACTAGAAACACAAAACCACGTGATTGTTTGTGAGCTGGAAGTCCGAGCTCTGCTAAAAGACACACAGTTCTCCTGACAGCAGCTAACCGAGAGCGGCGGGACGGATCGCAATCACACAGACAACAAAACGCACACGTAACAAGCATCCTCCCCTCACAAAGTTATTAATCCAGCTGCTCCGCTCAGAGACACAGTTGGTTCGGTCCACCGGCACACGAGCCAGGACCACGCAGGGTCCCGCTCCTCCCCGGCACCCCCCTCGTGACCGGTTTAAGAGAGGCGGAGAGCCAGAGGGGCAAAGCGGAGCGGCGCTTTCCACCGGGCGTCCGCAGAGCAGCCGGTCGGTCCTGTTTGAGCTCCAAAGCTTTCTCTGGAGCGAAACACCATCTATGCGTGACGTAAAACCAGAGCAGAAGTGACACACGATCAGAATGAACCGTGTACATGCACAACGATTGGATAAAGGATCGGTATAACCCAACTTTCTCGATCGGAATGAAATTTTGATCCGAACGAGTCTGACCGGGGCAGAGAATTCGGAACGGCGGGTTTACATGACGCATTTTCCTTCCGATCAGGCGTTCTTTCCGATTACTTTTGCCCATGTAAACGCAGCTACTGATGCTGATCGCAAGGCTAGCACTTTTAGCCACATTAGCATAACTAGCATAGTTAGCATGATTAGCATCTTAAGCAATGTTTTTTCTGAGTGAGATGATGATGCTAATCGCAATGCTAGCACTTTTAGCAACATTAGCATAACTAGCATAGTTTGCATGATTAGTATATGAAGCTTTGACTAGCCTTGATCAAATGAGGGCAGCGGTGCTGCGTAGAAGTGGGCATCGAGGGCGGTGGGGCACAGAGGTGGGTGGCGGGGGTGAGTTGCGCTTGCTGCTTCAATTTTCTATTTGCCTTTTCTTCTTTTTACTGCTCCTCGGATCACTCTGCTTCAATTTTAACACTTTTTTAAAAATTCCTTTGAAGCAACATTCAATCGCTGCTTGTGTTGCCAAATAGAGTTGTGGTTTTCCAGCCGACAAGTCATCTAAAAACCACCAGACCCAGCAATAAAACCATATTGATATATTATATTAATCTGTAATAATTAGCAGTAAATAATCATCCATTACTTTTTACTTCTTGATTTGATTGAAAGTCCAACTTTAACATATTTTTAACGAGAATATATCCACGATTTCTACAGTCAGAGAAAACCATGATATGATGGACTCCTACTGAACTTTACTAACAACCACTGATACTTTTCAAAAAAAAACAAAGGAAGTAAAAAAAATGGACATTATATAATAAAATAATATACATATATGGAATAAAGAGAAGAACAATAAGAAGAATTTGTGGAACTATAGATAAATACATAACTACATACATGTATTGCACATCCTCAGCTTGATTGTTTTTTGTTTTTGTTTCCATCATTCTTTGCTCACCAAACTTTCCCTATTTTGGACCAGGCTGCCAGTGACTGTCTCTGTACCTGTGTGTGTTTCTGCTCAGGTGTGAACTTCACTACAAGCTACTGATGGGAGGAGGTCAGAGCCACGAGGAGAAGGCTATGCAAAGAGGGGAAAATGCCAAAGAAGACCCAGAGACTAACAAACCTGGAAGCTCACCATCTAAAGGTACACCAACAGATGCTCTTGTGTTTAAATAAGTCTGTAGAAATCCAATGAATTACCAGATTTAGTCATTTAATGTATTGTTTCATTTTTGTATAACATCACATAAAGACACAAAGAGAAGAAAAAAAGACTAAAACTATTCTTTTGATGTTTAATTCCAACAATTGCTATGGTCTTATCAGTGCCCATGTCAGAAGTTTGGGGTAACTTTTAAGAAAGGCAGAAACAGTTTTTTTTTTGTAAAAAAAAAACTGCGTCATCATTTCACTCGTTGTTTTGCCCTTTTCCTACAGACACTCCAGGAGAGCTGCCCCAGAGCCGGATGGGAGATAAAACAGTGGACAACATGTCTTTCATGATCTCATGCACCAACTGGTACTGAGCCTGTCCAGAAGAGACAGAACAGGACAAAAAAACCCAGAAGGATGTCCAATGTTTCTTCAATCGTATCAAGAGTTATATATGCAACAATGGAAGCAGATACTGTTGTTGTTCACCTTTTGGCATATCTCTTCAGGGGTCACCACAGTGAATCAGCACTCTGAGCATTTGGTTTTGGCAGACATTCTTATGCCAGATGTCCGTCCTGATACAACCCTGTATTTTATCCAGACTGTGGGACCGACACAGGGACACCCAGAGTTAGGGTCCCTTGTGGCTAAATAGTTAGGCAGTAGCCGAAGGGTCTTGCCCAAGGACTCACACTGGATGAAGGTCATCGCGCCTCCTTTTTGACTTGTTGAATGCTTTTTTTCTGTATGCTGTATGTAAAACTACTGTACAGTAGTAAAAAAAATATGTTTCCATCCATTCTTCTAGTATCTATGAAAACCTTGGACAGATCCATGTCCAGGCAGCAGAAACACAGTTGAGATGCTGAAGCTTGTTCGGTTACTCATTAAAGTGAGTTAGCTGTTGATTTATATAAAAGGAAATAATCTTGTTATCAATGAACTAACTGATAAAGCAAAACATTTTACTTTGTAAAGACAGTTTACCAAACAACAAACAAGTGAAAGAAACGTGTCCATCCATCGATTTTCTGAATCTGGGGTTGCTGGTTTGCTGGAGCCTATCTCAGCTACTGTTGGGTGAAGGCAGGGTAAACTCAGGATAGCTCAGCATTCCGACAACCGCTTACTCTCTTTCACACCCAGGGACAATTTAGAGTCACCAGCAAACCTTTTAAGGTTGTTTTTGGACTGTCGGAAGAAGCTGGAGAAAAGCCACGCATGAACAGAGAGAACATGCAAACTCCACACAGAAAGAACCGGGATTCAAACCGGGACCTTCTTGCAGTAAGGCAAGAGTGCTAACCACTACACAACTGTGCAGGAAAATGAAATGCAACAGTGCTGCTATGACACAGTTAATCTTTCAAGGTCTCATGGATTTTGCACATTTTACTTTGTGTTCTGCATTCTGATTGGCTTTAGATCTTGTTTATCTAGCTCCTCCTTGATATGTCTCCTGTACAGAATGCGTTCAGTTTACTAACTCTACATCAATCTTTGGTCACGATCAGATCTTTGTTTTCATCGTATAAAACTGGACCTATTTTTCCATGAAGGTTTGAACTTTCAGAGTTTAAACAAGAGAAAAAGTGAGAAAAGTGGAGTGTAGTGAGGAGTTTTACAGCCTTAAAACATCTGGAATGACTGCAAAAAATAAAGGTGATTAATTTTTGGGTTTTATTTTTCGTGGAAGGTATAATGTAACTCCCACGATAACTGAGGGATCACTGTAAAACAAAAGGATCATTTATGAAATTGCAAAGAACTGGTAGGAGATCAAAAGCTACATGCACTGGTGCTGTAAACAGAAGTGAATGAGGCTCGTCATGGCTGACTGCAGACGTAGAGTTGGAGATGCAAACAAAAAAATAAAGGCTGAGACTTGGCAGACATCAGTTTGAGACAATTACAAAATGTCAAACATCTGCACTTATTCATGTTGAAAAAAATGTATATATTTTTTCATAATCCACCCACAACTTTCCCTTAAATGAATATGTGTTGGAAGTTAAGTGGAGTTTAATAACAGGGTAGTTGCCCCAACGAGGTGCCCACACCTTACCACAGGGCGCCAAACCAAACCCCAAGAGAGACCCATGATCCACGTCTCACACCGTCCCATCATTCATTGTGTGAAAAGGGCTCTTTCCAAGCCCCCCATCAGGAAAAAGGAGGGTTATAAATTCAAAAGCCCAACAGACTCTTTAGCTGAATTTGATTTCATGCCGTACCCCTCTGACAACGATTGTCACCATATATACAATGACCAAGAGCGACTCAAACCAATCACTGTCGACTGGTTTCATCATGGTAGCACCCCGATCAGGAAGCAATGGTACTTCCTATTTGTCATTGTTTTTACAGTCAGTGGTGTCAACCTTTTTCTATAAGCCTTATGCTATCCTAGGCATTTTGGAGTGCGTCATCTAGACCCCACAAGACAGTGCGCTGAACTTTTTTCTTCAATGATTTGTGATCTTCACTGGTGTCCATGGATTACATGAAATCCTCTCCACCTCTATCCAACTTTGTCATGGTAGGGAGAACACGTCAATGGTCATCTTGACCCCATAGGATAGCACAACGGTTACGGGGTAGCCGTTGTGACTTACGGGTGGGTATCCATCCGCTGGGAGGATGATCCATGTTGCGCATGTGGTGCAGAGGAGGAACTCATTTCTTCACGAGGGTGTGCTCTGAAGCACAGAAGTTATTCCACCGATGTTGTCATGTATTTTCTAGCAGCTACGGGCTAACAGATGACCAGAGGCTTTTCATGACATCATCAAGTGGGAGTAATGTCTGCATATGAAGACACTATTTTTCCGTATTTCTCTGCTTGGAGGGCTAAATGTAGAGGTAGGGAGAAGTCAGAAGGGTAGGGATGGAATTGGCTGTTGACTACCAACTCTTTTTCTTAACTCCACAAAAATCTTATCTTTACAAAATAAATTCACTTTTGCATTTATCAATTAATTTTACGTCCCTTATGTTATTTTAGGTGAAGCCTTTTAAACGTTGAACTTGCTGTTGCATTAAGTTAAAGCAGTATTAACATTTCAGAACTTAATTTGAAATCTTTTACACTTTGTTGTTTTTAAAGCTTTACAGGCTTGGTGAGCACATTCCACCTTAAGAATCCTTAAGAAACTTTTAGTGACATTCCACTAAAAGATTCCTGGTGTAAACCCAGCAGATCGTTGTCACATCTGGAACAAAGTGACACAGAGCTTTGACCCTTTGCTTTAGTATGAAACAGTGCTAACATAGTCCAAACCAGGCTAAACCAAGGCTAACTAAGCCAATGGCAGAATGGCACTGAAGGTAAGCTAAGCACTAGTTTGCAGCAGTTCACCACACAGTCAGCAGAGACAGACTGGACCCTCTGGACAGAAGGCTGCCACATGACTATGCTGGACTAATACCCTCTAAAATGAAGTGCAGAGAAAAGGCAGCTAAACCCTGCATACCTGCATGTGAGCTCAGTAAGTAAAATGAGGAAGATTCCCTCAAGTGGCCTTCTGCCCTTCCCACAGACATTTGCTGACATGCTGGACACAATAAACAACCCCAGTATATATGCACAGAGATTATCTTTCCCTCTGGGTCATGCTGGGAGGAGCTCTGCACTGAGGAAAGAACACCTCTGTAGGCATGATGTGATAAAACAAAGCACTAAATCACGCTCATTTTTTTAAACTTAAGAAATCTTCTTTTTCTTGTTCATAAACAGAGAAAAGGTGAGGGTTTGTTTATGTCTGCAGAAAAGATGCAGACATTCAAAATTCACAACTAAGGAGCGCACAAAATCTGATTTTTTAAATATGTTGGAATATATAATACATAGTAAATATGTTTAAATAATGTAAAAAGTGTAAAAATCGCATCTCAGTGAAGGTGTGGCTAAACCATTGCAGGAAATGAGACAGATTTAAATAAAATGATCCTCCCAACAGTCTCCTGAAAGGTTTAAGAAAACAGACATAAAAGCAAAGCGTTTTATTTCCTAATTTAAGTACAAGATGCAATCAAAAAGGCATTTTGATCTTTAGATGTCCATTCTCGAAGTGCATAACCCTGGAGAGGTATGGTCTGTGAACAAACAAAAAGAAAAAACTGATATGGAAGTTCAAAGTCACACAGCTAAATGAGTGGAGAATGCCTGACTTGGTTTTTTGATTTTGTTTTGTTTTGTTTTAAGCAAATGAGCTTAACTAAGAAATAAGGAGCTGAGAAGTGTTCTCATCGTAGACTATTTACCGTACTCTCATTATCAGCAACATTTAATCCTCATGACATACTTTTACTGCTCTTACCTTTTCCTCACAATTCACTTCTTGTGTTGCTTTTGTTTAAAACAGACATTTAAAGAGTTTGAAACACCAACATTTGAATCCAGCACATTTCTGAAAAAGGACCAAGCCATCCCACTGGTTCTGGACTCCTGACACGAGGATGAGATAAGACAGGTTTGTCCAAATTCTTCACAGAGTTTAGTCACCTTTTGTGAGATGAAGATGTGTGAGGGCTTTCAACCCTTATAATAACATTAAATGCAAATGAACTATTTGATGAGAAGCATATTTTAATGGGTTACTTTTCTATTCTTCACGTAAAACAGAAACATATCTAAACACATTTTAAACAAAATTACTGTGAATTTCATATTTGATGACAATAAATAATTGATAATTTTATGACACGAGGCTCCAGCCCCTCTGAAATTTGAATATGGGCCACATTTGGCCCACAGGACAGACTTTGAACATGCCTGTTATAAGCCATGAGAGTGGGGGTGGGGTGGGGTGGGGGCTAAAGATGTCCAGGAAGTCTGTTTGACAGTATGAGAGACAAAGGGATGTTCAGGGTGCGGGAACAGCAAGCAGGTACCTTTTTTTCCTCAAAGAAAAGAATAAATAAAAGTTAGGGAATAAGCAAACTTTGATGGGGTGGGGGTTGGGGGTATTCTGTCTCAGGGACCAGAGTCCCTTTATCCAGAGGAGGGGAGGATGCTCTTTAATAAAATGCCACATAAACATTAAAGCTTTGTGGGTTTTGCACAGAGATGTCATATTTTCATTTGATTTGTAGTATTTAACATTTGCTAATTTGGCTTAATTCTGTCCTTTCTCTATTTGGAACTAAACAGAATAGAATGTATAACTGTTTGAACTGATATACTTGAATAAAGGTGATCAACAATCTGGATGTTTAAGCAGCATTCTGTTTGTGTTGCAACTTCAATTGTGGGCTTATAATAAAGGATTCATTAATAGATTATATCAAATGAGTCATAAACGCAGCCAAAAGCATCATCTGCTGCTTAGACAGAGGTTTGTTCTGTTGTTTTGAGTTTGAATGCTTTTTTCTTTATCTTTAGCGGACAAACATTAGATTTTCAATAAAAAGATTTGGAAAAAAGACTGAAATTTGTTTTCATTAAAGGACAATCACTAACAATAAAAAGCAACAACAATATCAATGCTGTGTACTAAAGCACACATTTGAAAGTGTGTTCCTATTTTAGCAGTAACATGGTCGGAAAATGTTTTTCACAAAGCCCCAACCTTTTCTTTTCTATATCATGCCCCCCCCCCCCCCCCCCCCCCCTGCCCCTAAACTGAAGCAAACTCCAAACAAACCCCCAAAATATGAAGTTTCTCAGGAATAACTTTAATAGAGGGTCAAGAGAATTTTAAACAAAGCATTAAAAAGGCAAATTCTAGATTCTTGTCAATACAGTCTTCTATCAACATCATATTTAATTCAAGTCATGTCAGTGAAACAGTGCAGGAATAAGGTACAACCATGTCAAAAGAGACCAAATGGGACGATCAAGAAAAAAAAACGTATGCTTCATATAAAACATGTTTCACTGAGATTAAAATTTTCTTCAGATAATGAACCTTTTATCAAAAGACAAAGCATGAAGTATCTGTAGTTTTTGTCAGTCTTTAGATATGAAAATGATTCTCCGTACATTTTCCTTTCGTCTTTATACAGACTTTTTGAAATGGGAGAAAGGCAGGATGAAGGGGGAGAGATGCTGTCATCTCATTGCTGCCTTAGAACTGGACCTAGTGGAGAGCTGCACTAGAAATTCTGTACCGACCTTTCAATAATCAAAATGTTCCATCCATTTATCCCTCCATCCAACAGGGTGAGGTTGGGAGCAGCAGTCCAAGCAGAGATACCAAGACTTCTCTACACAAAAATATCCTCAGGTCTGCTGGGGGATCCTCAAAGTGCTCCCAGACCAGCTGACATACATGGTCCAGAGCCTCCTGGGTCTTCTCCAAAGAGGCGTCCAGAAGAACTGCCTAAGCAACTTCAACACCATGAGGAGGAGCTCTACTTCAAGCTCCAGCTTTGCTGGTATCCAGGATCTTCTCCTTTTGGTCATGAGGGTAGGAACATAGATTGACTAGTAAACCCAGAGCAGCTGATTTTTTCAGTGACCACATATATGACCTATAGAGAGCCATGACTTCTGACTTAAAAGTGGTCATTCTAACTCTAGCCGCTTCACACTCAAATGCAAACAGCCACAGTGCACATCAAAGGTCCTGGTTGGTCCATGAAGCCAGCAGAACATTATTTGTAAAAGAGATGAAATCCTGTCCTAAAACCAAACCTCCTACAGCCCCCTAGCTGCACCTGAAACATGATTCTGTCCATAAAAAAGATGAGAAAGACAGCTGACAAAAGACAGAGTCCAAGATGCAGTGAGTTGAACCTTAGTAGGGGCCCTTAGAAGGGTCCCTGGACCTGAGCACCTCCAACAGAACACCAGGAGGAGCAAGCTCAAAGACTTTATCCAAGTCCATAAACACATGTGGGTGGGAGAACTCCCATGAACATGTTTGTGGGAAAAAACTGTTCCCACAGACTGTCTTCATTATGGTGCCTGTCGGTTTCAATTCTGGCTTAAGCATAACGTTACGTTTAATATTTAGTACTAAAGTGTTGAAAATAACATAGTGGCTGTGAAAATTGCTTTTATGTTTAACCTGTTAAAAATATACAGTTTCTAAATGTCAAAATACACAATCACACACAGAAATGCATGCACACGCACGAACAACTACCAACATAAACACATCGGACATATTCTCAGACCCACACACACACACAGAGGCAAACACACACGCACACACACACACACACATAAAAAGGTCTGTAAAATAATCATTTTCCTCCACGCTGTATGGTTTTTCAGTGAGTTAAGGATAAACTTTGTATTTCTGAAAAACAAAGTAAAGAAGACAATACTGAGGAGTTTGTAAATAACTTTATAGAGTGGGATCCAACTCCTATTTCTTAACATACTTCCTAAACACACTGGTCACTCTTTAGCGAGAGGGATTTTTGGCCTCTCATTTTGTTTATTGTCACATGATCATATCTACAAACAGACAATTTTATAACTTGCTTTTCTTAAATTCTTAAAGTGACTGTAAGTACACTGTCGGGACTTAGTGGGTTGCTGAAGTGCATTTTGGCTTGGATCTTTTTTTTTCTTTAGCAGATGGGGGAATGGTTTGACATCTGAGATACTTTAGTCTCTGGGATGTGCAGAACATGAAGCTTTAAAAGAAGCCCAAACTGCCTCAATTGCCATACTTGAAGTTTATGATGAGAAGTTTCCATTAATATGGATTTTCTACAAATGTGAGTCTGTGTGTTTGAATTAAAATGACCTATTATTGTGAAGATCTTCTGATGTGGGCTAACCAATCTTTTCTTAGCAAATAATGAATGGCCTCTTTCACACTGCATTCTATAGATCTCCGCTTCAACTTATATTCATTGTTATTTAGCAGAAAAAGGTTTTACAAAGTTATCTGGACTAAGTTTTTTAGTTAGAGATTTCTCGTCTCTTATCCAATTATCTCAATTCTGATGACAAGCTCTAAGATAAGACGCGTATCATCTTCAACCAAAAACAAAGTCCAGATGACTTGTGAAAAGCACTTTTGCTATGCATTCCAGAAAGTGTCTGCAAGAGTCGGTCACAAAGCTTTGACAGACACCAGACGTGTTCTGTGGCGATAAGCAGACCTGGGAGGGACTTTGACAGTTTTTGTTTGTAAAGTATTTTAAAACAACTTCAGTGCTGCTTAGCATCTATGCTGGACCATCTACTGTGTTCTCATAGTACTAAGCTCTAGAGTTAAGAGACTATGCGACACCAGACCACTCAGAAATAAGTAGGTCATGTTTTGTCTGTTATAGCTTCTGTTGGTGGAGTTCTAAAAGAGTTTGGATAGCTAGCTAGAGAGCTAGTCATGCACTGCTTTGATGATAAAAGGTACAGATTCTGCCTCCACCCATGAGGACTCATGTGGCTTCCCAAAGCGTTACATACGGCTGTGGTGGGCGGCCGACCCCAGATCGTGCGATTGCAGGTTCGACTCCCGCCTTACACGCCCATGAGTCGAAGTGTCCCTGGACAAGACACTGAACCCCACCTTGCCTCTGATGGCAGGCAGGCACCTGTGTTTGGCAGCGGAGCGGCCACCAGTGTGTGAATGTGTGTGTGCATGGGTGAATGGGTCTGTGACTGTAAAGCGCTTTGTCCTTGTAGGTAGAAAAGCGCTATACAAGTATACGCCATAACATCAGCAGCATTTGCCTGGCTCTTCCAATTCCTACAGAAGCATCAAGGACATACTTAGATTCTCATTCAAAGCTCGGCACGTTGTCTAAGTTTTTAACTACATGATAAAGTGTTCATGAAGTTGGAGTTGCCTCATTTTGAGACTTTGACATCACAAGTTGTCAGACATTAAATCTTACAATTGGGGGAAACTTTACCCTTGTTTTGTGTAACTTTAGACAAATAAAAAAGATTTAGCTCCAAAGCTCAAGTTGATTCAGAAGATTACCTGACCTGACAGGCTTGTACATTCTAAAAATACCAAAAGAGTTATCTAAATGCAAACATTTAAAAAAATAACCAAATCTGTCATCTTTTAAATAACAAAAGAACATGCCTCTTTTGCAAATCCATTAAAGTCTAGAAACGACCAGCTCCTAAACACAGCTTGTAATCATATTTAAGCAAAAGTATAAAAGCACAACAGTTACATTATTTCCCACTAATAATGTAAAATAATTTGGGGATGCTTGCCAAACTGCAGAGGCTGAATTGTGCCACATGTAGTCCCTCTCTAAAGTGTCCTTTAGAACGTTCAAAGAATGAATGCTCAGTAAAGATGGATGAACAAACCAAAGGGAAAGTGTCGAAGACAGTGTCATCTATGGATCGAGAGAA
This sequence comes from Oryzias curvinotus, assembly GCA_023969325.1. NCBI lineage: Eukaryota > Metazoa > Chordata > Actinopteri > Beloniformes > Adrianichthyidae > Oryzias > Oryzias curvinotus. The sequence continues at coordinate 22,016 of JALJSC010000306.1, read as the reverse complement.
TTATGTGAGGGATGGGGAGAATATATCGTTAACTGGCATCAGGGGGTGGGAGTAGGTCTTGACTCTGAACAGAAGAACTTTATTAAACTCTGTAGATGTTGCCATGCTTCAAAAAGCAGCCCACTCTGCCTCCATCACCCCGCACAGTCAGACCTCTAAAATAGCAGACCAAAACTTTCAAAGACATGGTTGGTTTTTACCTTAAAACGTCTATTGTTTGATCAAATCGGCAACCTTTAAAAATGTGCGTGTGCCTGAACTGGAACAACAAAGTTAACTACAAACGGATCTAAAACACATTATTATGGCCATTTTTACCATCAGACATTCGTTTTTTTAAAGAATCTAAATAACATTTTTGTGTGTGAACTCAGAATACTGACTAGATCTATTCAACACCTCAACAGCTTTTTAACTTCCAAGTGAACTGTTTGAGAAGAACAAGCCTTTTGAGGATCCTTAACGGAACTAGCTAACCATCAAGCCAACGTTTATTTTTATACACAAGTTTTAGTTTTGACCTTAAAGTTGAAAATAAGTCTGTTTGTTCTTTGTTCACATATAATGTTCTACCCCTGTAAAAGCTTATCAGTAAAAGTTATGAAGAGTATTGGTTTGTATCTCTTGTTCCACTGGTTGAGGAAAATTCTGGCTGACAAAAGAAACAATGATGAGTCCGTAGCTGGTTTGTCTGCGGCCTGTTAGCAATGCAGGAACATGCTCAAGAATCCAAATTTATGGGTGCACTGTCGACAACCGGGTCCTTACTGTGGAAAATTTCGTTTAACAAGGGCAAGCGCCCCAAACTATGTTAACCTGTTTCAAGTAAACTGTAAACCTGAACAGTGAAAAGAGCTCAAAAGTTTTATAATCATAGAACTCAAAAGTAGTGCTACTTTTGAGTTCTATGATTAATTAATGCTCAACCAAGTCAAGTCAGCTTAAACCTATAAGCCGATTCACCTTTGACTTCAGTTATATCTTTATTGGACCAAAACATTTTGAGTAAACGAAATCTTGGTGTCAAAACTTGCAAGTCAAAACTTTCAGAGGTGATAAGGGGTGTTTTCTTTCTGCTCAATATCTTCCATTTAAAGGTTTCACTGAGAAGACAATGGTGTGTTGTAGGTCCAAAGAGAACCTCATTTTCTGTCCTTTTGGCTTGAAGACAGCGGAGCAGGTGAGGTGCTTTCCTCCTTCTGACATCCTCATGGGCATGTTCTTACCATCAGGCATGTTTGGTCACAGCTTCGCCAGGTGTGACGAGGCAGACACGAGCACTCACTGTCTACTTCTACTTGACCAAGCTCTTGAGTTTGTGCACTCCAAATTTAGCACAGTTAGCGACTTTTATCCTTGTCCTTAGCCAGAGCCAGCAAAAGCCAGATGACTCCTCCCACCTGACCTGGGGTTGTCTGTCATACCCACTCCTGAACCTGGTATTTGTAGTAGTGCTGAGGAATGCTATTCTGCTGCACTCCTTTGTTCTTAAACTGAACTATTGTGTACACCAGCACGAGGATGCACAGTGACAGAACGCAGGGGATCACCACGGCGATGGCGTTGACCGTTGTTGGGACATCGTTGATGGTCACCATGATGTCCACGTTATCAAGCGGGAGCTGGCGATCGCCGCGAGTACCACCAGAATGCTCTATATCAGACTGGTCACAACCCATCCAATCTCGTAATATGGACTTGGGATAGCCAGGTTCCACCGTCAGCTTCTGGTTGTCAAACTTCCAGTAGTCCTTCCCTTTGTAGAAGTAGGTGTAGTCTGAGGAGAAGAGGGCAAAAGCATCATATTGGTGTTTCCCACTGCACTGGGTTGACTCCAGATCACAGCTTAACACAGTCTAAACACAGAAAAGGAGAAGCTAAAATGCAGAAAAATGAAACCTCATACTGTATTTGTCATGTACACAGATGTCATATTAGATTGTTTAATCAAAACTTGTTACACAGATCCGAGCAATATTTAGACCAACTGTTTGACCTCCAACACAAAAACAGGAAAAAAGAACTCCACAGAAACACACTATTTCAAAGCCATCATTTGGGGCATCTGTGAGGTTTAGAAACATCTGATTGACCTCTTAGAGGTAGCTTTTGCATTTTGGACCAAGACGAGGCTGGTTTCACCAAAGCAGGTAACAGCAGAAGAGAAAGAGTCAAAAACGCAATAATCTATGTAGATGGATGTGTTCATACACTCATTATCAATATACTGTATGATGAAATATCAGCTGGTCACCATTTTGTCCTTTATAGTTTGGAAAAATGCTTTAAAACAAATGAGTATGTAAAATATATGCATATTTATACTATTTAGTGCAAATTAAGAAGATCAGAGTCATTTTTTGCGTGAACATTAAACAACATCAGCCCCACACATGTCCTTTATCATCTCCTCCACATCAAAAGATAGAATTTATGTAAAAAAAAAAAAAAAAAAAGAAACATTAAATAGTTTGGTAAAGGTTCCTCTTAAAGGCCTTTTGGATTCCCAGGGGATAAGATGTACATTCTAAAGGCCTCTTTAAAAAAAAGACACCTTTCAGCCATGTAATCTGAAGAATCTATGGAGCCCACCGGGGGACAGTGGTTAAAAATGAAAATAAATAAATAAACTGTGCGCACGGTTTTGTTACAGTGTACAAGCAACGGCGGAGGCCTCGAACCACAGTCCATTCGACTATTCTGTGTGAGCAGGCTGCCGGACTCTGAAGAATCGTGTCTCCCGGGAGATTTGTATCTTCAGACAGAGGACAGGCTTTGGGACGGGAGGCGGTGGCTTTTGAATAAACAGTTCTGAGAAAACGTGCAAAAAAAATCATGTGAATTTGTGTTGCCAGTCGGCTCCAGACAAAATAAAGGCTGATGGCTATTCCAGTTTAAATTCATCCACGGTTAAATGTTGTTAGCATGGCTAAATGTTGTTAGCACGTATTAACCTAACCCTAACCCTTCTTCTGGGTCAGTCCGGCTGAGTATAAGGCAATGGCCGCAGGGATTAAAAACAAAACTATAAGAAAACATAATCATAACAACAAGAAAAGCCCGTTTAGAAGATCATCTCGTTCTATGTTTAGTATTCCATGCACACGGTTTAGCAAACTGTGCTCGGTTTATCAGATTTAAAAAATACATTTTTAATCACTAGCCCCCGGAGGGCTCAGTCAGAATCTGATGGGGATGGACTCTTTTCCTCAAGGATTTTAGCTTCATCTAATGGCTCACAGAGACATTAAAAAAAAGATCAGAAATGAAGCTCTGAAAAACATCCTGATCTTCAGTTTGCAGCTGCAATGAAGCACAAGCATGTTAAGCTGCACCTGCCAAAAGAATGGAAATTTGTGCATCACACCTGAGACCTAACTCAGTCTGGTTTCAAGAACATTTATTTTTTATTCTGCTCTAATCTAAGGGTCAATATAGGAACATTTAGAAATTACTAGATTGCATTTGTTGCTTGAAAATATATTTGTGATCTCTTTGAGAGAAGATTAGGAGGTATAGATGCAGTACAACATCCTCAACGTCCAAATTGTTAAGGTAAACGCTGTATAGTGGAAGTATCAGCAGTTAACTACTTTATTTGGATTTTTGGAATTCACAAGGTGTCCACAAAACACAAATCTTTAGATCTCAAAGATGCCTTAAACAAGCAAACGCATTTGCTGTGTGGGTGTAAGACATGCACATCCACCGCATCACTGCACAGAACGCGTCAAACATTTCTGTGGTCTACATTCGTCCCACCGCTGCAGCAGCTGCCACAGGGGATGACTGGACTAGGTACTTTAACAGGTCAGAAGACTGGGCTGTCTGCTGTGAGGCTTCTTGAGTTTCATATGCTAACAGTGTTTAAAACACCAACCTCAGCACAATAGCTATCCCATTTCCTAACCCACTTCACAAGATCGAGCTTCACAGAAATGTTGTGAATTTTTTCTTCTGCTTCATCACCTCAGAGCAGCTCAAATGATAAACATCCCAAAATTTTGACACAAAGAAGGCAAGAATCCTATTCCAGTTCTTTCCTTTAACTTATCAAATAATAGAAAAACAAATCCTTCCCAAAAGTTAAGATAAAACAAATTGAACAGAAACTTTTACTGCTCTCTTTAACAAAACTTGAGACAAAATTCTAATGTACTACGCAAAGAACTAAGTCCAACCTCCCTGCTTCCAAAAAATTCAAGAATTAGGCTCTAAAAGTAATAATTGTCACAAGAACAAGCAGAGGCTGGATCCAAGTGCACCGGATTTATTAGCACAGCTAAAAGTCCACAAAGCTAAATCAGGGTCGGTCAGGCAGGCAGGAGTCGATAACAGGCATGAGATCATCAGAGAAGAGACAGGATGGTCAAAATACAGGCGAGGGTCGGGGGATGGGGGAGGCGGCAGGCAAACAGACTCAGGGTCTGGAGACAGAAGATCTGGTCCAGATATAATGCTCAGTAAGGAAGGCAGTGTGGCACAAACAATACTTCGCAATGAGCTCAGCTCAGTGCAGAGCTTAAGTATGGTGTGGTTGATTGAGTTAATGAGAGTCAGGTGTGCAGCATCCAGGAAGTGTGGTTAAAACTCTGGAGATGGTTCCTGATGGTGACCAGAGGGTAGACAGAGTTCTGACTTCTGACAATAATGAAGAAAAAATGAATACCAAACACATTTCTATAAAACAAAAGGACATTCACTCTTCTGCTTTGACTACAACTATCAAGAAAATGGCAACGAGGAAAAAAGTCAGATACAATCTTTAAAATACTACCAACAGAACAAAATGATAAAAGCTATAAGACCACTTCCAAACACTCTGGAGGCCATCACTTCAATTCCACGTGCAAACTTCATGGGCTCTTCATAAGATCAGACAGTTTTCTTCACTGTGTTTTTTTTGTCTTTGTGGTCTGCGCTTGTTCCAGAAAACAACGCTCCCAAATGAGGAGCTGTAGTGACTGCAGTCCGACTCCAGGTAGATCCAACAGCTCCAACCACTTCTCCAGAATTCAAGGAGACAGCAGACCAAATCCAAAATGTAGCATTTGAACTTTAAACTTTCAAAGTCCAGATACACACAGCTGTCAAAGGCATGTGTATCTGAACGCATGACTTAAATTAAATCCATCCATCCATCAATCCATTTTCTTCCACTCATCCAGGACAAGGTCGCGGGGGCAGCAGTCTAAGCAAAGATGCCCAGACTTCCCTCTCCCCACCTACTTCCTACAGCTCCTCTGGGGAACCTTGAGATGTTCCAAGACAAAGTCTCTGTAACGTGTCCTGGGACTTCCCCAGGGCCTCAGCCCAGTGGAACATGCCCAGAACACCTCCCCAGGGAGGCATCCAGGAGGCATCCAGACTAGATGCCCGAGCCACCTCAACTGGCTCCTCTCGGTGTGGAGGAGTTCTACTCTGAGCTCTATGGGATAGACTTTCCCAGGGAGGCTGATGAGTGTGACTCCCCGGTTGTTGGAACACACCCTCAGGTCCACCTTCTTAAACAGGGGAACCACCACCCCTGTCTGCCAGTCGAGTAACTGCCACGCAGTGCTGCAGAGACGTGTCAGCCAAGACAGTCCCACAGCATCCAGAGACTTGAGATACTCAGGGTGGACTTCGTCCACTTCCAGAGTCTTGCCACCAAAAAGCTCATTGACTACCTCAATGACTTCAGCCTGGGTGGACAGCCTCACCTCAAAGTCCATTCCTCTGATTCCTCAAAAGAAGGCATGTCAGTGGGATTAAGGAGATCCTCGAAGTATTCCTTCCACCACCTGACAATGTCCCCAGTCGAAGTCAACAGCTCCCCACCTGCACTGAGAACAGTGCCTGCAGAGAACTGCTTTCCCCTTCTGAGGTGCCAGAATCTCTTCGAAGCCAACAGATAGTCCTTCTCCAAGCCAGCCAGGCCTGGTAGGACTCTTTCTTCAGCTTGATGGCATTCTGTACTTCTGGTGTCCACCACCAGGCTGGGGGGCTATTGCCGCAACAGGCACCAGAGAGCTTGTGAACACAGCTCTGAACAGCAGCAGAGACAATGAAGGTGGAAAACACGGTCCACTTGGACTCGATGTCCCCAGCCTCCCATGGTACCTGTTTGAAGCTCTTCTGGATGCGGGTGGTTAAAGACTTCCCTGACGGAGGGCTCAGCCAGATGTTCCCAGCAGACCCTCATAGTGCATTTAGATCTCCCAAGTCTTTCTGGTCTCCTTCGCTGCCAGCGAATCCAACTCACCACCACCTCTCTTTATTCGAGTGTCCAAGACACCAAGCCAGAGGTCGCCTGAAACAAATACAAAGTCGATCATTGACCTCCTGCCTAGCATGTCCTGGTGCCACGTGTATTGATGGACACCCTTGTGCTCGAACATGGTGTTCATTATGGACAAACTATGACGAGCACAGAAGTCCAACAACAAAACACTGCTCGGGTTCAGATCATTCCTAACATTGACACCCCTCCGGGTGCCACTGTCATTGCCCACGTGGGCATTAAGTCCCCCAGGAGGGTAATAGAGTCCCCCGTTGGAGCACTTTCCAGTACCCCTTTGAGAGACACCAAGAGGGCCATGTACTCCAAACTGTTGTAAGCCAAAATCACTGTCAGAGACCTGTCCCCACCCAAAGGCAGAGGTACATGAACCTCTAGTCCACCGGGGTGGACTCCAACACTTGGCGGCTGAGATGGGGGCTCACGAGTAAGCCCACACCAGCTTGCTGCCTCTCACCATGAACAACTCCAGAATGGTAGAGAGTCCAACCCTTCTTGAATTAGTGACTTTCAGGGCCCAGGCTGTGTGTGGAGGCGAGCCCGACTATATCTAGCCAGTCCCTCTCAACCTCTCACACAAGCCCAGGCTCCTTCCCTGCTGAGAGGCAACGTTCCATGTCCCAAATGCCACGTTTCATGACCATGCTTTTTAGGGGGCCTGTGCAATGTAGGTGCAATAGGACACTCTCCCGTATTCGCACCTACAGGTGGTGGGCCCATGGGAGAGTTTTGGCGGAGCTACTGTTGAAACTCTTTGCTAGGCTATAGGTCATTATGACAGAAGAAAGCTCCAAAAAAGCAGCTTTATTCCTCTTTGCCGCCCACAATCTTCTGTCAAACAACATCAAATTCTTTAAAAAAAAAGCATGCTGGATGACCTCCATTGTTGTTGTTGTTAGCTTTACGCTGCATGAGGTTAGCCTGGGCCATTTTAAACTGGACTGTGGTGTAATAGAACCCTTTATATGTAAAGACCTCAATGAAAAGTTGTAGCTATGTAGAGTCTCAAAAGATTTATTTTTCTCATTATTAGGCTGCTGGTTATTTTATCAACTTTAACGTATGCTTTCCAGAACAGAGCATACCTATCTTTCACATTTGCACAATGAATTCTTTTTGTGTATGCACACTTTTTCTGAAAAACAAAAGACTACTTCCACTCACATCCGTCTCTGTTAATAAAGGCTCCCTGTGGAGCTTCAGGGATTCCTTTCCACACAGAGATAGGTTTGGGGTATCCTGGGTCCACAGTGCTCCTCTCCTCATTGTAGCGCCAGTACTGGTCACCTTTGAAGAAGTAGGTTTTACCAACTGGCTCCCAGCGAAGTGCCGTGTCGATTCCCTCTTTCGGGAGGAACCTTCCTAGCTCCAACAGGCTCTGAGGGTAACCTGGTTCGGCACTGACCTCTTTGAACACCCAGAACTTGTCACCTGAAACAGGAGAAGTGAGCTGAATCAACCTAGTTGGGAACCAGTTATGAATACAAGCTTCCTGTCAAGTCTAGCTTCATAGGTTTTTTAAATCTATCTATCAGCTCCTGTTCATTCAGAGAATGGTTAGATTTTCGGAAATGCTTCTTTGTCTACCTTTAAAAAAGACAAACTTCCCATCAGATCTCTCGTAGGCAGCATCAATGCGAGGTGGCAGCCCCTTCCAGAACTGATCAATCTGCATGGGATAGCCTTCCTGCACCTTGTTGTTCCTAAGACGCCAAAACCACCGGTCCTGTGGGAAAACAGAATGAAATTTCAGGATCAAACTGGAGACCAGTGTCAAAACTGCAGCAAGTCTTTAATGTTCAGCAGCATTGTCAAACAAAGATCCCTCGCACTTTATTTTTTAAGTCAACTGTCTAAAGTTTAAAGGGGTTTAAAGGGATTTATTTCTTCGGAGGCTGTCCTTGACTTTCACTGCGATGGGACTTTTATAATGTTGTGTTTCTTTATATGTTTAATTAGTTTAATCATTAAATATTTTTTAAAGCCATCTTTTATCTTGTAGTGTTGGAGCTGCGTCTGAATGACAGCATTTTCAGCAGTCCTCCCGCATTTGAACGAGCCCAGGCCCTCATAACCTCATAATAATGTCTATATGCAAATAATTTTTTTTAAACAAAGTTCAGGAAGAAAACGATGAGATTTTGTTTGTTGTGGATAGCACTTCTTCGACCACATTGCTGTCAGTAGCAAATACTGACACACACACCTACAACCCTCTCAATTGGTTGTAGTGTGAAACGACTGCTACAGGACAACTAATTGTTAGTAGGAAAATAAAGAATATATTATCAATGTAAAAAAAAAAAAATCACAAATAAATCACTACTGAGAATAAGTCGCAGCCATGGCCAAATTATGAAAAAACAGCGACTTACATACCAGAAATTATGGTAAGCATGACAGAAAAAATATAATCAAGCATCTGGAAATGCGTAAAAATCTACATGTCATGGTGCCTCTGTCAGCTATCTTCCCCCTCCCCTCTCTGCTTGGCCACTGATTCTTCCCAGCTGCATCCACTCACCTCATCAACCTGCCAGACCTACTTAAGGAGCGCCAGGACCAGAATTCAACGCTAGTTCGTTGCCCCTGATGGTGCTAGTCTGGTCTCTTTTAAGTTTTCTTGTCACGTATCTTTACCCTCGTCTAAACCATAGTTGTTCTATGTTTCTTGTCACGTATCTTTACCCTCGTCTAAACCATAGTTGTTCTATGTCCAGGACCTACATATCCCACGAGTGGACGCCAGCATCAGCTTCAGCCCAAGCGGAGTCTATCCCCGGAGTACCTACCTCCTCTCAACGCTCCATACACCTGAGCCCAAGCCACAGCCGAACCTCCAGCCACGCCACGGGCCACAGTCGAACCTCCAGTCACTTCAAGATCCACCCTCTCATCTGGAGTTGCCGTTCCTGCCATTCCCCGCCACAACAGGACAAAGTCATCCGCTGGAAAGATTAAAACTATTATTTACCTTCACTCACCTCCTGTCTTCCTTCCGGGTTTTCAGCGTCTGGGTCTGTCTAACTTTGACGAGTCATGACAGAACGAACTAGCCTAAACCCCGACCCAGCTGGCCCGGAAGGTTTACAAAATACTGTCTCCCAACAAGGTCTGTTCCTGGAACTCCTCTCCAGTGCGGTCACCCGCGTCACTACAGTCCAAGAGGACATGATCTCTCGCATCAGAGGTATGAACCAAACTCTTTCCGAGCTAACCGAGCGTCATGCTAATCCTGCTATAGGAGCTTCTACTCCGTCTTCCGGCAACAATGCAGCTTCCGCTTCCGGTCCAGTCAACTCACCCGAAAACTTCCGGTTACAGCCTGAACCGTTCCTAGGCAACGTAGAAGCCTGTGGCGGCTTTCCTCCTTCAATGCCAACTCATATTCCAGCAGGCTCCCAGGTATTATCACTCTGATATAAGTAAAATCACCCTTATAATAAATTCTCTCCGGAATAAAGCTCTACGGTGGGCTCAAGCTTTTGTTTCTGCTAACCCAATCAGTCACCTTTGCTATGAACATTTCCTGAACGAATTCTGTTTGATTTTTGACCAACCCCGTAAACGGGAAGAAGCCACACGTAAATTACTTAACATGAAACAACACAACCGGACTGTTAGTGAGCACGTCATTGACTTCCGCATTCTGGCGGTCGAAGCAGGCTGGCCAGACCTAGCTTTAAAGGGTATTTTTTATCAATCTTTGAATGAAGAAATAAAAGACCATCTCTGTACTCAGCCCGAAACTAACTCCTTTGAAGAGCTCGTTTCAGCAGCCCTCCGCTCGGACATCCGACTCAGAAAGCGACGTCATGATCGCCAACAGACCTCAAAGAAAATGATCTGCGATCCGGCCCCTTCTACCATCACAGCCCAGTCGCCCCTCAGAATGGATTTTCTCGCAAGCTCCAAACCATCTGAAGGACCTATACAGATAGGTCATTCTAAACTATCTGCAGAAGAACGACAGAGGCGTAAAGAGGAGGGTTCATGTTTTTATTGTGGTGCCCATGGACATTTAGTTTCACAGTGCACTCTGCGTTTAAATTCCCGAAACCCCCCGCTGAGTGACAGATCACGGGGGGGCAACTTCAGCACTCAGGAAAATCAAAGCTTCCTGTACATTCCTGTCAGAATATGCTGTAAAACCCAAACTCATGCTTTCAGGGCCCTTATAGATTCTGGAGCCGAACAGAGCCTAATTGATCATGGTCTGGTGTCTAAACTTGGTCTTCCCACAGAACTTCTGGAAGCTCCTGTCGAGGCCTCGGGCTTAGGTGGGCAGCACCTCTCCAGAATTACGCATCGAACCAAACCTGTTCAACTTCTCACCTCTGGCAACCACAGGGAAGTTATGCAATTTTTCATTACCCAGTCCACCCACACGCCCATAGTACTAGGCTACTCTTGGTTAAAGTTGCATAACCCACAATTCAATTGGAGTTAGGACATATAACTAACTGGAGCCCTTATTGTTCTGCTAACTGTCTCTCGTCTGCCTTACCTACGGCGCATCATCACATCACTGACTCTCCCAGTAACATTAATCTGGATCAGATCCCCTCCTGTTATCATGACCTAAGGGATGTTTTTTGCAAATCTAAGGCTAGCGCCCTTCCTCCCCATCGCCCCCTACGATTGCGAAATTAATTTGCTACCTGGTGCTACCTTACCAAAAGGCCGCCTTTTCAACCTCTCTGGGCCTGAGAAACTTTCCATGGAAAGTTATATCCAGGAGGCGCTATCCCTGGGTCACATTCGTCCCTCATCATCCCCTGTTGGGACAGGTTTCTTTTTTGTCGAAAAGAAAGATAAATCTCTCCGCCCCTGCATAGATTACCGGGAACTCAATCAAATTACGGTCAAGGACAAATATTCTCTGCCCTTAATCTCCTCTGTTTTCGACTCTGTCCAGGAAGCCCACGTCTTCACTAAACTGGATCTCCGTAATGCCTATCACCTTGTCCGTGTCAAAGAGGGGGATGAATGGAAGACTGCCTTCAATACCCCCCTGGGGCATTATGAATATCTAGTTATGCCCTTTGGGTTGACAAATGCCCCAGCAGTATTCCAGAGGTTAGTCAACGACGTCCTTAGAGATTTTCTAAATCGCTTTATTTTTGTATATCTTGACGACATCCTCATTTACTCAAACAATCTTACCCAGCATGAACAACACGTCCGTCAAGTCCTCACCCGTCTCTTAGAGAACCAGCTGTATGTTAAGGCAGAGAAATGCGAATTCCATGTCAAGTCTGTTCAGTTCTTAGGTTACATCATTGAGGCAGGTCGTATAAAACCCGATCCCTCAAAGATCGAGGCTGTTTCCGCCTGGGAACCCCCTACCAATCGTAAGAAACTGCAACAATTTCTGGGCTTTGCTAATTTCTATAGACGTTTTATCCGCAACTACAGTAGCATTGCTGCCCCGCTCACTCGGCTCACTTCCACCCATCAAAACTTTCAATGGACCCAAGAAGCCCAACAGGCCTTTGACCATCTCAAGAAACTGTTTGTCACAGCCCCCATTCTCATTCAGCCAGATCCTTCACGCCAGTTTATCGTGGAGGTCGACGCCTCGGATTCCGGGGTCGGCGCTGTTCTTTCCCAGAAGGAACTCACGTCTGGAAAGCTCAAACCCTGTGCTTTCTTTTCAAAGAAATTGTCGGCTGCAGAACAAAATTACGACGTGGGGAATCGTGAACTGCTGGCTATTAAATTGGCCCTGGAGGAGTGGCGGCACTGGCTGGAAGGGGCTGAGCATCCGTTTATTGTCTGGACAGACCATAAAAACCTCGCTTACCTTAGAACCGCCAAGAGACTCAACTCCCGTCAGGCCCGGTGGTGTCTGTTTTTTGACAGGTTCCGCTTCACAATCACCTACCGTCCTGGAACCCGGAACGTCAAACCAGACGCATTGTCCCGCAAGTACAGTACCACAGAAAACTCAATCACCACCACCATAGTCCCCTCCACGTGCATAATTGGCGCACTCACCTGGGATATCGAAAATCGGGTGCTCCAAGCTCAAGGTGAGGAACCCAATCATGCTCCCTGTCCTAATGGAACCCTTTATGTACCCACCTCCCTCAGGGCAGATGTCATCTCCTGGGGGCATACCTCACGGCTGTCCTGCCATGGCGGCGTCCAGCGCACACTCCATCTCCTCCGTAGAAGGTTCTTTTGGCCTTCAATGGATAAGGACGTCCGTGAATATGTGGCAGCGTGCACCACATGCGCCCGCTCAAAGTCCTCTAACTCTGCCCCAGCCGGACTGTTACAACCATTACTCACCCCCAGCCGTCCTTGGTCACACATCGCCTTGGATTTTGTCACTGGGTTGCCTCCATCTCAGGCTAACACTGTCATACTCACCATCATTGACCGTTTCTCTAAGATGGCTCATTTCATTCCTCTAGCCCAGTTACCCTCCGCCACAGAAACCACCCAGGTCCTAGTTGACCGGGTATTCCGTCACCATGGCATCCCCTTGGACATTGTCTCGGACCGTGGTCCCCAGTTTGTCTCTCAAGTCTGGAAAGCCTTTTGCTCTGCCCTGGGGGCCACGGTCAGCCTCACCTCCGGCTATCATCCCCAGTCCAACGGTCAAGCAGAGAGGGCCAACCAGGAACTGGAGGCAGCCTTACGCTGTCTGGCGGCACAAAACAATGAGGACTGGTCCCAGTACTTAGTATGGATTGAGTATGCCCACAATACTCACGCATCTTCCGCTACTGGGGTGTCACCATTCAAAGCCGCTCGGGTACTCACCACCTTTGTTTCCGTCCCAGGAACTCGATTTGGTGGTGCCCTCTGTCCAGCAACATCTCCTGCGTTGCCAACAGGTCTGGCGCCAAACCACAGAGTCTCTCCTCCGCACTAAGGAGAGCAACTGTCGCATCGCCAATCGCCACAGGGTGGTGGGACCCGTTTACCAGCCCGGCCAACAGGTATGGCTCTCTGCCCGCAACATCCCGATTCAGGCCTCCTCCTGGAAACTGGCTCCGCGCTTTATCGGACCGTACACTATTGAGAGGATCATCAATCCGACCTGTGTCCGTCTACGCCTTCCACGAGCCCTCAAGGTACACCCTTCCTTTCACGTTTCACAAATCAAGCCCGTCCAGGACAGTCCTTTGTGCCCGCCGTCCGCTTCCCCGCCGCCCGCCCGTATCATCGACGGCGCTCCTGCCTTTACGGTCAGCCGTGTCCTGGACATTCGGCGTCGGGGTCGTGGGCACCAGTTTCTGGTTGATTGGGAGGGCTACGGTCCTGAGGAGCGGTCCTGGGTCTCCCGCTCTCTCATCCTGGACCCATCCCTCATCGAGGATTTCTTCCAGGCCCATCCTGATCGCCGTCCTGGACCGCCTGGAGGCGGTCGTTGAGGGGGGGGTACTGTCATGGTGCCTCTGTCAGCTATCTTCCCCCTCCCCTCTCTGCTTGGCCACTGATTCTTCCCAGCTGCATCCACTCATCTCATCAACCTGCCAGACCTACTTAAGGAGCGCCATTACCAGAATTCAACGCTAGTTCGTTGCCCCTGATGGTGCTAGTCTGGTCTCTTTTAAGTTTTCTTGTCACGTCTCTTTACCCTCGTCTAAACCATAGTTGTTCTATGTTTCTTGTCACGTATCTTTACCCTCGTCTAAACCATAGTTGTTCTATGTCCAGGACCTACATATCCCACGAGTGGACGCCAGCATCAGCCCAAGCGGAGTCTATCCCCGGAGTACCTACCTCCTCTCAACGCTCCATACACCTGAGCCCAAGCCACAGCCGAACCTCCAGCCACGCCACGGGCCACAGTCGAACCTCCAGCCACTTCAAGATCCACCCTCTCATCTGGAGTTGCCGTTCCTGCCATTCCCCGCCACAACAGGACAAAGTCATCCGCTGGAAAGATTAAAACTATTATTTACCTTCACTCACCTCCTGTCTTCCTTCCGGGTTTTCAGCGTCTGGGTCTGTCTAACTTTGACGAGTCATGACACTACATTAGAAAAGAGGAAAAAGAAGAGAGGAAAAGTCTGTGCTCATTATCATTTGGTTTTTTTGAATCTAGGCCAAGTCTCGCTGAGTTAACACGTGTACTGGTGTTCAGTTTTTCTGAGGACTCATTAAAACCACCCGTTTCCAGGACAGAGTCCAGTTGTGAACTTGATTCCAAATCCTCAAACAATCCTCTGAAGCTCTTTCTAAAAATACCCATTTCCAGAATGTGCACATTCATTAGTCTTCACAAAGATATCAGTTTGGGCACACACAAACACACACACACATACACACACACATCCTCATCCACACAATAACAGCATCTGAGCATTAGCGGCCACTAATGCTTTCTTGTCTAACCCCAACCAGAAAAAAAAAGATCAATACTCATCCAGCCAATGGAGCCATTAGTGTTTCTCTCCAACAAAACATCCCATAATGAGCTTTTCCTTGGAAACATGTGCTAGCTTTAACCACTTTCTGTCTTGATAGGCCATAGTTCTGCTGTCTGTAAAGCATGCACATTTCTTTGACATTTGAAACCGTTGCTCATGAAAACCTACCATTTTGCAGCCACCATGTTTTACAGCTGCAAACAGTTTTGCTTTGTCAGCTCTCAACTTTTTTAACTTTTGGTTTTGGTGCCCATTAAAGCCTAACCCTAAACCAACATTTGGATATTAAAATTTTCACCTCACATCAACCACAAACATGAAGACCGGCAGATGGACAGATGGACAGACAAGGTGAAAAACATCTGAACTCATTTCATCAGAGCAAATACATGCATGTCTGGACAGCTGAGCTGTTTAAGTAGATGGACAGCAATCATTTTAAAATTTAGACACATCCCAATATATATTAAATTTTTTCTTAATGGAGCTCAGACAGAACTTTACGTTGGACAGTCAAGAGGGTAAACTGATCATTTTAAACTCCACAAAAAAGGTCCAGATGAGCAAAAAATAAAAAGTAAACTTTCAAAGTAGATTAAAATGCAGCAAAAATACGTACAAACAGAATTGTTAACATTTTTCTCATGCGTTCAAAGCAGACTCAGATGACTTTCCATGCTTTGCGCACACTAATTCTCAACAGCACAAGACGTTTTTGAAGCTTAGATTTTAAGTTTGTAGCTTTTAATGTCTGACAACTCACAGAAATTATGCAAAGTTTCCTTGTGCCCATGACAATGTTCCTCACATAAAAAGACGGAAGCGTTGGCAGCAGCGTGCATAACCCTGCTTCATGCCTTCTGCTTCTTTGCTCACCTTAAAAACAAACATCTCCCGCCTGAAGAAGGCCACAGTGTTGAAGTTGCCATCACAGATGTTGGGTTTGCCGTTTCCCGGCAGTGCGGGCCGGTCACTGTGTGGGCGGGCTGGGCGGGAGTTCCGGTCATGCTTGCGCTCTGAAGTGGAGTGTGTCCGTCGAGAAGGTAACGTGGGTAATGGGCGAGTGGGTTCCAGCATGGCTGTTGGCACACCTGGAGAACCACGTTGATCCATTTTTGATATCACGTCTTCATTTACAAGATGATAAAGCAATGAACGATCAATGTATTTTTAAAGTAATGTTTTTCTGCCTATTGAAAAATTAGGCAAGTCTGATCCAAACGGAACTGGAATTTAGTCTGCTCAGAAGTCCTGTGGAAAATATCAAGTCTCTCGGTCTTAGTTCATTTGTGATGTCTTTAGTTCATTTGTGATGAGAAAGGTTTAACATATGCTGCTTTGGAACAACATCAGACAAACGTTTTGGGATGTAGATGTTTAACAAAAATCTAAATTCTGAGTAAAGATCCTCCAAACTGACGGAAGATCTGAACTAATAGTTTCTTCAGTGTAGTGGTTATGGATGTGTTTTCTTTTATGTCTGGGAACTTCTTGCTGTGTTTTCTAGGTAAGTCTAAATTTGCGCATTGTGTTTTTTCCTCTCTTCTTTTCTTGGAGCAACTGGTGTTTGTATGTAACTTCTTTCTGAACAATACTGCATTGTTTTTGCTCATTGCTTCCCTACATCTACGGCTTCTCCTTATTGCTCCAACTGTAGGGTATTAGAAGGTGTCGTTGTGTCATAATGGCAGGTTATCCGGTAGGGTTATCTGCCTCCTGCTTTGCTGCAGAGGAGAAATGCTCTGAAGCACAGGAGTTTACAATTAAATGTAAGCATTTTATTAATCAATGTCACACTTGAATAAGGTTTTGTTTTTTTGTGTTATAAAGTTATAAAACTGATATTGTGTTTTTTTGCTGGATGCTGTGCGCTAATGTAGCTCACCTGAGACTAATGATGATGTCAATGTCAATGGTAGTAACGTTCAAATTTAAAGACACTGTTTTTCTGTATCTTTCTGCTTGGAGGGCTAAATGTTGGGTTAGGGAGAAGCTGTGGGGGTAGGGGAAGAATTTGGATTCACCCTTGGAAATGTCAGCTTCACTTCTCAGTCTTTATTGTATCTTGGTGTCTTATTACTTTTAAACAGCGACTTTGATGACTTCAGAGAAATTGGCTGAGGAAGAACCAAATGAATGCTGCTGTATTTGGATGGAAGTTTTCTAGAATGTGGAAGGGAAAGTGCTTAAAAAACAACTCTATGTATGACCCAACAGACGGGTTTCATTCTAATCCTGCCTCTCTTTGTAGTCTTCCAACACAAAGAAATGCCTCCATATGACAACCGAAGCTGGTGTGAGCCCCCCACAGCACATGCAGGTGGATTGCTGGTTGGGAATGCAGCTGCCACACTCAGCCAGCCCCACCTACTTGATTGATTAAAGAGATAAAGGACCCTCTTCTTCAACTGTTTACTTCTCTTCAAGGCAAATGTTGCTCCAACATTCTTGATGTTCAGAAGTCAGATCCTATATTTTGCTGCGATTTTCCCCGAAAACAATGTAAATCCACTAAGGATACATTTTGCTCATCTGTCTCAGAGTCTGCAGCTGCTATGCAGTGTTTTTAGCATCATTCAAATATTGAAGCCATAATAACACGTTTCCAGTCACTGAGCACTTAGGACAGGCTTCTGCTATTTTTTTCTGGTTTAGCTCAGCTACTTTCCACTTTTCACTGCTTTGTTTCAGCTCTGTTTCTAATCACCTTCTATTCAAAATAAGTTCAGTTAAATTTTAATCTAAAATAATAAACTAATATATTAGTTTCGTCTTGCTTTGTTTTGTGATTTTGTCTGGGATTTGGCGTGATGGCCGCATTTTTTTCTAGTTTTGCAATAGAGCAGATTTTCCCTCATGAAACATTGGCACTAAGAGCTCACCGTAGATTTTTTGAATGCCCTGCAGGTCGTCCAGAGGCAGATGGAAGTCTCGAGTGTCCATGTACTGGTAGAAAGGAGCCATGATGGCGCTGGGATCATTGGAGTGTTCCAAACCCAAGGCATGCCCCAGCTCATGAACCGCCACCAGGAACAAATCATTTCCTGGGCAGAGAAGTGAGGAAAAAAAATGTAAAAAGGGGTGTGTGTTAAAAATAGCCTCACTTTCTGTTAGCAGGCTGTTTCTTCTGCTCTGGGTTTTTCTGAAGACAGCTCCACTTAAAACAAGAATCTGAAAGCAGCAATACTTGACAGTGCCTCCAGTGGGGAGGTCTTCATGCCTGCTATTGTCATGATTGGGGACTTCTTTTTGGAAAAACCGCTTTCTTAAACAGATAATTAGATTTCAAAAAAAGTGATGAGTGTTTTATTAAAAATTCATATTTAGACTTTTTTTAAAGTCTAATATGAATTTTTAATAAAACACTCATCACTTTTTTTGAAATCTCAATTATCTGTTTAAGAAAGTGGAACAAATGTCAAGTTTTTACTAGATTCCAATCACAATCTAAGTTCATAAAGCTAATAAGAAAACTCTGATGACCCAACATTCTATCAGCGTTTAAACACATTGTCTACACACAAATCTAGAGATGTGAAAAGTCTCACAACTCCTTGTGCACTTGTAACTCTGATTTGTGCATAACTGCTGTTTTGTGTGTATATCAGCAAATTGGTGCCTATTTAAATGCATAGGCGTCGTTTTAAATCCATAGTTAGTTTTTAGGTGCTGTCATTTTAAGTTGTGTGTGCGTAAATTGCATGGTGTATTTGTAAGTTTTTTAACTTCGAGTGTGCAAGTGTACACATTATTGTAAGAAGACACAGTCATGCGCAAAATGTACTGTATGAGTTACAAATCAAGAAATATATGCATAAATCCAGTGAGTCTATTTGCCATCTCTTTGTCCATCAACCTAATCTGGAGTTTTTCAATTCAAATGAATACAATTAAATGGGTTAGGGTTACATGAATGAATAAAAAAAGAAAGAAAGAAAGACAACATTTCACAGAAGTGTGCAGGAAAACGTATTTTCCTGCATGTCTGTAACTCTGCTTCAGATTTCGATGTTTCCTATTTTCCATGTTTCCACTTGAGAGTTTCCTTGCTATCAACTCACGTTTCACACCTTTAAAATGCAATTTACTTTTTTAAAGGCCGCCTTTGGATGAGGACTTCCCCTCTCTACATGAGAAGTTTCCCCGAGCTTCTGTCCATATTCTGTAAAGAAGCTTCTGGAGCTGTTCTCCCTTCACCTGTTCTCCAGGCCTCAGCAGGTTAATAACAGACTAACCATTGATTGAGGTGAAAACATGAGGTCTGGATATGAAAGAGACACTCAGCGAGGTTGTCATCATCATGTCATTTTACAACTGATACGAGGAATTGGTTTTCAAAGCTCCCAAGAACGTCCTTATCCCACCATCACGTGTCATACCCTTTATTTACTCCTTGGATCCAGATTCCCACTCAGACGGGAAAATGAAAACGCACATGGATCTATTAATCTGCAAGTGGAGGATTTAGAATAGGAGAGTAAAAAGGTAGACTTTGGCCCGCCCACCGCAATAGCTGCATCATAAGTCTGAGCTTTTTCAGTCATCCGGTTGTCATTTGCTCCAAACGCGATTTGAATAACGAAATACTCAGAAGTGTAGTTCTAATCTTAAATTCCTCTATGATGAGAAAAATGCTACAAGAACATGTTAAAATACCATTTTCATTGGAGTTGGTCTTCAAACATAAAGATGATTAAATATATATTTTAATATTTTAATATATTAATATATTTTAATATTTCTCAACAGTGAATTTACAAAAAAGGTGTTTTGGAAAGCCATGTTTTAAATTAAATTTTGAGAGAAACTGCATTATACTTTGTACATTTATTTTGAAATTGTTTTTGTTAATGTAATTACTATAAAGAACACTGATTACATGATTGCTACATTTGCATGAAACTTTACTTCATAGACTTTAAAAGGTAACTTTTACTTCTCTAACTCCATCCAGTCTTAATAGTATATGTTCAGCTTAGGTATAGAGAGTGATGTAAAAGGACATAACTTAAGAAAACTGGCATATTTGATGAAGAAGCTAAATGAAATGAGCTGAAGGAAAAAGGAACAGCTGAATGAACTCACCATCACTGCTGGGGTTTCCCAGCGTCCCCGGCTCATCGAGTCAAAGTGTGTATCTCCTCCAATACCTGCCGCCAGGGAAGTATGCGTGGGCCAGAATCCCCCCTCACCATCAAACGGAGAGCTGTCACCATGGAAACCAGAGGCAAAGAAGATCATGATGTCAGCCTCTTTCCCTTCTTTCTTGATCTCTGAGTAAGGAACCTCCTGTGGAGGATCAGCGGGGAAAAACCTCAGTCAGACAGGTGGCCCAAACACAAGTCCAGCATAAAAATGATTGTCAGAAGATCAGAAATAAAGGCGGGGGGAACACCACATATCCTTTTAAACACTTGGCAGAGTTTTTTGATCCTTAATTCTCAACCTTGTGTGCAGTAACAGCAAATATGGAAAAGCTCTTGTGAAAAACATGAGAGCCTTGAAAACTGCTGTTCAGTGAAACAGACACACATCTACACTGCAGGCAAACTGGATCTGCTGCTTCTTTTGAGCCTGAACAGTTACATCTACACCTGACCACCTTTATGACCCATTTATCGTGTTTGAATTCATGTTTATGGATCCCTTTGCCAGGGAAAGGTTTATTTTCTTTATGTATAATCCAAGAGGAGACTGGAAATAAATCCCCAGGAGGGACAGCGAAACTAAACTAAACTAAACTAAATTAGGGATGGGTCAGTCCAAACTGTTCCTTACTGAGATCCTGGTTATCTGGATCATGGTGTCGGTCTGTACAGAAGGTAAAGGGCGGGACTTGTTGGGACAGCCCAAATCTCTACTGAGTGCAATCAATTATGCTTGTGGTCTAACCAGAGCAAAGGAGTGTTATGCACACAGAGCTTTGAAAAGGTCCAGTCAGATTGAACTCTCTTCATTTTAAAGAATGCAGCTGAAACTTCAGAACCTCAGAACTCATGGATGGAACCTTTGGCCGTGTATTCGGTCACAGTAAAGCAACAGTTTATTGGTATTTGTATAGCAAACTGTCTGGAATGGAGCAGGTTCAGTTCATTCAAGGTGGCCAGCAGTTCATTCTCTGAGAGGCCATATTAATTTGGGAGGAACTAACCCCTCTAGTGCTCTATGCACTTGAGGGTGTAGGGGGGGGGGGGGGGGGGGGTTATAACCATGTCTTTGTGGATGCAGTGGTTCACTGGCTCACAGACAGTTTTCTGACCTGAAAGGACAGTGGCGTGACCATCTGCCACACGCTGAAGGCCTGTCGGATGGCTCTCTGGGTCTCCTTCTGCCCACCTTGGGGTGTAGTTTGATATGCTGTGGAAGGAGGATATTAGGTGAATGTTTGTTAATCCCCCAACCACCTCCACCCCCCAAAAAAGACCTCAAACTAAACCATCCTTAGTAAATCAAGTCATAACAAATACTTACAAGTCATACAAATACAAGGAATGTAGAATTTTTGAAAAACAGGAGGACAAAACTTTCCCCTCCGGCAGGAACAAGTAGCATCTAATGTTCAACCCAGGACCACTTCAGTCAAAAAGGGTTTCCTCTGGTTTTTCACTAGATCACCTCAGAACTTTTCCTCAGAGCTTTCTCTGCCTTTTTCTGCACTGGGGTAGCAGAAGTAACTTTTATCAAAAACACATTCTTTGTAGCTTCATTCATTTATTTTCTATTCCATTTTTCCCTTTCGGGGTCACGGGGCTGCCGGAGCCTATCCCAGCCACTTATGGGCAAAGGCAGGGGACATCCTGGACTGGACAGCTGTTAGTTTGAACTCAAATTGACGACAAAAGAAGAATAACCTTTAGTCCTGAAGAAAGAGGAAAATCGAGATGGCTCTTTCCAAATGTTCTGTCACCGGAAGTGTCAGCAGGAGCAAAACCAGTGAAGGCCGGCTGATCCAACAGGAGACACAACCTCTGGTGACAGATGGATCCTCATCATCCAGGCCAGCAGAACGGTGCTCACTCAAACATGTGGAACGAGTTTTCCATTTTAGCTAACTAAACCCATGTATGACACAACCTGTCAGAAGGGGACAATGGAACCTCAAACTGTTTCAACAAGTCCATCCACCAGGAAGACTCAGTGGTTTACTCTGACTCATAAGTCAGGCAGCAAGGAGGAGAGAACGACAGACTTGTGCTCATGAAAGAGATTTAAGCAAGTTTGTTTTCAGTTTTGAGTCACTTGCATTTTCAAACTCCAACTCATGGAAGAACTCTGGAAAAAGTATGGGAAGTTTTAGAAAAAGACTTTATATTCCAGACCCAAAATGGTGTTTTCTCTTCAAATCT
>JALJSC010000304.1:0-196080 GCA_023969325.1 Oryzias curvinotus | reverse complement strand
AATGCTAAATCTTTTTTGTTTTAGCTTTTTATTATGTGTATTATAATGTTGATTCCTCACAAAAAGACACCCAAGCGGTATTATGATCCATTCCAGCATTTGAGTATCCTCTAATCGAGCGGGTTCTCATGAGGTGACGTGACGGACACATTGAGAAGTGTCCCGTTCATGAAGAGTCTGCAATGCCAGCACCGCCCACAGACACACACCCACTTTCTCCACTGAGCAAGAGTGTATGTCAAAAGCGCTTTATTTTTATATGCAAAATATGTTCACCCATCTTTGCAGAAGTTTGGATGTTTTTTGGTTTTCCTGGGAGAAACGCAGACACGCTGCTGAGGCCGTCTCCATCTGCCCAGATTGACGTCACACACGCAGAGCGAAAGCCGGTGATTCAGAAAAATGGGTTGTCTTATTTCCAGTTTGAAAAGAAACTCAGGAAAATAACCAATAATTAATTTTAAAAAATCCTTTTGTGTGTGTGCCAAAGGTAATATTGTAATATTATATATGGATATTGCTTACTATTAAGGGCTTAAAAATAACAGGGTATAGGCCCCTTTATCGAGTTTCTGGAAGTATTTAATGGTTTTAATTTTGCTTATTATATATATATAATATATATATATATATATATATATATATATAATATATATTAATATATATAATATACACGATATGAGGAAAACTGGCGATATTAGAGATTAAAATTGCGATAACAATATATTTGCGGTATTAAACAATAGCAAAATAATCAAATAACCATTCCATGTCATTGCAACAGTTTTTATAAATTACACTTCAAATGACCCGTCGACATAGGTGACAAACATCTAACAAAATAGGGCTGCATCTGATTGGTCAACATGGAAGGCGTCCATCCGATTGGTCAAATGCATAAAGGGATTTATTTGGTTTGTTAAATGGTTCAAGCTGTCATAAGATTGTTTAACACATTTAAAGTTTACGATTTATTGCGATATTTGCCGTCTTTTGCGATATGCATATTGCAGAGCTGGATTTTGTGATAACGATAAATTTGCGGTATATTGTGCAGGCCTAATATATATATATATATAATATATATATATATATATATATATATATTATATATATATATATATATTATATATACGTCATATATATTTAACATTTTTAGAGTAAACGTAATTTGTTACTTGAACACTTGCTTCAGGGAATGCTTATTTCAGAGTTTAGTTATTTTGTCCCTTGTGTTGGTCAGGTCAGCTGCAGCTTCACTCAAGATGTCGTGACAGACTCATGAAATATAGATTTCATGTCAGCAGTTGTAAGTCAATTCTTAAAGTAACATTGTATTGTTTATATATGTTATTAAGGTGTTAACGTTTAACTACATCTTTCTATCTTATATTCTTATATATCTTATATCTTATAAGATATAAGATATATCTTATATACTTATATATCTGATATTTTCTCTATTTAAAAAGGTTGCTTGGTTGGATAAATTGGGGACTCTTCTCTGGACGATGCAACCAGAAGAATGATGGGCTTCCTCATGTCCAATGATTGGCTCGGCAATTAACCTGTTTGGACGTCAGGAGAGAATAAATTCTGGCTATCTGCGTCTTTTGATGTCTTCTATGGTAATTAGAGTTTTTTGATTAATCTATATTCATCACTATCAAATGATTTTAGTAGTTGAATCCCAGGCTAAAAATGAATACTTTGTTTTTTGTGATTTCTTTTAGAGAGCGTGAGAAAAATGCTATCACCCAACCAGTCCCACTAAAGGAAGTGGAGAAGGGCCTCTCCAAATGGTTTATTGGAGCTCGTGACAGGGGAGGAAACCGAGCTATAAGGACTCAAAGAGAGCTTGAAAAACAAGCCGATGGAGCCTGTTCTCAGGAACCGTCAAGGATGCCATGAGTATTTTGTTTTACATCTGTCACAGGTGTCACTGTAGGAAAACACAGGTGGGACCTCCATGGGAACGCTGCACAAACCCACTTATGGCCCACAAGGTGGCTTATTTAGGTCCCACATTGACCCCAATATGCAATACTAATTGATGCGTAATTGGGGCCAAAATGGGTCATGGCTAAATTACCTGATTGGGATCCATCTTTGCCCTGTTTCAATCATAATTCCAGCCCATAGATGAAGATCTACGAGTTATGGTTAACGATGAGTATGGTTCTAATGCTACTTACCCACTTGGGGCCTACAGGAAACCCACTCACCATCCACTTCAAGCCCATGCGGGCATACACAGTTGGGGCCACCACGGAAACTGCGGACAAACCCACTTATAGCCCACATTATAGCCCATTTAGGTCCCACATAAAACCCATATGAGATACTGATAGACACATTAGTGGGGCCAAAGTGGGTCTTGAGTACTTTTCCCAGTTGAGACCCATATGGGTCCTGTTTTAATCCCACTTCCAGCCCACATGGGCAAAAATATGGGCCCTACATGGGTTCTAATATTATTTACCTACTTGGGGCCTATCTGACACCCACTCAGCACCCACTTCAAGCCTATATGGGCATACACATTTGGGGCCACCACGGAAACGTGTAAACGTGTAAAACGTGAATGTAGCATTGCCAAATATGTAAATATATATTTGGAGTTGTCTATTTACTGAAAAAAAAAAAAGAGAAAATTCAGTATTGACTTTCCTGTGTTAACCCTGGTTAATATGGTCCTGGCTATATTTTTATTTCGTTTGGAGTTTATGTTAAATGGATAACAG
The DNA here is from genome assembly GCA_023969325.1 of Oryzias curvinotus. Taxonomy (NCBI): domain Eukaryota; kingdom Metazoa; phylum Chordata; class Actinopteri; order Beloniformes; family Adrianichthyidae; genus Oryzias; species Oryzias curvinotus. Next base: position 193,336 of record JALJSC010000304.1, on the reverse strand, counting down.
GGGTATGGACACTACATGATCAGGAGACTCTGGACTACAAAGATGGCTACCTGGGGACTTCCTGGGGGCAGGTGAAACACAAATTAAGAGGAGTGAAGCGAGGAGAGAGGGGTTGACAGCCGCAGGACACGTACATGCAGAGATTACCGTGACGTCGGAGAGAAGTCCAACCGCATCGGGGAATTTTCGGGATTTATTCCTGCAGTCGGGTGAGACCCTCCACATGCTTGGAATGACTGAAAACCCTATCACGGTGGACAGATCCGGTAAGCCGCGTACGTTCACCTACGGACGGAACATCACGTCCCGCTGGTCACTTGGATCACCGATTTTCTATGGAGGGGCGGAGGATGCCAAGAACAGCGGTGACTTTGTAAATACAAACCAACCTAGGAAAAACTTGGGTGTATTGGGGAAAAATCTGTGGAAGCTTGTGTGGGGTTGATACCTAAGACTAAAAAGAAAAACTTGAGTCATATTGTTTGTGTTTTTTTTTTTTGTTTGTTTGGTGTGTTTGTTGTGTGTAATACTTGAAGAAATTGATGAGTGTTACATAATGGTGGCCATATGGGGACTGATTTTGGAATTTAAAGGGTTTTTTTTTCTGTTTTCGCTTCGGGAGTGCTGCACCTTTGAAAGATATGCAGCCGGTAGAAAGATAATATGATGACTCCAGCCAAGTTTTCTCCACGTGTAGTTTTCTGTTTTGGATCCTGACTTTTCTGCTGGTCCTTTTGTTACACGACGGTCTAATTCTGCTGGGGAGATATCTTCCATGTTAAGTTCACTGTATTTACAAGATGAGGATCAGGCCTCTGTACATGATGCTGAAGAGCAGATATGGACGGGGGTCATAACAGGGATGATAGAGAAGTACCTGTTAGAACAGGGGAGACATCTTGAAGAACCTGTACCAATTGATGATAATGTCACCTGAACTTGCTGCTTTAACCCACAAGTGGAAATGGAGGGAAATTTAAAGACTCTCTCATAAGCTCATTGAATAGAGAGACAGTTTCAGGAGTAATGTGGATTGCTAGTTTTGTAAACTGAAAAACAGTTTATGGGGGCTGTAGAGAAATTAGAAAAAGACCTGGTATGACATACACTCTTGCTCAGTGGAGAAAGTGGGTGTGTGTCTGTGGGCGGTGCTGGCATTGCAGACTCTTCATGAACGGGACACTTCTCAATGTGTCCGTCACGTCACCTCATGAGAACCCGCTCGATTAGAGGAATACTCAAATGCTGGAATGGATCTAAATACCGCTTGGGTGTCTTTTTGTGAGGAATCAACATTATAATACACATAATAAAAAGCTAAAACAAAAAAGATTTAGCATTTTATGGATCCTAAACTCGCCGCTGGACTGATTAGTGCTCATTCATTCATTTTGACCGAGAAATTCCGGTCATTTTTCAAAATAAGATCAGTCAGACTCATAATAAAACGAACGAAAAAACATTTCACACAAAACCTGGCCAAATTATATCTGACCAAAACAAGTTATCCCCGCAAGATCCAAATCAAAACCACTAAATTGGTCGGAAACCCGCCGAATCTGGCAACTCTGTTAATGCGCTTCCTTGTTGCCTTGGTGACACGCCGACACATACTGGCTAAATGATCGGGGAAGTGACCCACCACTACTTGTCTTCATGTCTGCACATAAACCTGCTGCACGTGGAAACTAGTCGTCTGCCCGTTTGTGACACCGGCTTCTAAAATGCGAAAAGCCGCTATAACGTGGATCGATTCAACTGCAGAGCAGAACAACACTCCCGAGCAGCGCATGTTTTTATGAACCACATTTATCATTGCCAGTTAGAGCTGTAAGCGAAACACTAAACCAAAAAGGTATCTTACCTTGATATCAATAAATGGCCTGGATGAACGGTGCAACAGAAGTACAGAATCTCCTTGCGTTGAAGGACCAGGACGACTGACTGAATCCGTATCAGGAAATGAGCGGGAGATTCAAAACGCAGCAACCGTCCAGTCAGCAATGTCTGCTTACCACTTTGAACTCCTTAAACCACCCTGCGGGCCCTTTGTTTGAGAAAGAATTAAAACGTTCATAATGTTTTTTTTATATACTGTTTAACAGTTAAAATATATTTTTGTAATAAGAAAGGTTTCTACTCCAATCAAAAAGTCATTTTATTTACATATTAAAAGTTTCTAAAAAAAAAAAAACTAGACTAAAACAATCCAGCATATGAACACATTTTATTTCAGTACTAGTGTCAGGTAAGTTTGCCTGACAGATGTTAAACTCATTTTTGAAAGCTAACACAAGTAAAAGAAAAGTAGCAAATTGCTCTTTATGCTCATTGTGATTGGTGCAAAGGTGTTACTCCAGAGGGGAATATTCTGCTGTGTTCCAACCAATTTCGCATTTAAACTTTCAACATAATTCCAACCAAAAAAAATAAATTAAAATTGCATGCACTAAATTAGATGAACTAAGTGAATTGTTAGATATTCACCTCACCCAGCTCATTCTGTTAAGACAGAAACACTGCACAGCTTGAGACAGCGCAAAGGACAGCATCATGACACACTCACCTTTTCCACAGCTAGCCTACAATAACCGTTTGGGGTCCTTCAGGGTCCTGGAACTAATGCTGACGTCACATTTTTTTGATTGGCTGTCCGTTGGTCTGATGACGTGTCAGATTGTGATTGGACAAATTATAGTACTGGTAAATGTCGTATACGAATACAGAGCTTTTCTACCTTCCTTGAAGGCCCAAAGTGCTTTACAGTCATAGTTCCATTCACCCTTTCACACACACATTCACAGACTGGTGGCGGCTCTGCTGCCTAACACTGCCGTCAACCTTAAAAACCAGAGTTTAGGTGGGGTTCAGTGTCTTGCCCAAGGATCAGAGGTCGACCGCCCTACCGCTGCACCACGGCCGCCCCATACTACCACAGAAGAAGATATTATGAGGGCCCCTGTGAACATACAGAGATCCGACAGAGCAACATTATCTTTTAAACTTGCACCTTCCCTGCCTGCAAACACAAAGCTATGAGACTCCAGCTGCTCTGCTCAGAGACATGGTTCTCTCTGTGGAGCAGCAGGTTCATTCTAACAGCCACAGATCATTTTACAAAGTGGGTTGTGGCAAAATCTCTCTATAAACATTACAAAGAATAATGTCACACACAACTTATGAAGGAAAATAACTTTAGGCTACAAAAGGAAACATAAAATGAATATTATAGAGCCAGAGCAGATCTGGATGCAATGTAGTTTGTCCAAGTGGGGTTACCGTAGTGTGACATTAACCTCAGTTGAAAGGACCCCAAAGGGTAATAGCATGGCTTGTTCTAAATAGGACAGCAACACAACAAACGTGTTATGTTCAAACAAAGTTACCACTTCATTTTAAACCGTGTCGTTAAAAACTTGAATCTCTGTTGGATCCACTGAGCACCAATGAAAAAAGTAAATATTTTTTATTAAATAGGTAAAGCAGATAGAAGACTAGATGGCTGTATAGTGCCAAAAGTGGGACAAGTGATCACCTTACTTGTATTTAATTAGTTACTGCTACATCCTCAAAATCTCAGCACTGCCTCTACAAACTACCAAAAATCTGGACAGGTAAAAAGAAATGTCATAATTGTCCATTATTGCAAATGCAGGTTGCTCTGGGTAAAACATAGTAAAATATTAACATGTACGTCTATTTGTGGTTCATCAATTTAGCCAGTTTGTTAACGGCTGGACTGATCAGAATTAGAAAAGATGTGATTCATATTCAATTTGGAAAGAGTCCTTTTGGTCTAACCATTTTTTCCAAGCTGCTTATAAGTGGAATGTTATGCCATTAATCAGACATTTTAATTGGAAACTTATATCTAAACTTATATCTAACAAAAAATTGCTGACAATCAGAAGAGTCAGCAACTCTATTCTATAGGATCTTGCCTGTGTATTGCCTAGAAATCTTCAGGGGTCCTGTCATTTTACTCATCTTCTTGGATTTAAAGCATATGTCTTTGAACAGAATACGAAATAACCTTTTAAAATACCTGCCTATATGGTTACCCCAAAAGCACTCTTAATGTGGTGCTTATTTATAGCAAACCATATGGGTCCACATACAGTGGCCCAGTTACAGACCAGGTCCTCTTCGTCCACCTAGATCCTTTAGCGGGGCTATATGGTTAGCCCATGAGGGCTCCTCATGTGGGACCCATGTAAGTTATACCACATGGGTCGTACATACAGTGGCCCAGTTGCAGAGCAGGTCTTCTTCACCCCTCTAGATCCTTAAGTGGGCCTAAATGTTTAGCAGGACCCAAGTAGGCCAAACCATATGGGTCCTTCAAACACTGTCCCAGTTACAGACCAGGTCTTCTTCGTCCACCTAAATCCTTTAGCGGGCCTATATGGTTAGCCCATGAGGGCTCCTCATGCGGGACCCATGTAAGTTATACCACATGGGTCGTACATACAGTGGCCCAGTTACAGACCAGATCTTCTTTGCCCACCTAGATCCTTTAGTGGGCCTATATGGTTAGCCCATGAGAGATCCTCATGTGGAACCCAAGTAGGCCAAACCGTATGGGTCCTTCATACACTGTCTCAGTTACAGACCAGTTCTTCTTGGCCCACCTAGAGCCTTTAGCGGGCCTATATGGTTAGCCCATTAGGGCTCCTCATGTGGGACCCATGTAAGTTATACCACATGGGTCGTACATACAGTGGCCCAGTTACAGACCAGATCTTCTTTGCCCACCTAGATCCTTTAGTGGGCCTATATGGTTAGCCCATGAGAGATCCTCATGTGGAACCCAAGTAGGCCAAACCGTATGGGTCCTTCATACACTGTCTCAGTTACAGACCAGTTCTTCTTGGCCCACCTAGAGCCTTTAGCGGGCCTATATGGTTAGCCCATTAGGGCTGCTCATGTGGGACCCATGTAAGTTATACCACATGGGTCCTACATACAGTGGCCCAGTTACAGACCAGGTCCTCTTCGTCCACCTAGATCCTTTAGCGGGCCTATATGGTTAGCCCATGAGGGCTCCTCATGTGGGACCCATGTAAGTTATACCACATGGGTCGTACATACAGTGGCCCAGTTGCAGAGCAGGTCTTCTTCCCCCCCCTAGATCCTTTAGTGCAGTGTTTTTCAACCAGTGTGCCGCGGCACACTAGTGTGCCGTGGGAGATGGTCAAGTGTGCCGTGGGGAATTGCCCTCATTAACTGATATAAAAACATTTTCCATCTCCAGGATTTCAGCTCTCTGTTCATCCAAACAGGACTTGATAAAACACTGAGGAGTTAGGAATATAAAAGATCGTAAAATACTTTTTCTTTGCGTTTATTTTATTTTATTAAAGACATTTTGATAAGAATGACGTACCGCGATTTAGCTGCAGCTCCGGCTGTATTTTGTAAAAGTCCCGCCCCTTTAATTGTCTCCACCAATCATTCTTGAGAGGCTTAATCACATGTCATCAGTCTGACCAATCAGAAGTGGTTAAAGTCTTCACTTCCTTGTCCCGATTTAGTTTGTAAAGTCGCTCAGTTCTAACAAAAATACCAGCTAAAGCTCATCTTTAGCGGTGTAGCTTTCCACAGAATCCGGTATCAGACCGTGGAACAAGTGAACAAAACCATGAAGCTCAGAGACGCGATCTCCGCCAGCCGTTTTATGCACTACATCTCCCATGATGCATTGGGTTGTGAGAATGACCGCGCACAAGATCTGTTGTTAAACGCCTTGAAACCAACGAACACACATCAAACTGTTTTCAAATCTTCTAACTTAACTTTTATTGCATCTTTTAGAAAAAAACAGCTGCAGTTTCCAGCTTTTTCTGCAACAATTATCTCAAAAATGCATGTAAGATTGTGGAGGGACTGTAAATCAATACAGACTATGAGTTTCTCCGTTTTTTTTGTGTGTTTTTTTTTTTATTTTTGGATCCTGGTGTGCCGCGGGATTTTTTTTAAGGTTAAAGTGTGCCGTGGCTCAGAAAAGGTTGAAAAACACTGCTTTAGTGGGCCTAAATGTTTAGCGGGACCCAAGTAGGCCAAACCATATGGGTCCTTCATACACTGTCCCAGTTACAGACCAGGTCTTCTTCGTCCACCTAGATCCTTTAGTGGGCCTATATGGTTAGCCCATGAGGGCTCCTCATGCGGGACCCATGTAAGTTATACCACATGGTCCTACATACAGTGGCCCAGTTACAGACCAGGTCTTCTTCACCCACCTAGATCCTTTAGCGGGCCTATATGGTTAGCCCATGAGGGCTCCTCATGTGGGACCCATGTAAGTTATACCACATGGGTCGTACATACAGTGGCCCAGTTACAGAACAGGTGTTCTTTGCCCACCTAGATCCTTTAGTGGGCCTATATGGTTAGCCCATGATTGATCCTCATGTTGGACCCAAGTAGGCCAAACCGTATGGGTCCTTCATACACTGTCCCAGTTACAGACCAGTTCTTCTTGGCCCACCTAGAGCCTTTAGCGGGCCTATATGGTTAGCCCACGAGGGCTGCTCATGTGGGACCCATGTAAGTTATACCACATAGATTCTACATACAGTGGCCCAGTTACAGACCAGATCTTCTTTGCCCACCTAGATCCTTTAGTGGGCCTATATGGTTAGCCCATGAGGGCTCCTCATGTGGGACCCAAGTAGGCCAAACCGTATGGATCCTACATACACTGTCCCAGTTACAGACCAGGTCTTCTTGGCCCACCTAGAGCCTTTAGCGAGCCTATATGGTTAGCCCATTAGGGCTGCTCATGTGGGACCCATGTAAGTTATACCACATGGGTCCTACATACAGCGGCCCAGTTACAGACCAGGTCTTCTTCACCCACCTAGATCCTTCAGCGGGCCTATATGGTTAGCCCATGAGGGCTCCTCATGTGGGACCCATGTAAGTTATACCACATGGGTCCTACATACAGTGGCCCAGTTACAGACCAGGTGCTCTTTGCCCACCTAGATCATTTAGTGGGCCTATATGGTTAGCTCATGAGGGCTCCTCATGTGGGACCCAAGTAGGCCAAACCGTATGGGTCCTTCATACACTGTCCCAGTTACAGACCAGGTTGTTTTTGGCCCACCTAGAGCCTTTAGCGGGCCTATATGGTTAGCCCATGAGGGCTCCTCATGTGGGATCCATGTAAGTTATACCACATGGGTCCTGCATACAGTGGCCCAGTTACAGACAAGGTCTTCTTCACCCACCTAGATCCTTTAGCGGGCCTATATCGTTAGCCCAAGAGGGCTCCTCATGTGGGACCCATGTAAGTTATACCACATGGGTCCTACATACAGTGGCCCAGTTACAGACCAGGTCCTCTTCGTCCACCTAGATCCTTTAGCGGGCCTATATGGTTAGCCCATGAGGGCTCCTCATGTGGGATCCATGTGAGGTATACCACATGGGTCCTACATGCAGTGGCCCAGTTACAGAACAGGTGTTCTTTGCCCACCTAGATCCTTTAGTGGGCCTATATGGTTAGCCCATGATTGATCCTCATGTTGGACCCAAGTAGGCCAAACCGTATGGGTCCTTCATACACTGTCCCAGTTACAGACCAGTTCTTCTTGGCCCACCTAGAGCCTTTAGCGGGCCTATATGGTTAGCCCACGAGGGCTGCTCATGTGGGACCCATGTAAGTTATACCACATAGATTCTACATACAGTGGCCCAGTTACAGACCAGATCTTCTTTGCCCACCTAGATCCTTTAGTGGGCCTATATGGTTAGCCCATGAGGGCTCCTCATGTGGGACCCAAGTAGGCCAAACCGTATGGATCCTACATACACTGTCCCAGTTACAGACCAGGTCTTCTTGGCCCACCTAGAGCCTTTAGCGAGCCTATATGGTTAGCCCATTAGGGCTGCTCATGTGGGACCCATGTAAGTTATACCACATGGGTCCTACATACAGCGGCCCAGTTACAGACCAGGTCTTCTTCACCCACCTAGATCCTTCAGCGGGCCTATATGGTTAGCCCATGAGGGCTCCTCATGTGGGACCCATGTAAGTTATACCACATGGGTCCTACATACAGTGGCCCAGTTACAGACCAGGTGCTCTTTGCCCACCTAGATCATTTAGTGGGCCTATATGGTTAGCTCATGAGGGCTCCTCATGTGGGACCCAAGTAGGCCAAACCGTATGGGTCCTTCATACACTGTCCCAGTTACAGACCAGGTTGTTTTTGGCCCACCTAGAGCCTTTAGCGGGCCTATATGGTTAGCCCATGAGGGCTCCTCATGTGGGATCCATGTAAGTTATACCACATGGGTCCTGCATACAGTGGCCCAGTTACAGACAAGGTCTTCTTCACCCACCTAGATCCTTTAGCGGGCCTATATCGTTAGCCCAAGAGGGCTCCTCATGTGGGACCCATGTAAGTTATACCACATGGGTCCTACATACAGTGGCCCAGTTACAGACCAGGTCCTCTTCGTCCACCTAGATCCTTTAGCGGGCCTATATGGTTAGCCCATGAGGGCTCCTCATGTGGGATCCATGTGAGGTATACCACATGGGTCCTACATGCAGTGGCCCAGTTACAGACCAGGTCTTCTTCGCCCACCTAGATCCTTTAGCGGGCCTATATGGTTAGCCCATGAGGGCTCCTCATGTGGGACTCAAGTGGGCCAAACCATATGGGTCCCACATACAGTGTCCCAGTTACAGCCCAAGTCTTTATTGCCCAGAGGCAACCCATATGGGCCTTACTTGGCTAACCTACATGGGTTCTAGCCCACATGGATGCTTTGTAGGGCCCTAACAGGTAACCCATGTGGGGCGCCAATGTGGGGCCAATTTAAGCAAAACCTAATGGGGCCTTCAAAGTTTGCCCAAAATAAGCCCATGCCCAGTCAGTACCCACATAGCCCACTTCTTTCCCAGTTGGGGCCCACCTGACATTGCTGGCTGGGGAAAGGCGCTTGAAATAAAATGTATTATTATAATTATTATTAGTTGTGACCCAGAGCTCATGACCATAGGTGAGTATTGGAACAAAGATCGACCGGTAAGATGAGAGCTTTACTTTTTGGCTCAGCTCTCTCTTCACCACAATGGACAGATACAGCAACCGCATAACTACTCATAACTCCACATGTCAATCTCATGCTCCGATCTTCCCTCACTTGTGAACAAGACCCCAAGATATTTAAACTCCTCCACCTGGGGCAGGAGCACTCCACCCACGAGAGATGGCAAACTACCTTTTTCCGGTCAAGACCATGGCCTCAGATTTAGCTGTGCTGAGCCTCATCCCAGTCGCTTACCATTCGGTCACAAACCACCCCCATGCATGTTGGAGGTCCTGGCCTGATGAAGCTAATGGGACAACATAAACTGCAAAGAGCAGAGAGAAAAACCCGTGGTCCCCAAACCAAACCTCCTCAAACCCCTAGTTTTACCGAGAAATTCTGTCCTTAAAAACTATGAATAGGAGCAGTAATAAAAGGGCAGCCCTGCCGGATTCCAACATGAACCGGGAACAGGTCAGACTTCCTGCCAGCTATGCAAACCAAGCTCTTGCTCTGGTCATACAGAGACCGGAAAGCCCTCAGTAAGGCTCCCTGGACACCATACTCCTAGAGTTCCCCTCCACAGGATACCACGGGGGACCCAGTCGAACGCCTTCTCCAAATCCACAAAACACATATGGACTGGATGAGTGAACTCCCACGAACCCCCCAGCAGTCTAAAGAGGGTGTAGAGCTGGTTCATTGTTTCACGATCAGAATGAAAACAGGCGCTGTTGCTCCTGGATCAGAGGTTCGATTACTGGACAGACCCTTCTCTCCAGAACCCTGGAATAGACTTTCTCAGGGAGGCTGAGGAGTTTGATTCCCCGGTAGTTGGAACACACCCTCCGGTGCCCCTTCTTAAAAAGGGGAACCACCCCCCCTGTCTGACAGTCCAGTGGTACAGTTCCCGATTGCCACATGATGCTGCAGAGACGTGTCAGACACTCCCACAGCATTCAGAGACTTGAGGTAGTCAGGGCAGACTTTATCCACTCCGCAACAATCTGGGCCGCAGCTCGCTTAGACTGCCAGTACCTGTCAGCTGTCTCTAGAATCCTACAAGCCAAGCAGGCCTGGGAGTATTCTTTCTTCAGCTGGACGGCATCCCAGGTCCACCATTTAGTTCGGAAGTTACCGTCGTGAAGGGCACCAGAGTTCTTGCGACCACAGTTCCGAACAGCAGCAGTGACTATTTGATTTTGATTTGATTTTTTTCAAAGCAAGAATAATGCACAAAACAATGCAATCAGTAGTTATACATTCATACAAGGACATATCAAACCTAGGATAATTTGACATTAAATCAAAGATTGCTTGAAAAGGAGTGGAAGGAAGCAAACTTGTAAAAACCCACCATTGTTCCACCATACCACTTTTATTACATGATTTATCATTACCTGGTTCATAACTTTTATCAGACAGAATTAAGAATTCTTAAGTATCAATTAATCACATGACAAAGATGAATTACAAAATTATTAGGTAAAAATTGATATAACTCAACATGGCACATGCATTTAGAAAAAAATCAACACAATGTTTTTTACCTATTTCTTCAGACTAAAAATGTTAAATATATTAGTGCTCCTTAAGAAGTGGTGGTTGATGAGAAGAGTGGAGTTAGCTGGTCACGTCCAGAGAGAGCAGAGGCAGAAGGGGGAGGTGTCTGACAGAGTTACCATGGCATATAGTCAATGCACAGTCTTAGACTCCCATCTTTTTTTCTCACGCAAACTATCATGGATGCATATGGTGACCTACACTTACAAATAAACCCTAAATTTAACAAGTTCTGGATGTGACTTTTTACCTCATCATATAACGGTCAAGGTACAGTGCTATATGTTTTGGCCACTGGAGCATTGTCACTTAATTTCATCTTCATTTCCAAGTGTTTAATTTGCCCTATTTCATCTGTATGTCTAGCAAAAGCATCTGACTCATCTCTCAGCATTTTATTTACTATTATTTGCTGTTGACTGGTGAGGTGATCAAAAGTGACAAGTGTCCCACTGTTTGTCCAAAGAATAATTTAGGGATTTCACAGGAGTAAATTCCAAAGAATCTTCTTGAAAGCATTCAGCAAGGACAGGGTTTACTTGATGTTTCTCTGCGAGCAAAGGAAAACAGTCCACGACTCTGCATATCTCCAATCACAATTTTGCAGTGATATCTACTTTTGTGTCAACTGAACAGTTGATACACATTGTTTGACGCCATCGCGGTACAATTGGATATGTTATTTTCTCACGTGGAGTCTCTTGAATTAAGCTTAAGAGACATTCTGCTTTACTTGTGCCTAATTTGAAAGAGTTTCTAAGCAGAGTTATTCTTTCACAAAGCCGAGCTGGTTTTCCTTTATCTTTTACAATTTCCTTAATTGCTTTGAATCCAATTATAGGCCGGCAGTGGCCTTCTCTCTCCGTCGACGCCGGTTCTCCAAACGCGCTGTGGAGCTCGGGAATCTTCTTCCACTGTGTCGGGCCTCCTCATCCTTCAGTGCGGGTCAGGTGTTTGTGAGATCGGCCCTCATCAATGCCAGATCTCTCACAAACAAAACATTTATCCTGAATGACTTCTTCACTTTCCGGGAGCTGGATATGATGTTCCTGACAGAGACGTGGCTTCAGGCTGGAGACTTGACGCCGTTCTCAGAGCTTCTCCCTCCAGGCTGTGGATTCCTCAGTTCTCCTCGGGCTGCAGGTAGAGGTGGAGGAGTTGCTGTAGTTTTCCGATCTCACCTTTCGTGTCGGCAGCTGCCAGCTGTCAGTTTCTCCAGCTTTGAGGTTCAGCTGGTGGAAATGAAATGCGACTCTCCGCTTCCCTGCGTGCTGATCTACAGGCCGCCCAAGTTCCACAAGGACTTTCTTCAGGACTTTGCAACATTACTGTCCGAGATCATTTTAAAGTATGACCGGATTTTAATTGTTGGAGATTTTAATATTCATGTGTGTTGTGAGACCAAGCCACTAACAAAAGATTTTCTGGACTTGATCAGCTCTTTTAACCTGCAGCAGTTAGTGAAGAGCTCCACGCACGAGAAAGGACACATCCTGGATCTGGTTTTAACTCTGGGATTACATGGAGACGTCAAGGAGATTATTGATGCCCGTTTTTCTGACCATCTGCCCGTTTTATTTGACTTTGATCTCTTAACGCTGCCGCCTGATGAACGCGCCCCCGCCGCCTGATGAACACGCAGACAGCGCTGCAGTTTTCAGCGGCTTTCTCAGCCTCTGAGCTTTGCTCCTTGGATGTTCAGGATGGAGATGTTGATAAGCTCCTGGGGGATTTTAGCTCTGTTTGCACAGGCATTTTAGATGTCATTGCTCCATACAAGGTTAAACGCAGTAAACCGGCCCCGGAGCCTTGGATTAATGACCATACTCGCGCGCTCAGACGCTCCTGCCGTCGCGCGGAGCGTAAATGGAAAAAAGACGGGCTTCATGTTTCATTACAGATTTTTAGAAACTCCTTGACTGAGTATCAGGCTGCTGTAAAAAATTCCAAGACGCATTTTATGTCAAATGTTGTGTCTGAGAACATCAGCAAGCCTAAGATCCTTTTTAACTCTTTAAAGTCTCTTTTAAGTCCTGGTAATTTATCCTGTCTTACTCCTTCTGTTTTACTTTGTGAACAGTTCTTAACATTTTTTATTGACAAAGTCAGTGCTGTCAGGTTTTTACCCTCTCCTTGTACCCCTGACCCCTCGCTTTTAACGCCCCCACCTGCTATTTTTGACCAGTTTGAGCCTGTCACTGCCTCTCAGATCTCTGAGATAGTTCAACACCTGAGGCCCTCCTCCTGCCCAGGTGACTGTATTCCCCCCAGACTCCTGAAGGAGGTCTTTGATACCATTGGCCCCTGGATAGTTGGTCTCCTTAACTCCTCTCTCGTCTCGGGGTGTGTGCCAGCTGCTTTTGAACATGCTGTTGTGCACCCCCTTGTGAAAAAGGACAACTTGGATCCTAATGTTCTATCAAACTTTAGGCCGATCTCCAAGTTGTCTTTTCTTTCAAAAATTTTAGAGAAGGTGGTTTATCTACAACTGCAGGACCATCTAACAAATTACGATATCTTCGAGAAGTTTCAGTCAGGTTTTAAATCCTGCCACAGCACTGAAACGGCTCAACTCAGGGTGTGTAACGACCTGCTTCTAGCTGCAGATTCTGGGGCCTCCACTGTTTTAATTCTTTTAGATCTCTCTGCTGCCTTCAACACAGTGGATCACAGTGTTTTATTATCCCGACTGGAGCAGTCTGTCGGTGTGAAGGGCACAGCACTCAGTTGGTTCAGTTCATATTTATGTGGCAGGAGTTTTTCTGTCCAACTAGGACAGTGCTCTTCTTCAGAGGCTCCGCTCAAATATGGTGTACCCCAGGGCTCAGTTTCAGGCCCACTTTTATTCTCACTTTATCTGCTGCCACTGGGGTCCATTTTTAGGAAATATAACGTGTCATTCCACTGCTACGCAGATGACATCCAGATCTATCTTCCCCTAAAATCTGGAGGAGCGGATGGTCTCGACAGATTGCAGAACTGCTTAGCAGACATCAAGTCTTGGATGGAGCTTAACTTCCTCTGTCTAAATGAAAACAAGACAGAGGTGTTTGTCTTTGGAAAGACTGACCTGCTGACAGGCTGCTGTAGTGCTGTTGGCCCCCTGGACCCTTCAGATGCTCCATTCATTAGAAATCTTGGGGTAAACCTTGACAGGCATTTTAAATTTGACAGGCAGGTCAGTGTTGTAGTCCAGTCTAGTTTTTATCACTTGAGGCTAATTAGCAAAGTCAAGCCATATCTTCCTCCTCACGCTTTGCAACAAGTGATTCATGCTTTGATCTTTTCCAGACTGGACTACTGTAACTCTCTGTATAGTGGTATAGATCAGTCTCTGCTCCGCCGCCTCCACCTGGTTCAAAATTCAGCGGCCCGCCTGTTAACGGGGACCAGACGGTGTGAGCATATAACACCGATATAACGCTCACTTCATTGGCTGCCTGTGTCTTTTAGAATTACTTTTAAGATTCTACTTTTGGTTTTTAAATGTCTGAATGGTCTGGCACCTCAGTATCTTTCTGAGCTTTTGCATGTTTATCGTCCTTGTCGAGTCCTTAGGTGTGAAGATCAAATGCTTTTAGCGGTTCCCAGGACTCGGCTTGTGACTCGGGGAGACAGAGCCTTTTCAGTTGCAGGTCCTAAACTCTGGAATGCTCTCCCTTTTTCTGTGAGGTCTGCCAGAACTGTCAGTAATTTTAAGACTCTTTTTCTTTTTTTTTTTTTTTTTTTAAGACTTTTAAAAACACATCTTTTTACTCAGGCTTTTAACTCCAGTGAGCATATCTAGTGGGCCAGCTTGTTCATTTTATTAATCTTATTCTTTTATTGTTTTATTGCTTTTATTGTTCAATTGATTTTATTGTTTTATTGCTATTGTTTCTTTATTGCATCGTATTGTTTTTGATTTTAGTTGATTTTATGTTAAGCACTTTGGTTGCCTTGGCTTTTATAAGTGCTATACAAATAATAAATTGATTGATTGATTGATTGATTGATTGGACAATGTCCCAGCACTGGAACCAAAAGTTCATCTCACTTTGTGAATTGGTTTTTTGTACCACACAAACCTCAGGCAAACCTCAACCCAACCCTGAAAAGGGATTTCAGAAACATTTGAGGCTGTCAAGTCCAAAGACCGATTTTGATTTTTTATATGGCTGATGGGACGGATCTTTATATCAGGCAGGTTTTGGGACATCCATGCTTCACTTATCATGGTGACACGTCTTCCTGTGTCCCACAGAGCTTGAGCCTTTATGTTATTCATCCTGCAACACACAAGGCATTTTTTCCAATTAAATGTGAAACTCTTTTAGGTCAATGAACAAAGCTTGCACGGGCTCTACTTGGGGGAAACTGCTTGTCATTGTGGATGCTTTGAAACAGTGAAGCCACTTGGCCCATGAGCTCTCTTATGGCTGCTATTTTCTTATCTTTTTGAGAACAGACGGCTTTCTTTAACTGGCTTATTTTGTTTTTCTGAGCTTTCAGCAGATTTTCCAGCTTCACTTTGCTCTATTATGTTAAATCTTGCCTTGTAAACATGTTTTTTTTGCAGCTTTTACTTTCTCAACTTTTTCGGTTTCATTATTCATTGCAATTTGCATCTTTTGAAGTAGCACTTCATCACTGCTGCTTTCATCTTGCAGGTACATTTGCGTTTCAGCCATGATGTTGTCGTTGAGTAAACCGGTCATAACTGACTGAAAACAGTTGCTCTGGGGGGTATTCCAGGAAGCATGTTTAAATTGGCCTGACTTTAAGCCTGAACTCTGGTTGAAATCCGCCTGAACTTGCTTACTCGGGGTATGTTGGTTCCAAAAGACCGGATATGAGTTGGCGTAATTACGCTCGACTTGGTAACCATGGGTTAGTGCACGGCAGGTAGATAAAAACATTCTCAATGGATCGTCGATTTCCGGAGTCACCATGGAAACTCGTGGTTAAAAAGGGAGCGCTACACTTCAGTGAGACGGAGTCGGAGATTTTAATGACGGCGTATGAAGATTTTATGCCCATCAAAAAAGTAACACGGCTGCATCATCAGCAAAAGAAAGAGTTTCTGCTTGTAGAACAAGAACAGACAAAGTAAACGCACTAGTTTTCTGATCTTATTTCCATTTTCCTTGTGACGCATATATATATATATATATATATATATATATATATATAACATCACATTTTGCCAACTTACAGGAATTACTTCTATTGGTAACAAGTAATTGAGTTACATTTATTTAACTTAATTTTTTTACGTCTATAAAACTTAATTAGTGCTTATACAACTCAAATTTACATATTTATCTAACTAAATGTCATATTACTCCAATTCAATTAATCTTTTTTTCCATCTTAATTAATTATAATTCTTGAACTCTCATATGTCTAAGTTTGAGCCGGCAGATATACTCATTTTTATAACAATGAAAAGAACACAACCATCCAGTTTTTGTCTGAGAGTATAAGACAAAAACTGGTTCATCCAAAGGACAAAATTCCCAGCTACAAAGAGTAATGTTGAGTACCCTATCCACTGCAAAGAGAACTGCAATAAACAATACATAGGAGAAACCAAACAACCTCTACACAAGCGGCTTTACCAACATCGCAGAGCCAACCCAAGTGGACCTGAATCTGCAGTGCACCTCCACCTGAAGGCCACAAACCACTCTTTCGAGGACAGTGAAGTCCGAATTCTAGCCAGAGAGAAAGGATGGTTTGAGCGAGGAGTGAAAGAAGCCATCTTTGTCAAGAAGGATAAACCTTCCATGCCATCCATCTACGCCATCTACTGGGTCGTTAACAGTTGAAAGAGATGACCAGTTTGGAGAGTGAGTCACTGGATCCCCAACCCCCAGCTGAGGACAAAGGACCCTTAACGACCCAAAACCATGTAGGCTAAGTGGACAATACCTTCCAGTTTCAGGTCTGACTCATCCCCCATGAGCATGTAAATACCAGCTCTTCTACCAGCTAATTCAGAATCGACAAAGCCTCTTGGATAAGAGGTGAAACGTCTTCTAACTTGAAAACTAAGTCCAGATGTCAACCCCTAAACCTACTACTATGATGGAACCAACCTGGATGAATGTGAGTCTTCATAGACATATTATATGTTATGTATTAATTTTCCGTTATCCTGTATATATTCTACTCTTCTCTTTATTATCATTTTATTCAACCTTTGGCATTTGGAGCAGACAGCAAAGTAAGAATTTCATTGTACAGGGAAACCTGTTTTCTAACTGTGCACATAATAATACAGCCTTTGAATTGAATTGAATCTGCATTATGAGTTCTTAATATTTGTCTGAGAGTCATTAGAGTTAGATTTGCTTTTCCCTCCAAATAGCTTCTTAATTTCAGGCCAGGACTCACAGCTCCGATCACAGCTTTTGTTATTTCCAGCTCTGAATAACCTTTTCTGAGACCACTTTCTATCTGGTGTTTCAAGCTGCTGAAAGTTAGTGTCTCTGGAGATTGCCTCACCCACATGTCCCTTTATCCTTTGTCAAGTTGCATTTATCTTTACCTTTCTGAATCCAACAGAAGTCCCACAGCGTTGGCTGATCGTTGAGTTGTCGTTTCCGGAATTTTTTAGAAGAAACTGTGACGGTTGTGATGACAGCGATGTGCTTTCACTGTTCACCCGCCGCTGCTGGGTGGAGCTGACTGCTCCGCCCCCGCAGATGAAGATAGGCTCCCAGCTTCCGCCTTGCCTTCCGATGATCAGCCCCGCAGCAGGTCTTCCAGCTGATCATCCAGCTCACGAAGTACTAACATGCCTCTTGTCCTTTTCCTCCAACAGTTCTTCTCGCTCACAGAACTTGATGATGAGAGCATGTTGCGTCTTTCCTCTCACTCGTTCACCTTCCAAGATCTTGAAAAACTCGCACATAAGGCACAGCTCGTCAACAGCCAGCTGGAACAGTTTTTCCTTGAATTCCATGAGAATATCTTCTCTTTGTTCCGACATCCTTCGGTATCTCTGTCGGCAGATCGTTCTTTCGGAAACCAATAAAAAAAAATCTCGGTGGGACCTCCAAATTGTTACACCGTAAGCTGAAACAACAGTCTGGGACCTCTCTCCCACCTGAAGGCGGAGGGACATGACCTCCTTGCCTGCCGGGGGTGAACTCCAATACTTGGGAGCTGAGATAAGGACTCACAAGTAAGCCCACACCAGCCCGTCACCTCTCACCATGTGCAACTCAGGAATGGTAATGAGTCCAGCCTCTCTCAAAGGACTGAGTTTCTGAGCCCGACTACATCTAGATAGTACCTCTCAACTTCTTGCACAAACTCAGCCTCCTTCCCTTCCATGTCCCAAATGCCAAGTTCCATGCCCGGGGTTTGGGCTGCCTAGGCACCTGCCTTCCACAGCCACCTGAACCAGTTCCATAGAACAAAAAAAAACTGTTCCTGTTTTTGGAACAAGCTGCCTTTGGTCTCTGGAACAAGCTGCCCATGGCGAGGAATGGCCTTGCTTACTCCGAACAATGGAAGTCCAAGACAGCAGGGTGCTAGCAAAATAAAATCTAGACTTTTCCCTGAATCAATCTTCTTAAATGACAAAGTCAAATAAATTAAGAAAACTGATTTATCGCCCAGCCTTATAATTATTCCAAATCAACCATAGTATTCTCCAGATCACAAAACATCAATTTTAGGGTTTTCCTTGAAACAATGTTTTTGTCTTATCTGTCATCCCTCTCTCTTCTTTCCTCCTTTCCTTTTCCGTCCGGTCCAACAAAAAATATTTACAAATATAATTAACATCAATAAAGTTTAGCTGAAATTACAAAAGGGGTTCTTATTTAAATATACACCTGATGTATCATACAATTCATAACCTCTGTTGTAAAAGTAAAATATGTCCAACACAAAAGGCTTTCAGCTCTCATCTGTTTGCTTAGCTGTTGGACAGGACAAGTTAAAAAAAAAAAAAAGATAATTAGAGAATAATTAGTTTTGGGACTCAGCCTCCCTGGGAAAGTCTATGCCAGGGTACTGGAAAGGAGAGTACGTCCGATAGTTGAACCTCGGATTCGGGAACAGTCCTGGTCGTGGAACAGTGGACCAGCTCTACACCCTATCTAGGGTGCTGGACGGATTGTGGAAGTTTGCTTACCCTGTCCATATGTGTTTTGTGGATTTGGAGATGGCGTTCAACCGCATCCCCCGTGGTGTCCTGTGGGGGGTGCTCTGGGAGTATGGGGTCCTTATGTACTCTCTCTGAGTTTTGAATGAGGAAGTGTTTGTAGACTTTGGGCTGCACTAACAGTTTGATCCAAGCACAGAAATAAATGGCTTCTAGCCTGTTCCAGAGCAACGGTGTCCCACTTCATTAGTTACCGTTTGAGTCCCGACCGGGACCGGACCGGAAATAACAGCAGTTTCCAGACTACGGTCTGAAGTCTGAGGCTGAAAGGTAACACGCTGATGGACTCCAGCTGTCCTGGAACAGCAAAATCAGCACAAAAGCACCAGTAATAAGTCATGTGATCTCAGTTGGTGGTCTCCTGAGCTGACGTCACTGACGTACGACTCGCATTTACTGGGGAATATCCGATTTGTCTGCTTACATGGCACACGCAAATGTACGTATCTGATTCATTTCCGATTTATTTCCACATATGAGAGAGGCCTGAATCTGATCTGAGAAAATCAGAATCCATGCGCTTTTGTCCTGCTTACACTTTCACCAGTCATTATCCGATCTGTGCCACATGAGAGGAAAAAATCGGAATTGGGTCACTTGAACCATGCAGTGTAAATTGACGGTGCTTGGAGGCAGACATGGACTTTGGACATTGTTCTGTTCTAATGGGATTCTGCCGTTTTCAACCATTCTGGCCCGTGTCTCTTAGAGTAAAACCCAGAAGGAGCAGAAAGCAGCTAAAATAAAACAGTTTTGTACTTATTTAGTGACCAACGTGTTTAAAATGTCTGCAGCAGAAAAAAACATCTGAGCTCTGACTCCGTCTAGCTGGAAGTTACACTTTTTATTAAGATTTGTATCTGTACTATTTTTTTTGTTTTAACCAATAAATGTTGAAATATTAAGAGAACATTTTTTCATGAGTAATTTTTTTTTTTTGCTTTGGACAAACGCTCATGAGTTCTAAAACATGAGACACTTTGAAAATGAAGATATCAGTTAAAACTGCTTCTTTTGCTAAATACATTAAGTCTGCTTTTGTGAGCCATCATTCTTTTACTTGTCACTGCTGTTAATCTATCCCCAAACACTTGTGGAGCATAAAATATGTGATTTAAATCTTTTATTGTTTTGTTTTAACAAACAAATCTTAAAGAAAATCACACTTTTTACCAATATTTTGCTCTGCAGGATTCACAGATCACGCACAGACCTGTTGATATAATGTCACCAGATAAACTTTACAGTTTATTTTACGGTGCCAGGAGCTCCTCGGCCATAAATTCACAAATCTTATTTAATAAAAATGAATCAACGCTAAAAGAGAAAAGAAAGTATGAAATATTGTTAAAATGATAAAAAAATGAAAATGTCTTCATCCAAAGAGACAACATTGAGGGTAAAAAGAGCTGCTTCAGTAGCAGACACCATGTGAGATAAATACGACTTGATTGGTTAGAATCTGGACAAATCAGCAGCTGTTTGATGGCAGCTTTGTCAGTCAAACTGAAACTAATGTCAACAAAATTAAAGATAGGGAAAAAAGCTAGATTTGATAACGATGCATGTGAAAATGTATTTTGCAAACCCCCAAAAAATTTGGAAAGCAAAAAAAAATAATTGAAAGCAAAATAAAAAATAATTGAAAAGCAAATATTTAATATTTTCATTTTCAACCTTGAAAGTTTTATGTGCAACGTTTAGGCAGAAATATAACTCCACATAGAACAAATACAGTTTTAACAACCACAGTTATTTTCCGTCTTTTTTTTCTCTTTACCTCGCTCAAGTCTTTTTTTCCTCTCACGCTGTGCTTTGAGCAAAAGTTGAAAAGGCGTAAAACATTAAAAAAAAAGACAGGATGATCACTCCTAACAATTCCTTAAAACCAACATTTAAAAAAAGTAAATAACTTAAGCAGGGTTACATGCAGATGGGTGATGTCGTATTTGGCTTTAAGAAAATAAAAATTATGCGCATGTGTCCAAATTGCATTCTGTTGCGGCTAATTGAGGGACCTCTTTGGTTTTGTTGATCTTCTCCACTGGCACTTACCACACCAATTCGGAGCAATTGAGATGATAAGCAGAACACCTGATTGTAGTCAGTCGGAGCTTATAAAACTTCTCAGAAACATTGGACCAGGGAGGTATTCCAGAAAGCAGGTTATGCTAGTTACCACAGTAAATTTTAGGCTAAGGAAGCGGATAACATCAGCTTTCGGTTCCAAAAATGGAGGTATGTTTCAGGGTACGCTTAGTTGCCATAGCAACTCATGCTCTTGAAGGAGAAAATATCTAGACAATATCTAGACCTGAACAGAATCCAGTAACCATCACAATGGCAGACATCCAAGAAAGAGTCTCAGGTATGAAGAACTGGACAGCACCGGGCCCTGACATGATACATGGCTACTGGCTAAAGAAGCTTACCACACTCCACGAGCGCCTGGCAGCACAAATGAACCAGCTGCTAAGAGATGGGACTCACCCCGAATGGCTAACAGAAGGGCGAACGATCCTGATCCAGAAAGATCCCTCAAAGGGTGCAGTCCCATCCAACTACCGACCAATAACCTGTCTCTCCACAACATGGAAGCTCATGTCAGGCATCATTGCAACCAAGATAAAAGGCACATGGATCAATACATGAACAACTCACAGAAGGGCATTGGTAGAGACTCCAGAGGAGCCAAACACCAACTCCTGGTTGACAGAACAGTCGCTCAAGACTGCAAGTCACGACACACCAACCTTTGCACAGCCTGGATTGATTACAAGAAGGCCTATGACTCAATGCCACACACTTGGATCACTGAATGCTTGGAGCTGTACAACATCAACAGGACTCTAAGAGCCTTCATAAGAAACTCAATGAAGCTGTGGAAAACCACCCTTGAAGCCAATGGGAAACCACTTGCACAAGTGTCCATCAAATGTAGGATATACCAAGGTGATGCTCTGTCCCCACTGCTGTTCTGCATAGGTCTGAACCCCCTCAGCCAAATAATCAACATGACTGGCTATGGATACCGACTCAGAAATGGGGCCAACATCAGTCACCTCCTCTACATGGATGACATCAAGCTATATGCTAAAAGCGAGCGTGACATTGACTCCCTGATCCACACCGCCAGGATCTACAGTAATGACATTGGGATGTCATTCGGGCTCGAGAAATGCAGCCGGATGGTGACAAAGAGAGGCAGGGTAGTCCACACAGGGGGGGTCTCACTCCCAGAAGGAACAATAGCAGACATCGAGGACAGTTACAAGTACCTTGGAATTCCCCAGGCAAATGGCAACCTGGAGCAGGCAACAAGGAAAGCAGCAACAGCTAAGTACCTTCAACGAGTAAGGCAAGTCCTGAGAAGCCAGCTCAATGGCAAGAACAAGACCCGGGCAATAAACAGCTACGCACTGCCAGTTATCAGATACCCTGCAGGAATAATAAGATGGCCAAAGGAAGAGATACAGACAATGGATGTTAAAACACGAAAGCTCCTCACCATGCATGGAGGGTTCCATCCCAAATCCAGCACTCTGAGACTGTATGCTAGCCGCAAGGAAGGAGGCCGAGGACTAGTGAGCGTAAAAGCCACTATCCAGGATGAAACATCCAAGATGCAAGAGTACATCAAGCTCAAGGCCCCAACTGACAGTGTGCTCAGTGAATGTCTCAGGCAATGGAGAGTAGAGGATGCTGGAGTGCTGGAGGACAGATCCTCATGGGAGGACAAACCCCTGCATGGGATGTACCACCGGACCATAACTGAAGTGGCCGATATCAAGAAGTCCTATGGCTAGAAAGGGCTGGCCTACAAGACAGCACTGAAGCGCTCATCCTGGCAGCTCAGGAACAAGCCCTGAGCACCAGAGCAATAGAGGCTCAGATCTACCACACCAGACAAGACCCAAGGTGTAGGCTGTGCAAAGAGGCGCCTGAAACAATCCAGCACATAACTGCAGGATGTAAGATGCTGGCAGGTAAAGCATACATGGAGTGCCACAATCAAGTGGCTGGAATCATATACAGGAACATGTGTGCAGAATATTGACTGGAAACCCCAAGGTTAAAATGGGAGGTGGTAGAGAATGAGAGGAGAATGAGAGGGCAAAGATCCTGTGGGACTTCCAGATCCAGACTGATAGGATGGTAATGGCGAACCAACCAGACACCGTAGTGGTGGATAAAGAACAGAGGAAAGCCGTTGTGGTGGATGTGGCAGTGCCAAGCGATGGGAACATCAGGAAGAAGGAACATAACTGGAGAAATACCAGGGACTCAGAGAAGAACTGGAGAAAGCCTGGAAAGTGAAGGTGACAGTGGTGCCTGTGGTAATTGGAGCACTCGGGGCAGTAACCCCCAAGCTTGCGGAGTGGCTACAACAGATACCTGGAAAGACCTCAGACCTCTCAGTCCAGAAAAGCGCAGTGCTAGGAACAGCTAAGATACTGCGCAGGACCCTCAAGCTCCCAGGCCTCTGGTAGAGGACCCGAGCTTGGAGGAGAAACCACCCGCGGAGGGTGAGAGGGGCGTTTTTTTTTTTTGTTTTTTTTATATCTATATATATTTATATATATAGATATAATTGGCAACGGGACTTTGACCACTCATCTCTCATTGAACTCTGCCCGGCTGGTTACTCTTTCATCGGAATGCCTCAGCAATCGGGTCATAGAGGGGGAGTCGCTGCAGTCTTCTGGAGTTGTTTCATGTGCCGCTTTGTGAGTGTTGTTCAGTTTTCATCTTTCAAGCTTCAGGTAAACAAGTCGGGGACAAGAACCCTCTTTATTGTGCTGTTGTGCAGTGGTCCCCAACCTTTTTCATGCCACGGCCCAGTATGACGTCACACAAACTTTCACGGACCGGTCTTTCAAATGTAGGCGGATAATTATTGTAGCAATATGAGGATGATGGGGGATCTATATACATGAGTATATATACATATATGTAAATGTTTGTTTATTAGTTACATGTTTTTGTACATTGTTGTTTAGTGATGATTAAAAACTACACGGTAAGATTACACAAAGATACTTTAGTATTAACAGATGAGGCGTTTTATTACAGACAGAGAGCAGCGACTATCGTATGTCAGGCTGTGTTGTAAACCATGCAATGCGGGCAGCATGGCATTTCCAAGCGCTGCTGGCTACGTAAGAAGCGCGTGCCACAGGGAAAAAGAACAGCTTTCTTAATGAGCTAATATTTATCGGGCAAGAACCGTAAAGCTGGTAGCAGTAGCACATGCGGGCCGGCTTCAATAAACACTTGTCCGGAGTGGTTTTCTCCCGGGGACTTGACGCGCTGCAGTCAGAAACCCACTTTCTGATAAAAGAATTTGCGCTCAGTGTATTTAAACTTGCATGTGCAGTGACGTAGAAGATGTCCGATTGGGTGTTCTGCATGTCAATCAAGTCCCGTACTTCTCGGTGAGGATTTTGATTGGCTGGTGGATTGTTAAGAAGTACATTTTTTATTTTTTACTTATCTATGCTGGCCTGCGATCTACCCTTATGTCTTAAAGATCTACCGGTCGATCGCGATCGACGTAATGAGCACCCCTGAATAGACTGATGTAACAGAGAATGGGGCGATTTTTCAAAATAAAACTTCTTTCAGATTCTGAAATAAATAAAACGAAAGTAATGCAAGTTATTTATTCTTTCTTTGCGGCCCGGTACCAAATGACCCACGGCCCGGTACCGGTCCGCGGGTTGGGGACCCCTGCTGTTGTGTACCGTCCAACTGGACTAAACAGCCTCTTTTTAAAAGAGTTCAACAACTTTTTATCTTCCACTATGAAGCTGTCAAACTTGATGGGAAATGGCGTATACTTATATAGCGCCTTTCTTCCTTCAAGAACAAAGCGCTTTACAGTCACAGACCCATTCACCCAGTCACACACATTCATACACTGGTGGCGGCTCCGCTGCCAAACACAGGCGCTCGCCTACCACCAGAGGCAAGATGAGGTTCAGTGTCTTGCCCAAGGACACTTCGACTCATGGGCCTGCAAGGCGGGAATCGAACCTGCAATCTTACGATCATGGGATGACCGCCCTACCGCTGCACCACGGCCACCCCCAGTTTCAAACTTGAACATAGTCTGTGATTTTAATATGCACATTAATGACAACTCTGACCTCTTTCCTAGAGGTTTTAGCATTCCCATGGACTCTTTTAATTTTACACAGCATGTTTCTGGATCTACATCATCATTGTATTTTTTTTAACTTGTCTTTTTCTGTGTCACTCTTGCCTGCATGCAGAGAAGTTAGCTCTCGCATGCTTAACTGCTCCTTGGCTGAGGCCTTTTCTAACACTTTTAATCTGGTCCTCTCTCCAGGCACTGATGTTAATTCTTTATGTACTTTTAAAAGTTACTGTCTTTCTCTCTTAGACAACGTCTTTCCCATTAAAACTAGACCGGCCCCTATCGCTAAAGTTTTCCCTTGGATCAACAACAGCCTTCTCTGTCTAAAAAAAACTTGTAGAAAAGTTGAACATTTATGGAAAATAACTCCCTTACATGTTAATCTACTTCACCTTAAAGATCGTTTATTTTATTTAACAGTGCTGTCAGGGATGCGAAGGCTGCTTACTTCACCAATCTCATTTCAAAAGCAGAGGTAATCCTAAAGTGCCATTCAACACCATTAGTGATGTTGTGATGCCCAGTCCACCTGCCATTCCAGTCCATTCAAATGATGATTGTGAAAAGTTTTTATCATTTTTTATTGAAAAAGTCAAATCTGTGAGAGGATATCTGTGTCACACAGCTAGTTCTGATTCTGGTTTGTTTCCTAGTCCTCCTAGGCCTGTGATTTTAGACACCTTCTCACCTGTTTCTCTCCCTGAGCTAGTCAGATGAGTTGGCACATTGAAGTCATCCTCTTGCTCTCTCGATGTGCTGCCAACATCTCTGCTCAAAGATGTCTTCCAGTCCATCGGTCTCTGTGTCCTGTCAATACTTAACTCGTCCTTGCTGTCTGGTCAATTCCCTGAGCACTTTAAGAAAGCTGTTGTCCTTCCTCTTCTAAAAAAAACCCTGGGCTTGACCCCTCCCTCTATAGCAGTTTTAGACCTATATCTAATCTTCCATTCATGTCCAAAATTTTAGAAAAACGTGTTGCTAAACAACTTACAACTGCTCTCGACAGTCATACCATTTTTGATCAGTTTTAGTCAGGTTTTCGAAGAGCTCACTCCACATAAAAAACAGCCCTTCTTAGAGTCACTGATGACATCCTGATGCAGACTGATGCATGAAAATCCTCTGTACAACTGCTACTGGACTTGACCGCAGTCTTCGACACTGTTGACCATTACGTCCTCTTGGACAGGCTAAAAAGTTGGGTTGGGGTATCCGGTTCTGCTTTAAACTGGTTCTCCTCTTACCTGATAGATCATTTGCTGTTTTTTTTTTCAAGTTTAAGTCCTTTTCTGCATCCCTCACTTCTGGTGTGCCACAAGGCTCAGTTTTGGGACCTTTATTGTTCATTTTATATCTGCTGCCTTTGCAGACCTTTCTGTCTGTAGGTGTCTCATTACATTGAATGGAAGACACACCATAAGATACATACATGATACACCATTCATTTGGGACATATACAGTCAGGTCCATAAAAAATGGTACAGTGACACAAAGCCAACATTTTTGGCTCTATACACCACCACAATGGATTTGAAATGAAACAAACAAGTGTGTGTAGGAATTACAACAGTCTACATATGTGCCTCCCACTTGTTAAGGGACCAAGATGAATGGGCCGATAGGCTTCTCAGCTGTTCCATGACCAGGTGTGTGTTATTCCCTCATAATCCCAATTACAATGAGCAGATAAAAGGTCCAGAGCTTTTGAAGTGTGCAGTATGCATTTAAAATCAGTTGCTGTCAATTCTCAAGATCCAAAGAGCTGTCACTATCAGTAAAGCAAGATATCATTAGGCTGAAAAAAAACAAACAAAAGGAAACCATCAGAGAGAGCAAAAATATCAGGCGTGGCCAAAACAACTGTTTGGAACATTCTTAAAAAGAAGGAACGCACTGGAGAGCTCAGCAACGCCAAACGAACCAGAAGACCACAGAAAACAACTGTGGTGGATGACCAAATTATTCTTTCCCTGTGAAGAAATCCCCCTTCACAACAGCTGGTCAGATCAAGAACACTCTCCAGGAGTGTGTCGAAGTCGACAATCAAGAGAAGACTTCACCAGAGTGAATACAGAGGGTTTACCACAAGATGTAAACCATTAGTGAGCCTCAGAAACAGGAAGGCAAGAGTAGAGTTGGGAGTGGAAGCACATATGTAAACTGTTGTAATTCTTATACCGGTCACCTGATCTTGTTCGTTTCATTTAAAATCCATTGTGGTGGTGTATAGAGCCACAAATGTTGGAATTGTGTTGCTGTTCCAAAATTTATTGACCTGACTGTATGCAGATTCCTTCACCTTTGGATTTGCCAGAAGAAAGTTCTCTGTCTGCTCTCAGGCAGGTGAATCCATCTAGTTGGATGTAGCTCCTAGGTGTCTCCTCTTTGAGCCAAGTTTCTGTCAACACGAACATACATGACTCCCTGCATTCATATAGATGCCGACTGTTAATCATCAACTTTCCTTGACAGTGGACGCACAATGCTGAGAATCACTGAAGGTAGAGGTAGGCGGTTTCCTCTTTTCCTGAGCCCTGCCGCATGCCTCCTCAGCATCCTCTATTATGTTGCGTTAGCCTTCGTGTCTGCAGCTCTCTCCTCAGGTCTACTGGAAGACAGCTTGGTGCAGTTTCCATGGTGCCACAAAGCTAGTAAAGACTCTCTGGTAGATGTGACGTTGAGCTCCAGCCACTGTCACTGGAGCATTGGGGCAGCTTACCCCGAGAAGTTCCCAGACAGCCCAAAGCAGTAGCAACATGGAAAATAAGCACTATTCGCAGGCTTAAATGTGCAGGATCAAGCCCGAGGGAAAGCATGTAAAGTCAGCAGTGTTCTATTAGGACTAAACATTCTCACATTCACACAAAGAACAATACAGAAGCAGCACTGAGGCCTGGGTCCGACCGGTGCAGCACCACCGTAGAATCAGAGCAGAGGAGAACACGTCGGTAGTTTGTAGCACAGCAGTCTCACAAACACTTCCTGCTTCCTACTCACGTGACACCTCTTCCATTGTGAAGATCTGTTGTCACTCAAATTTTATTATAGGCTTCCTTCCACCTTTTTATTTTTATACCGTTCTTTCTAACTGTTTTTTTCTCACTGTTTTGTTGCAGTTTCTCTCAGGATTGTTCTTCTGGGAAAGAGTGAAGACAAGTGGTCAACAATGTCCAACTTCATTATTGGAGATGAAGTTTTCCATTCACAATCATCAAACAAACATTGTGTGACAACATCTGGAGAATGGAATGGAAAATCCGTTTTAGTTGTTAAAACTCCAGACCTGTTTGAGATGAACGAGCAGATGGTTAGAAGAGAGATGAGCAGATGCAGGAGTCTGAGCTTCCCTGGACCAAATGTTCTGCTGCTGATGGTGAAACCATCTGACTTCACACAAGAAGATGCAGAAAAACTGAACTACATCCTGAGTTTGTTTGGTCAGAATAGTTTTCAACACTCCATGATTGTCTTCACACACAAAGAAACACAAACCAATGTTCTAAATGAGCTGCTACAGAAGTGTGGAGGAAGACAATACAACATGTTGGGTAAAAATCATGGACTGTTGATGAAGAACATTGAGAGGATGATGAGTGAAAACAGAGGATCCTTCCTCACCTTCACTGAAGAGACCAGAGGACCACAGTGTGAACAGATCAAACCAGATTTAAACCTGGTTCTGTTTGGGAGGAGAGGAGCAGGGAAGACTTCAGCAGCAAAGAACATTCTAGGTCTGTCAGTCAGCTCACAGCAGAACCAGGCAGAGGTGTGTGGACGTCTGGTTTCTGTGGTGGAGCTGCCCGCCTTGTCTGAAAGAACGCAGAAGGAAGTGATGCAGGAATCCTTCAGGAGTGTCTCCCTCTGTGACCCTGAGGGCGTCCACGCCTTCATCCTGGTTCTTCCTGTGCATTCACTCACTGATGAAGACAAGGGAGAGCTGCAGACCATCCAGAAGGCCTTTGGCCCTCAGGTCAAAGACTTCACCAGGATCCTGTTCACTGTGGACTCAGATCCCAAAGATCCAAATGTTGTTAACTTTGTAGAAAAGAATGAAGACATCCAGAAATTATGTCAGAGCTGTGGAGGAAGATACGACATTCTCAACATCAGGAACAAACAGCAGATCTCAGAGCTGCTGGAGAACATTCAGGTGGAAAATAGTTATTCAGCAGACACATTTGTACAGGCACAGATGGAAAAGAACATTGAACTGGAGGAAAACATGAGGCAATTAAACAGACAGGATCCATGTGAGTAATTCTATTTTTCTATTTCTTTTTCCAGGAATAAACATTTAAAAAAAAGACAATATTCTAAAAACTAAAATTGAATGTTTCAGGTGAAGAACAGCAGAGTCCAGAAAGTCTCAGGATTGTTCTGATCGGGAAGACCGGCAGTGGAAAAAGTTCTACAGGAAACACCATCCTGGGAAGAAAAGAAAAAGAAGAGTTTAAATCTGGTCTCAGTTCAGCTTCAGTCACCAGACTTTGTCAGAAAGCTCAGGGTGAAGTGGACGGTCGTCCAGTTTCTGTGGTCGACACTCCTGGTCTGTTTGACACAAGTCTGTCAAACAAACAGGTTTATGAAGAGATGATGAAATGCATCAGCCTGCTGGCTCCAGGACCTCATGTCTTCCTGCTGGTGATCCAGATCGGACGAATGACACCAGAAGAAATGGAAACACTGAAACTTATCAAGGAAAGTTTTGGAAGAAAATCTGAACAGTTCACCTTAATTCTCTTCACAAGAGGAGATGATCTGCACCATGATGACAAAACTATTGAAGATTATATTGAAGAGGATACATATGAAGTGAAGAAACTGATCAGAGACTGTGGAGGAAGATACCACGTGTTCAATAACTATGATGAAAACAATCAGCAGCAGGTGAGAGAGCTGATGGAAAAGATCGACAGAATGGTGAAGAAAAACAGAGGCTGCTGCTTCAGCAATAAGATGCTGGAAGAAGCTGAAGCAGCGATTCAGAAAGAAATGGAGAAAATCCTGAAAGAGAAAGAGGAAGAAATCAGGAAAGAAAAGGAGGAACTTTCAAGAAAACATGAAGAAGAAATGCAAGAAATGAAAAGAAAGATGGAAGAAGAAATAAAAAAACTGAAACAGGAGAGTGAACTGAAGCTTAAAGAAATGAATGAAAATATTCAGAAAGAGCAAAAACAACAACAAAAAGAACAAGAAAAAAGAGAAAAGAAGAACAAGGAGAGAGAGGAGGAGGAAGAACGACAAAGAGAGGCTTTTAAAAAGCAAATAGAAGAGTTGGACAAAGAAATGCAGTCAGCAAGAAAAGAAAAGAAAACAGAACTGGAGAAAGAGAGAGAGGAGAAACAAAGAAATCAAAAAGCCTGGGAGGAGGAACGCAGAGAATTGTGGGAAAAACTGAAACAAGAAGAAGAAAAGAGAAAGCAGGAAGAGCAGAAACGACTGAAGGAACTCAAGGAACACTTAGAGAAGGAAAGAGAGATTCGTGAACAGAAAACCAAGGAGGAGATCAAGATCAAGAAAGAACTGGAAGAAAAAGAAAAGAAATATAAGGAAGAACAGCAGAATCTCCAGAAGAAGTTTCAGGAAGAAGCCAGAAAAAGAGCTGAAGAGAAAAATGATTTCAAGACCAAATATGCAGCTCTGGAGGAAAAACACACGAGTCAACTGAAGGACAAAGACGAGAAATACAACTTATTACAGGCACTGAAAGAAACAAAGGACCTAGAAAAATGGGAAAAATATCAAGAAGAAATCCATAACTTAGTGAAGTGTGTGTCTAAAAACCCACAAAATCTGACTAAAATAAAAGATCTGCTTATAAAACATGAAGAAGAAACAAAAAATGCTCAGACTCAGGAAAAAGAAAACCTACAGAAGAGACATGAAGATGAAATAAGTAATATGATACAAAAACTTCTCACTGAAGTTGAACAAAAACCTCCCACTGAAGTTGAAAAGACATCTTGGTGTGTGATTTCATGAAATCCCAGCCATTTTTTTTCCCTGCAAGACGTTTTTCTACAGAAAAATTAGCCATCTATGCGGAGCTGTTTGTAAAGTGACAGAGTCAAATATTAACAGCAATATTTTTGGTTATTTAGCCTAGATTAGGGAAGACAAAAACAAGTCGCTATGTTATCCAACGGGCAGCTGGCTAGCATAGGACTGTCCTGCACTGTAGTATTTTAGGGGTTAGAGGTTTAAGAAAGTTTAATCTCTGGATCAAAAGTTTCTTAACTTGGTAAGAAATGATTAAAGGTCCCAGATATTTGTCAAAAACACGATTTAATGGTTTATTGTTGAATTATTTTTATTGCTCATAGATTCCTTTAGTGGTTCTGAAATGACTGATTTATTTCCTTCAGAATGGTTTTGAAATCTTTAGATTCTTAACGGGTTTCTAACGTGTTTGTGGTTCTGGCTGCAGAGATTAGCATGTTCTCTGTGGGAGACACAGAACTTAACAGAACACCACAGACAACACAATGTAACAGAAGTAACACAAAACATGCTGCAGATGTTCATTTAAACCAGCGTTAGGAAAGTAGAATACAAATACATGGATCTTTTGGAAAATGTTCTTTTGATTTTGATTTATTTGGTTTTAGTCACACGTCTTATTAAACTTTATTAACTTGTTTTTTTGCAAAATCATAATTATATGCATCTTTTACAAAACAGAAATGTTAAATCTTTTAGTTTTACTGAATGAGCTGCAGCTTCATGTTTTTATTTTGAATTTTCTATTTTAGTCTAATCTTTGCCTCTTTTCCATAATGATGAAACTACTTATTCAGAGTTTAATAAAAGTTATATTTCAGTTTTTTTATCCTTATATGTTTTACAATCACAGGGGACAGCACATTTTTTATCTGTAAATTGTATGATGTTGTGTAATCATTCTCTTTTCAAGTAAAAAAATGAATTTAATAAAAAGTTCAATGAAAATGTTTCAGTTTTTTGTCCTGAAGTCAGACAGTGAAGACGTCTGTGCAGAAAGAATTCACTGTAACCTTAACAGAAAGTCCAGAATATTGAAGACAAAGGAATAGATTGAAAGAGAGGAAGTGAATTGATATAATCCCACCCCTAATATGCTGTAATTGACTTGATTATCATCATCAAGTTTTTAACTTCTGATCAGATATTTATATTTTACCAACACAAATGCAGATCATTGAAAAAATCCATAACAATAAAATAAAAATATAATGACAAAAAGGAAGTACATATTAATTACATAAGAAGGCATTACTTAAGAAACTATTATAACATATCACAGATAGGTGGATGGATTATGGATTTTTTATCAAGAAAGACATTATTTCAATATTCATGATATTACAAATCGAATCATAGATAATCATCAGAAATCACTAATAATAATCACATATCAGGAAACAA
The DNA here is from genome assembly GCA_023969325.1 of Oryzias curvinotus. Classification (NCBI taxonomy): domain Eukaryota; kingdom Metazoa; phylum Chordata; class Actinopteri; order Beloniformes; family Adrianichthyidae; genus Oryzias; species Oryzias curvinotus. The sequence goes on along the minus strand of JALJSC010000304.1, from coordinate 161,000 downwards.
AGTGGAGTTCCTTTTAATATGAGTAGAAATACTATTGCTTTCTCATTCTATAATTTATTGTAATTGTATTTCTATCAGAGTCCTTATTACAGCTAAACCAGGTTACAGATATTGTCATAATGTCAAATGAAAAATCCATTATCTGTAAATTCTCCATGACGGCTCCAAGGTTGGAATTTCTTCTTCTATTGTCAAAAACTGAGAACCTTCCTTCAAAAATAGAATTTTTTTAAATTCTCTATGTGCAGACAGTGTTTATCAGAGTCTTGTAAAGACTTTATCTGTTTACAACACATAAAGAGAACAGTTCATAAAACAATCATACAAGAAGCAACTGCAGGCGGCTGCTGCTCCACGGGTGGAAAAGGCGGAGCTGTGGGAGGGGCCACAGCCTGTACAGAAGAGAAAAAGGTCAGGAATAACAAACACACCAAAAACAGATGATCGAGACAGTCTTACTTGAATAATTTGGTTTTCTGATCTGATTATTGTTAATAAAGACTAATATATTATCCTTTGATGGAATAAATAGAATTCTTGATTCTGTGGATGTGAATTCAGTTTAGTGTTTCTAATAGTTCATAACAGAAACTTAGTTCTTCATCAGGCAGTATCAGGCAGTATCATCAAACACCCATCATCTTGGGTTTTCGTGGCTCCAGACCCACAACCCTCATATTGACTGGGATTCGCCTCGCATTGCTAACTGGAGCACCCATTGTTTGGCTAACTGTTTGCATTCCGCCATTCCTATCACTACTATTCCCGACTCTGGCCAGGGTAAAGAAATCGACCTTTCCAATGTTCCGGCCTGTTACCACGATCTACGTAATGTTTTCTGTAAATCCAAACCCAGCGCTCTACCGCCACACAGAGCTTATGATTGTTCCATCGAACTATTAAACGGGGCTCCCCTCCCCAAAGGGAAATTATATAATCTCTCTGGGCCCGAAAAGGTCTCCATGGAAATTTATATTCAAGAAGCCCACTCCCTGGGCCATATCCACCTTCATCATTTCCTGTCGGCGCCGGGTTTTTCTTCGTGGAAGAGAAAGACAAGTCTTTGCAGCCGTGCATAGACTACCGCGAGATAAACCAAATAACTGTCAAAGATAAATATTCCCTGCCCTCAATTGACTCCGTGTTTGACTCTGTCCAGCAAGCTAAACTTTTTCCAAACTCGACCTCAGAAACGCTTATCACCTAGTTCACATACGAGAGGGGACGAATGGAAAACAGCGTTTAACACTCTTTGGGTCATTATGAATACCTGGTTATGCCATTTGGGCTCACCAACTCCCCTGCAGTTTTTCAGCGCCTTGTGAATGATGTTCTTCGGGACTTCCAAAACAGATTCGTTTTTGTTTACCTGGACGATATTCTCATTTACTCCTCTGATCCCGCTCAGCATGAACATCACGTCCGCCTAAACCTTGAGAGGCTGCTCGAGAACCGTTTATACGTCAAGGCCGAGAAATGTGAGTTTCACGTGTCCACCATCCCTTTTCTGGGGTACATAATTGAAGCAGGCAACATTCGTCCCAATCCCGCCAAGATTGAGGCTGTCACCCAGTGGGAGGTACCCTTACACTCATAAAAAACTCCAACAGTTCCTGGTTTTCGACAATTTCTATCGCAGATTCATCCGTTATTACAGCAGCATAGCAGCCCCCCTCATGCATCTCACCTCCATCAATAAGACACACACCTGGAATCCAGCCGCTGATGCTGCGTTCAAGAAACTCAAGTCCTTCTTTGTTTCCGCATCCATACTCATACAACCTGACGTTACCAAGCAGTTCATTGTGGAGGTAGATGCCTTGGATTCCGGTGTGGGAGCCGTCGTAACGAGAAGAGGTTTCTGGGAAACTCAAACCATGTGTCTTCTTCTCTCGCAAACTGAGTCCGGCCGAACAAAATTATGATGTATGGAACCGTGAACTATTAGCCATCAAACTGGCATTGGAAGAATGGCCCCACTGGCTGTAGGGAGCAGAACAACCTTTCTTAGTATGGACCGACCACAAAAATCTTGCCTACCTCCGTAGCGCTAAGCGCCTCAACTCCAGACAGGCCCGGTGGTTTTTATTTTTTGATCGCTTCCACTTCTCCATCATGTACCGTCCGGGCAGCCGCAATGTCAAACCCGATGCGCTGTCCCGCAAATACAATATCTCTGAAACCACCACTGACTCTCCCATCCTCCCTACTTCCTGTTTCATAGGCAACCTCACCTGGGAGATTGAGAGCAAGGTCCAACAGGCTCAAGGTGAGATACCGAACGGCACCTCATGCACCCCTGGCACTCTGTATGTCCCCGATTCCCTCAGGTCTGACGTCCTCACCTGGGGCCACACGTCCCGCATTGCCTGCCATGAGGGGTTTATCGAACCATCAGACTCCTCAAGCGTCGTTTCTTCTGGCCTACGTTGGAGCATGATGTTAAGGAGTACATCGCGGCCTGCACCACCTGCGCCCATTCCAAATCCTCCAACCGGAAACTACCGACATCCTTGTTCACCATGTCTTCCGCCATCATGGGATTCCCTGTGACATCGTATCCGACCGTGGACTACAGTTTACATCCCAAGTATGTAAGGCTTTCTGTTCCGCCCTCTGAGCCATGGTCAGCCTTCTACTTCTGGGTACAATCCAAAATCTAACGGACTGGCAAAACAGGCAAATCAGGAACTGGAAGCGGCTCTCAGGTGTCTGGCGGCCCAGAATCACGCTGACTGGTCGAAATATCTGGTGTGGGTGGAGTATGCCCACAACACCCATTCCTCTACCGCCATTGGCATATCTCCCTTTGAAGCATCCCTGGTATACTCACCACCTTTGTTTCCTTCCCAGGAATTGGATCTGACAGTGCCCTCGGTCCAGCTCCACCTCCAACTGTGTCAGGACATCTGGCTGCAGACCAGGGCGGCTCTCCTCCACACCAAGGAGAGCAACTGCCAGATCGACAACCGTCATAGGGTGGTGGGACCCAGTTACCAACCTGGCCAAAAGGTATGGTTATCCTCACGGAATATTTCCCTCCAGGCTTCATCTCGTAAACTGGCACCCAAGTTCATTGGTCCCTACACCATTGACCGTGTCATCAACCCTACTTGTTTCAGGCTTTGACTTACGGCAGCCCTCAAGATTCACCCCTCATTCCACATCTCCAAAATCAAGCCAGTCACCGAGAGTCCGCTGTGCCCGCCGTCCGCTTCCCCGCCACCTGCCCGTATCATCGACGGCGCCCCTGCCTTCACAGTCAGCAGGGTCCTGGATATCTGACGCCGTGGACGAGGGCTACAGTTCCTGGTGGATTGGGAGGGGTGTGGTCTAGAGGAACGTTCGTGGATCTCCCGTTCCCTCATTCTGGACCATACCCTTATTGACGACTTCTACCACGCCCATCCTGAACATTGTCCTGGACTGCCAGGTGGCGGTCATTGAGGGGGGGTACTATGATGGTGCCTCTGCCAGTTACTCTCTCCCTCCCCCGCCTGCTCTGTTTTGGACGCGACCAGCTGCCTTCACTTACCTCATCATCGTCGCCGCCTTCTTAAGGAGTGCATGGATCATCATTCGACGCCAGTTCGTTGTTCCTCCCACGGTGCTTAGTCTGGCCTTCTCATGCTCCTGTGTGTTGCCAAGCTTCGCTTGACTTATTGTGCTTCTTGCTCTTTCACAGGAAGAATCTCCTCTGGTACTCACCTGGTCGCTGTCCTCTTGTCTCACGAGTCTCGCTCCTAGATTTCCACTGCCGTCCGCCTCCAGTCAGCCGCCGCGCCTCCTCCTGGAAGAAACCTTTACTCACCTTCTGTGAAATTAAACCATCTAAACTTACCTCGCTCTCTGAGTCTCCTTCTGGGTTCCAGCATTTGGGTCACTCTGAACTTACGTAATATCATGACATGTATTGCACATAAACATTGCACTTCCATACTTCCTGAGGTCACCAGCAGCTTCCTTTTCGGGTTGTTCCTCCTGAGTTTTCTTAGGAAGTGGAGACGCTGGGCCTTCTCCACTGCCTATGTGGTGATTATGAAGAAGATATTATAAAGTTATAGTTTATGATTAGCCTTAGGAGAAGTTTGTGTTTATTTTTGTCTCCTTCTACAAATTATTTACATTTTAATAAAAATTAATGCATCACACATTTTTGGAGATGACTTTATTTAAAGAGACAGACTTTTCATCAGGACAAAAACTATCATGAAGTTCATGACAGCTGTTAGACTGATGCTTCTCCACTCTGACACTTTCTTATTCAGCATCACAGTGCTACGATCCAGTTTTGTCTTTGTGAACCGTCTCTTTGTTCACTAAAAAGCTCCTTCATGACAGAGGAGCCATCTTCTCTCTGAGCTGTGAGGCTGGATGCTCCTCTGTGTAACCTATATGTGTACCAATATCCTAAACACAAAGTAGGTATTTAATAGACACAGGGCTAGTTCAGAAGACCTCTGGTTCGACTCAAGGAGTGGAGAAAGAGACTGAAGCTGAATTGCATTTGATGGTACCATATAATTTTAAAACAAAGGAAAGAAACAAATACATTCACAAACATAGAATGGCCACACAATATTTACAAAATGATTCACATTTGTAAATGATCCCTGTTGTGTAAAGGAGGCACTATATTCCTCGGACTAAGACTTCTACATCTGCGTCAGGACTCCAATAAGAGAGGACAGGACATGATGAGCGTTTTAAATTTTTATCTTCAGTTTATCTCAGTTTTCAGTTTCTTACAGAGCTCACAGCCTTGCCACATGTCGCCTGCCTGCTCCCCTCCCGCCCTCTGCTTTCCTTTTTTTTTTGTTTTTTTTTTACTTGTCCCGTCCAACAGCTGGGCAGACAGATGACAACTGAGGGCCTCTTGTGTTGGACATATTTTCCGGTTCCGGGTTACGGGCAGGATCCCGTAGTCGCGGCTCTCTGCGGATACAACTATCTTTAAATTACTTGAAAAGTTGATTTTCTCCAAAAAGAGAGCTGACCATGCCCCCTAAGAAAACCCAGGAATATGAAGACCTCAAAAAAGCTCTTGATAGCATTCAAGAAACGCTTAAATCTTTTATGGATCAGGTGTCGGCTAAGCTAACGCCACTCATGGAGATGATGGAAGAGTTCCGAAGATTTCGGGCTCAAAACGAGCAACGAGAAAACCGGGTCGACATTCTGGAGAAAAGACTGGACGATGTGGAACAGCAAGTAAGGATGAATAATGTCATTCTCACTGGATTACCAATCAAACCTGGAGCGAAGCTGACTCCAGGAGCAAGCACTGCTAATGCTAATGCTAGCGCTAGCGTAGCTAGCAGTGCTAATACGGAGTGCGGTGTAGAGTCCCTGGATCAGCAAATACATTCATTTCTCACATCTAAAGGGATTTCCCTGGATCTCAATACCATCGAGACCTGCCACCTGCTCCCCAGGAGAAAGGAGACGGATAAACCAGCGATCCTCATCAGGTTTGTGAATCACAAACACAAGCTAGCTCTGATGAACCAAAGAAAGAACCTGAAAGGTTCGGCTGTTTATCTGAACGACCATCTGACCAGGAGGAATGCTGAAATCTCCAAACATGCACGGCTTCTCAGGAAGCAGAAGCAGATTGAGAACACTTGGGTTAAAGGCTGCAGGATTTACGTCAAACCACTCGGTCCACCGGACCGGTCCAAGGTTCTGGTTGTGAACACCATGAAGGACTTTGAGAAGTGCTTGATCACGGTCGTCTGAACCAACATGGGGTAATAAACCAAAGAACCAAATAATTTCAAGAAATATGACACCTGGATTCATCACTTTCTCCATGGTCTGATGTCACCTGAATCAACAGCAGAGATTTCTGACCTGCAGACAACTTGACCTCAACTTTCACCGAGCTGATATCAGCTGAAGAAGGATATGGACCTGAATCTAATGTCTGCAGACATAACATGGAAGAGACTAGAAACTGTTTTGAACCCATAAGGACAGCTGTTTTTTCAGCAGAAGAAGATATGCCAACCTTGGATAATCGGCGGATTACGGACCCTTTTATTTTATTATTTTTTCCTTTACAGCATTACCTTATTAAATATAAAAAGAAAAAAAAATAAATAAATAAAAGAAAAAAGTAAAATAAATAATTAATCACTTATTGAAATTGGTTAAATTGATCGATGTTTAAATAGCGAATGATATTCGCATTTCAGGCACCGGAACTCGGCAGTCTCTTTCCCCCCTAGGGCGGTAGTTAATTAACTCACCTGTTCAGCTCCTATTTAAGTCCAGGTGTGCAGCGTTCATTCTCTTTCTTACCGCAGCGCCGCTTTCGTCGCCGGTGTTCCATGCCCGCTGCTCTCCTTCTTTTTGGCTTTTTGGTGTGTTCCCCCCTTCTTTTGGATGGTGATCCCACTTTTTCTGATGTGGGGGTTTTCATTTCGCCGCGTTTGTTTCTCCTTCCGCGGCGTTTCATCGGCCGGGTGGCGGCGCCGGCGTGTTCGCGTCGCTGCGGCGGGTGAGCGTTTCGCGGTGTTTCGGTTGGCAGCGGCGTTTGATCGGGGGCTGTTCAGGCTTTCTCCTCTGCTGTGGCCGTTTGTATCATTGCGGTGAGCGGCCAGGCGGTCTTTTCCCGTGTTTTTCTGTTGTGTTTTCTAATGCGTTTCTGTTTCCTTATTATTGTTCCGGTTGTATGTGACGTCACGCCCCTAAGGACTCTGGGTATTGTAGTTTTATATTCTTTGTCATTGTGGTCTACCTGACTCGTTTTCATGTTTTGTGGCTCTGCATCCTGTTATTGTTTTTGGGGTTGTGGGGTTTTTCCTGTGGTTCAGGGCTGGTGGTCCTCGTCTGGACAGGTTTCTCATGCTGGCTGAATCAGTTGTGGCTTTCGGCGTTTTATCTGTTGCTGTATGTTATTTAAGATTTCAGGATTTTTTATTTTGTTGCATACGAAGTTATATTTCACATATACAACCAGTAGTGAAATGTAACCCAGGTCCGCTCTGTGGACAGCGCAATAATTAAGGAAAACCGTACAGGAAATGTACGTCATATATTTCTGTAAAATATACATGATATACATAAGTAAAACTATGTACCGCTGAAATACGTACAGTATGTGTATTGTAGAATTGAATATGGAATGCAAAATAATGTGCATGAATGTGGACTGAAGACTTAAATAATTAAGGTACACACGTAGAGTTACCGTTTAAGAGCCTGATGGCATGGGGGTAGAAACTCCTCCTGAGTCTCTCTGTCTTAGCCGTCCGGCTAAGACTCGGCTCCTACGGCTCCTAGATAAGAGCCGAATGTGAATTTTGCCTGTCTTTAATCAACGCTGGCTTTATTATTTTGGTGGCTCTCTTTGTTTTGTGTTTCTGTCATGGCTGCTGTGCATTTGGTGGTTTACTCAGCGTTTGGTTTGTTCTTGTTGGACCAGTCATGCTATCGACTGTATTATCACAAGCCCTGTACTGGAGTTGGGTAGGCTATGGGCTCCCCTTCGTTTTGCGCGTTTTGATGTTTTCTCTGCGTCAATGTTCCTCTGTATGCCTGGTCTTTTGCATCTCTGTGGCTTACTTTCATTTTCTGATCTGGGTTACCGCGTTGTCTGTGCCGTATGGTCCTCTGCCCGTCCGGATTTGTTTTCTTCTTCTGGATCTGGATGGTTCATTGGTGCATGCCTCTCCCTTTATGCCATCTCTCGCTTTTGTGCAGCGTGTACTTTGTTTCATTCTTTGTTTGAGGGCTGTTTGTTCAATGATCGGCCCTCCTGATTCTGCTCTGGCTTTGGTCCCACGGTCATCCATTCATCTTGTGCTCTTGTTCCGGGTAGTTTGATCCTGGGCCCCATGTTCCTGTTCTGGATATTCACGTCTTCCGTTTTGTAGCCTGTCCTTCTCAATGCTTAGAGGTCTTGTTATGATGATGCCTGTCGTGTCTTCAGTCTCCCTCCGCTTGTTCTTCTGTGGCTGGGCCCTCTAGTTTTTTGGGGGGAAAGATTTATAAGAGCGGTTTGTGTACGTCCGGCCGCCAGAACACACGCATACGTATGCCTTTAAACCAACTGGTGTGAGATATTTCATTCATTCAATCATGCAAACTATTAGTGCAAAGGTGAGCTAACACCTGTGCTCAGGTGAGTGTTTATGTTCTTCTCAATGGATGATGGAATGTGAAAAGAAGGAGGGAGAGTGACCAGCCATCCCCACACCAAGACCCCCGCCACAGCAGCAGCGGCAGGCAGAGAACAACAACCCCCCGGGCGATCACATCTGCCCCACAGGCCAGGGCCAGCAGGACCACCACGAGGCCCCCAGAGCCAGAGAGCAGGGAGGCATAGGGGAAGAGAGCGCCGCCCCAATGCAGGGCCCCACCCGAGAAGAGTGCCCACAGCCCCAGACGAGCACCTCATCACCACCCAGGAGTTCTGGGCATCCCCCCGCCCCAACCCCAGGTACGAGCCAGGACCCCCCAAGGGAGACCCGCTCTGCGCTCCAGGCAGCCACCCACCCGGCCTACGGTTGGTCCAGGAAGGAGCAAGGCAGGGGACAGCCGGCCCCGCCCAGGAGGGGGGCACCCCGGAGAAAAGAGGGGCCCGCAAGGGGTGTTGTTAACATGGCCCGACCAGGCTCGGCCTCAGTTGGAATGTGGGCTGGGCCCAGCGCCCAGGGGCAAAAACCCGAACCCACCCCACCGGGAAACGGACACCCCCGGCTCAGGTGTAATGTGAACCCCCTCCCTGTGCGGAGAGAGCCCCGCCAGGCCCAGGAAACCAGCACCCAGGGGACACGGCCGCCGTTGCCAAGGGCCCAGTACCCCCCACCAGGGATGGGGTAGGGGACAGATGGACCTAGGACCCACCTTCCTTGCATAATGTGTGTGCGAGTGTTTGTGAGGGTGTATGTGTGCATGTGTTTGTGTTTGAATGTATATTATGAGGAGTAAAAGGTGTGTGTACTAGGGGGGTACAGTTAAAATTGGTGGGTAGGGCACAGAGAGGACATTCCCTGATTACTCACAGTACTGTCCCCTCACCCTCCCCACCAATGGCCCCTAAATGTCTAAGGTGCAGTTAAAATTGGCGGGTAGGGTGCTAGGAGGACATCTGCTGCTTGCTGGCAGTGATGTCCAAGCACCCCCCCTACCAAGGGCCCTACATGTGTAAGGTGCAAATAAAACCGAGAGGGGGGGCCCATTCCATACGGCAACCATGGGAGGGGGACCACTGCCAAGTACTCCCCCCCAAAGCGCATCGCAGGCTAAACCCCCCACCCCCTCACCTTAATATGAGATTTTATGAGGAAGGGGGTGAGTTGGGGACAGCTGGTAGACTGTCTCCTGGTGGTCAAACAGCCGTCCCCCAGCTCCCCCCCCCAGCATAGGGCCCAGGTACCCCAGCCTCGGGGCCCCATCCCACGAGGCACCGACGCCCCAGGCCCAGCACGACCCACCCCACACAGAGAGAGAGGAGCCAGAAAGCGCCCCCCCCCTCCCGGAGCAAGCCCAGGCCCCCACCCCCAGGCGCCGGCCCCGAGGGAGCTCTGGTCAGGCCTCGACGGGACCAAGGCAGCCAACCGGCCGGGGCACCCGCTGATTGCCACCAGCGGAGACCCTGACCCGTCAAACCCCTAAGGTCTCGTACCCATGGTGCCCTCCCCCCGGAAAGCCCCCCCACAAGACAGGGCCATCAGACCCCCCCAAAACCCCCCAAGACCCCGCAGCCGCAGCGGGTGACGCCCAGAGTGACCGGGGGCCCCAAGTGGGTTGCCCTGCCCCGTCCCAGAGCCAGAGAAGGGTTGATCCCAGCCCCAGGTGTAGATGGGCAGCCCATCCAGCGCCGCTGGACCTACCTCCCCCGAGCAGGACCCCCCGCCAACCCCCCCCAGCACAGGCAAAGAGACCACCCCCCCAAGCCAAGCCGGACCACTACTCAACCCCCCCACCACGCACCCCCCACCGCCAAGCCCAGAAGACCATGCAGCACCCCAGCCCGCCCCGCCCAGGCACCGGACCAGACCCCCCAACGAATGGGATCTCTCACATACACATGTGAAATCTCTCACACACGCTATCGAAAATGCTCTCACACACACTACTGAAATTTTCAATTGAAACGGAAGGCATTTCTGTAGAAACGGAAGTTGGCTGATCATCGTGAGATTTAACGTCAGACAACAGCAGTGCTATGGTGATGTGTATCGGCAGCCTGCAGTAGAAATTTCCCAGAAGTCTTTACAAAAAAACAGAGTGGATCTATGCACACTCGATTGGCGAATATTGACCAGAATGCACTGCGTTCAGACCACAATGCATTGCGTTTGAATTATTCGAAAATGGCAGCCGATGGTGCAAGGAAAACCACCGAAACGTGTAAGTTTAATAAAAAATATCCAGTATCCGTTGTAAAATATATTTGTAAATACGTAAGATAATGTGTTTAATATGTTATATTCCTCAATCGACAACCTACATTGTTTTGAAGCTCATAAATTTAAGAAATGCTAAAGCTAATGCTAACGCGAATTAGCGCCGAAGGCTAAAGACAAACGCTAGCTATTACATCAAAAAGCAGTGACTCCTAACCATAGTCATAAGTTATTAAATCATCTTTTAAATGTGTATATATATGTAGGGCCAGACGAGGAGGAGGAAAATCTGATCCATTTGCGGATGGAGAAAGATAGCCTGTTTGTTTTCAGGCAAGCTCGTGCCGGATGGGTAGAGACACATGATCAGATTTGACTTCATTTGTTAATAAACAGTTAATTGTTGTCGTACTGGGGTAAAAGTTTTTGTTGAAAGAGCCAGAAGAGAGGAAGAGTGACAGGAGAGTCTGTTAAGCTTACTTGAGTTGAAATTATTGTTCAAAAATGTAATGTTGCCATTGTTTTTCCAATTTGTTTAATAAATGCATGAACAAAAATAAATTATTTACATGTATTATTTAAATCTGAGTTATTTTTAACAATCTCAAAAGGATTTTCATATAAACATCAAATGTACATATTTACAATTTCGTTTTATATGTTAAGATATATTTTTATACATGTTAACAATAATTGTGGTCCTCCAGAGTCATGTGTGACACAGTTGGAGCTGAAAGGAAAGCAAAGATTTGTCCCTGCTGATGGACGCGACATTGCTCGTCCTACTGGTTCCTGCTGTGGCTCAACATCAGTGGCTCCCAGCAGTCCCCTTTGCTGATGCACAGATTGTGCAGAACTGAACTGCAGGCAATGATTTTCATTGCAAAGGTTGGTTTTACTTCCAGTGCCCCCAGAAATATTGCTCTCGTCCTCATCTTCATAATGCCAAATCCTCTCTCCACCACAGAGCGTGCCCTGGTTGTAACGGGCCTCAACCACATTCCTCATGGGTTCCCTGTAGGGTGTCAGCAGCATGATGGGATGTGCAATGCAGGGATACCCACCATCACCCAAAAGGATCCTTCAGGTGGGTATGTTTGATTTACATAAATTGGGCTTTTACGTAGATCCCGTGAATTATGGACTGATCCTTGATTTCAAACAAAAATATCTATAAATGTGGCATTAGAGTCACATACAGCCTGCATTTGAATGGAATAAAAAAAAGCTTCCTGTTAAAATAACAAGCTGCATTTTCTGTTTGGGGCTTTATTCTTATGTGGCAGCAATCAATGCTCTCCACGACCTTTTGGAAGGTGGAAGACCAAGCGAGCTGCTAAAAAACCAGAGGTGACTGATGGTAGTTCATTCCCACTGAGAAGCTGGATGACTCTGCTCATCAGCTGGAGGATGCGGTCTGCCGTCTTGTGGACAACGTCTCTCACAGTGGACAGTGTCATGTCAAAGGCCCTGGCTACCACACTGTAAGATGTGCCACCCGCCAGCCAGAAAAGAAACACCAGGACCTCAGTCTCCTGTGCCCCCCCCCCAGAGTGTGAGGAACATGAAGCTGCTCCACCAGATGCTCGATGGTCCTGCGGGTCAACCGAAAATCCAGTCTTGTGTCGGACTGAGCGTCAGCGTAAAGGGCCAGAACAGACACCTTTGTGTTGGTAAAGCAGTAGAGACGTGGAAGACTCTGAAGATATAACATTAATTATTCAATTGAGGAAATTAAATCTCATTTTTTGAATGTTTCTATTTATCTTGATGTCTTACATTTTAGTTCACGAAGTATTTATGAATGCTGGAAAATCTCTTTTTTTTTTTTTTTTTGGGCTGGGTTTTTGGATTTTCATTTACATTTTTAAAAATGAACGTATTTTTGTATAAAACAAGTGATATGGTTTGACTCTGAATAAAAAAAATCCTAAACTTTGAACTCACAAGTGTTTCATGTAATTAGACTACACAAAGTTTAAGTTTAACAAAAAAAAAACTTTGAGTTTAACTCACAGGTTGTTCATGTCTGGTCAGGGCATCCAGAGGAAATCTTCTGAGACGTCTGCTTGTCCTTGCTGCCCTGTGATGCTGCATATCTGCTCGTTATCTTCAGATATGCTGCATGTCTGGATATGCACCAGAAATGCATCAACACTTAGATAAGTATACACTACAGATACTAAAGGATATTTATCTTCTTCAGTATCTTTAATCCAGATATTTCCAGATTTGACTTCAGGTAATATTCGGAACTTGGATATGACCAAAATAAGACACAACCAGTATCTTCTGCCGGGATATCTTCAGATATGCTGCGTGTCTGGATATGCACCAGAAATGCATCAACACTTAGATAAGTATACACTACAGATACTACAGGATATTTACCTTCTTCAGTATCTTTACTCCAGATATTTCCAGATTTGACTTCAGGTAATATTCGGAACTTGGATATGACCAAAATAAGACACAACCAGTATCTTCTGCCGGGATATTTTCAGATATGCTGCATGTCTGGATATGCATCAGAAATGGTCCAGATTCTTTAGATATTTAAGAAAGTATCCCTAACAGATATTTACGGATTCTGGCTCTTTTCGCGCAGTGTAAAGTTTAAGTTTAACTAAAAAAAAAACTTTGAGTTTAACTCACAGGTTGTTCATGTCTGGTCAGGGCATCCAGAGGAAATCTTCTGAGACGTCTGCTTGTCCTTGCTGCCCTGTGATGCTGCATATCTGCTCGTTTTCGGTTTGATCTCACGAAAAATGGTTTAGTTATTGCCAGGAACACAGACAGATTCATATTCAAAGCCATTTTCAGTAAGGTAGAAGAGAAAACTACAGAAAAAAATGACTCCTCGCAAGAGCCCGTTAATCGTTCAGTGGCACAAAAACAAAAAATTAATATTGGCATGAAAAAATAACTTGGGGGTTTATTTATGAACAAATACAAATACATAAAATCAACACCAAAGTGTTTGTAATTTAATTATTTACAAATCAGCCACGTGTTCCATGATCAGAACACAGCAGATTTGTAAATAGTCTTTGTAAAATATTCATATTTATTATGTTTTTACTCTGACAAATAGGTGTCATTCTCCGCGTTAAATAGGAGTAGTTCGCCTCCAGACCAGGTGGTGGCGGTAATGTGCTACTTTGTTTTCGTGTCAAACGCCTTATGAACAACACCCGAAAGAAAAAAGTAGTGAGCATGGGTGTCTGAATTGCTTTTAAAATTCAGAGAACTATGAAGAGAACTATATAGTGCTGCACTATATACAGGGGTGTGAAACTCATTTTCACTGAGGGTCACATCAGCATAGTGTTCGTCCTCAAAGGGCCAGATATAACTTATACATGTAACTAAATGTAATGAAAAATAAATGTAAATACTCCTCAATGTTAAATAACTCATTTATTTATTTATTATCATTTTTTGAAGTGACAATTACAGTTGCATAGAAAACGTATGTTTGCTTGTAACTTTAGCATAAATCCTCTTAAATTTGATTCTGTAAGGTTATGTTATATGGACAGTATTTAAGTCATAATGCTTAGTTCCCCAATCCCATATTTCAAGTCCAATTCCCCCTAGATATGAATAAATACACACGCAGCACCCCCCCCCCCCCCCCCCCGCCAAAAATAAATAAATAAATAAATACACAAAATTCCCCAACGGCTGCATCAGAAATAAATGCAATTACAAAGTACTATTCTTTATTAAAAAATAACAGTAACAACTAACTACTACCTATCTAACTAATGAACTAATGATATAGCCTATATAGGTGTTGTAGATTGACTGTGACTGTCAGCGTGCTGGGTGAGTAGGAGGAAGGTGCGCACACGTGTGTTGGGGTTGCGTGTTGACTCTTCTGCAGTGGACTCTCCAGCTGCATGCGGGCCTTCACCTGTGCTCTCTGGTACAGACACCTTCTCAAAATATTATATATTGCCCAGTAATAAACAGACTGCAGACACTTTGTCACCTTTCCAGTAGCCATGAGCCTGACACCCATGAAGAACGCGGGGCAGGAGGTTCCGCCTTTGTTTATACAGACACGTAACTTTGCGCTGCACAAAATAGTTCCAAAACATAACATGTACTGATATTAATCGAAATTTAAGCGTTCATGTTTGGTGTTACAGAAGGAGAACAGTAATACCCCCCCCACACACACACACAAAATTCTCCCGTGGCCATGTCACGCACTTAAGAACGTACACAGTTTGTAATGGAAATGAATACAATGGAAATTAATAATTAGAATGCAGTAAATTTGTCGTATTTCCTCGCAAGACGGAAACTTCTGTTGTAGAATAAGGATGTGTGCTTCTGAGAGCGTGCTCCTGTGTGTAAAGGGAGCCGGGTGCAGCAGAGGCAGACAGTGAGAGAGCGCGCAGACTAGAGAGAGTGACAGGTGCGGTGGGAGAGAAGGAGAGAACAATCTGAAAGAAAGGAAAGTCTGAACACAGTACTAGCAGAAAAAGTAAATTACCAGCAAAGATGAATGCGTTTAATGTGTTTATTATAGTTCCAATCACGCAGCATACGGTGAACTTTAAAAAAAGAAAAGAAAAGTGGGGTGATGTCATCGTCACAGCCCTACTCGCGCGGGCCACATAAAATGACATGGCGGCCACATTTCACCCGCGGGCCTTGAGTTTGACACATTTGATATAGGGTTTTAGAAGTTCGGGATTAGGGCAGGAATTCGGACACAGGTTCATTTCCACTGAAATTCCTTCTGTCGACCAACTTCGTTTCTAACAATAAAGTTTAAAAAAAAATGCTGTTTCTACTGAAATGCCTTCCGTTTCTATCGAAATTTTCAGTAAAGTGTATGAGAGCATTTTCGATAGTGTGTGTGAGAGGATTTTCACATATGTATGTGAATGAATATATTTTCAGTTGTATGTATTCAAGCATTTCACTAGTGTGTGTGAGAGATTTCATATGTGTTTATAAATGCTAATTCTGAATGATGTCCTACACGGCACCTCATACACATACTGTCAAGGAAAGCCTCCTGCTGCTCAGTTGCACTCCTCCTGGAGGCCACTCCTCTCCTCCCTGGTCTCAGGTGTTGTTACAGCTGGTTCTCATGTGCTCCTGATTTGTTCCCTTCATAAGCTGCTCTGAATCCTCTGTAGGTGTCGCAGCGTTTTGGTTTGTACTCATGCTCATAGCTGTGCTCTTGGCATTAAAAGCCTGTACAAGTTATTTAGTTTGTGTGTCATTCCTGCACCTGGGTTCCTCCCTTAGTTCCACGTAACATACGCTGCGACCATGTCCAACCCAGCAGGAACCTCAGGTCCGAGGGACTTACCTGGATCCTCCGCCGTGGGTGGTTCCATCCACGGAGATGAGCAGACAGTCCGGTCTCAGGAGAGGCGGGGGGTTGCAGCATCTTCGATTTCCGGACCTTGGCTGCCAGTACCCGCTGGCATGAGGCTCTTACAGACGTTTTTCTTCGGGGTCTGTCCAATGCCCTTAAGGACGAGCTGGTGGCGAGGGAGCTTCCGAAGGACCTGGAGGAGCTGATCGATCTGGCGGGTCCGATCGACCGGAGGATGAGGGAACGTGGTCGGGAGCGACGCGGTCACCCCGGACTCCGCCCATCGTCTCCTGAGGAGCCGTCTTCGCCTCTCTCCCGCTCTTCGCGTCGGCTTTCCGCCCCTCCCCTGGAACCTATGCAGCTAGGAGCCGGTCGTCTCTCCATGGCTGAATGTCAGCGTCGTGAGCGAGAGGGCCTATGTTTCTACTGTGGACATTCTGGACACATGGTGCGTTACTGCCCGGGAAACGCCAGGGCTCCCCAGCAATGAGGAAACTGGTGAGCCGCAACACTTCTTTTTCCTCTCCCTCTCGTCCTTCCACCAGCGTTTTAGTAGCTTTTGCCGGGGCCCAGGAGGAATTTGAGACTCTCATAGACTCTGGTTCTGATGGTGATCTAATCTCCCTGGAGGTGGTGGAGAGACTTATGATACCCCTCGAACCTTTATCTCCTGCGTTGGAGATCCATGCCATAAACGGGTCGATCATACACAAGGTCTCTAATCGCACCGTTATGGTTTCTGTGACTGTATCGGGAAACCACACTGAAGCAATGTCTTTCCATGTTGTTGAGGCTCTTTCACCCCCTGTCATTCTAGGGTTCCCCTGGTTATGCCAACATAAACCGCATATTGATTGGTCTACGGGGCGGTTTCTGTCATGGAGCCTTTTTTGTCTGCTAAACTGCCTTTCTTCAGCTTCAGCCCGGGATTATGTTGAGGTTCAGCGGCCTCCGGATCCTCCAGACCTTAGTAAAGTCCCTTCTGCCAATCACGATTTAAGTTCTGTGTTTTGTAAGGTACGTGCCAAATCTCTACCCCCCCATCGCCCTTATGACTGTGCCATCGATCTTCTGCCAGGAATCCAACCCCCAAGGGTCATATATACCCCCTATCACCACCTGAACAAGAGGTTATGGACTCGTACCTGCGGGAGGGTTTACAGGCGGGGCTCATTCGACCTTCTTCCTTGCCTGCTGGGGCGGGTTTCTTCTTTGTGGGGAAGCAAGACGGGGGTCTGCGACCCTGTATTGACAACAGGGGTTTGAATAAGACCACCGTACGTAACACCTACCCCTTATCCCTGCTGCACACTGCATTTGACCTGCTGAGTGGGGCACATATGTTTTCTAGCCTGGATCTTACGAACGCATATCACCTGGTCAGCGTGAGAGAGGGTGAAGACTGCGTTCAACACTCCTAGTGGACACTTTGAATATTTAGTTATGCCTTTTGGACTAACAAATGCTCCTGCAGTGTTTCAATATCTAATAAATGATGTTCTGAAGGACATGCTGAACAAATTTGTGTTCGTTTATCTGGACAATATTTTGATTTTTTCTCCTGACCTAGTTTCTCATGTGCAGCACATCAGAGCCGTCCTCCAGCGCCTCCTAGAGAACCACCTCTATTGCAAGGCCGAAAAATGCGAATTCCACACTACGTGGACTCGGTTTTTGGGGTATGTGGTCTCTCCTGGGCAGGTCCAGATGGACGACTCTAAGGTTCAGGCCGTCCTGGAGTGGCTGGTTCCCTCTGGTAGGAAGCAACTTCAGTGCTTCTTGGGGTTCGCCAATTTTTACAGGCGTTTTATCAGAGGTTTCAGTTGCGTTGCTGCACCCCTTCATAGGATTACGTCTGATAAGGTGCGTTTTGTTTGGAACGAAGAAGCTGGGAGAGCTTTTAGTGAACTGAAGAGACGCTTCTCTGCAGCCCCTATACTGACTCAGCCTGGTCCCTCCAAACAATTCATTGTGGAGGTGGATGCGTCTGAGTCAGGTGTGGGGGCTGTGTTGTCACAGAGAGCGTCCGATAACAAAGTACATCCCTGCGCGTATTTCTCCCCTAAGCTCACTCCTGCGGAGAGAAATTACGATATAGGGAATAGAGAACTTCTGGCTGTGAAAGTTGCCCTGGAGGAGTGGCGCCACTGGCTGGAGGGAGCTGAGCAGTCGTTTCTAGTTTGGACTGACCACAAGAATCTTGAGTACATCCGGTCTGCCAAGCACCTCACTCCCCACCAGGCGAGGTGGACTCTGTTCTTCGACAGGTTCGATTTCACCCTCTCCTTTCGACCAGGGAGTAAAAACATCAAACCGGATGCACTCTCCCATCAGTACCAACTGGAGGAGGAGGAGGAGACCCGCTGAAGGCACGCCTGTGCTTCCCTCCCGTATGGTGCTCGGAGCCACCCACTGGTCGCTGGAGCGACAGGTACAGGCATCCGTTCCAGATCCTGCCACTATCCCCGCTGGCTGTCCGGAGGGCCGGCTCTTTGTGCCTTCTACTCTTCGAACCATGGTGTTGAAGTGGGGGCACAGTTCCAGACTGGCCTGTCATCCAGGGGTTACAAGGACAGGTTTCCTCATTGCCCAGCGGTTCTGGTGGCCCTCGATGTCTTCTGACATACAGGCTTTTGTATCAGCCTGTCATGTGCGCGGAACGCCCACCCACCCAGCTAGGCGCAGAGAAGGCCCCCCTACAGGGGCCCCTCCAACGCCCAGAGGCATAAGAAAACCCGGTGTCCGGCCCCCAGGCCACAGGACAGGAGCGCTTAGCCGTACCAAGCGGCAGCCATGGGGGCCACCAGGCGCTGGACACCGAGACAAGGCCAAAGACGAGGACGAAGCGAGGGCCCCCGGAACCCATGAGCCGCCCACCACCCGACCGGTGCCCTGTCTCCGCAAGCCAGCCCCGGCACGCAACCTGAGCAACTCAGAGGTCGGCACGCACCCACAGCCACCCCCCATAACCCTACCCACTACACCCCCCCCCCCCCCAGCCATATTATCTGAGCCCCCCTCCCTAACCCTTTAAGTGCCCTACTCTCTCTGCGATGGGGAGGGAAAGCCCCAGAGGGTCCCAGCGAGCCAGCCCTTAGGTCCTTCCCACCCATGCACTCACGCACACATACTCACAATCATCTGGTTACCCCCCGCCGCCACGCAGTAACCCCCCCCCCCCCAGCCGACCGACCCCCAGCGCCGTATGCCTGACCATCACCGCAGCCGACATGACACCCATAAGCCAAGCAGCCCTGAGAGGACCAGGCGGGTGAAGACCGCCCCCCCCCCGACCCCACCCATGTATGGAGGTGTGGCAGTGCTGTGTGTGTGCTGCAGATAAAATAGGAGGTCTCCAGTGTGGGGGCCCCACCGCTGCCAAGCCGCAGAACCCCCACTCCGGGATTCCTCTGTGAGTGGTGTGTATTTGTTGTGTGTGTGCTGCTAGCATGCAGTGTGTGTGTCTAAAGTGGGAGTTAAAATTGTGGGGGGGTCAGTGAAAGATGAGCACGGATGTTTCACCGTGCCCCCCTCCACCAAACCATCCCCACAAGGCCCTAGATAAATCAGAGTGTCTAATATGCAAGTAAAAACTGGGATGGAGGGCGGGCGCCAACGCAACCTCAGATAGTTACCCCCCCAGTGAGCCCCGCCAGCATAACCCACCCATCCTGTTCCCGGAGCCCTATGTACCTGTGTGCAACATTTGTTTTGGTGAGGGCGGGGAGGAACAGGCGGATGGGCACAACTGGGGGAGAGACTCCCCCGAGCGACCGGCCCCCCAGCCGGCCGCAGTAGAAGCCCCCCCTCCCAGGGCGGCCAGGCAGCCAAGAGGCGGCAAGCCTGCCGCAGATAAAGGCGAGAGCCCCGTAGCGCCGAGAGACAGCCAGCAAGGAAGGGTCCCGGTGCCAGAACGGAAGGGCAGGGAGTCCAGCCCCACCATGCAAGCCCTGACCTCCCCAAGGACTAGCACACCCCCCCCAAAAATAAATAAAAAAATAAATAAACCCAGAATAGATTAAATCATAATAATAAATAAATAAATAGATAAATAAATAAATAAATTTATGTAAACCCACCCAAGTGAACCCCTTAACCCCTGCTGTGAATGCAGCGTCGACCCCCAGGGGGCCAGGCCACGCGCCAACCACTGGCCACGGGCGAAACACCGGCCACGGGCAGACGCCCCGAGCCGGGAGAACGGCAGGCCCAGCAGAGCCCACCCCCCCAAACCCACCCCGACCCACCCAACCAGCCAGGATCCGGCTCAACCCACCACCATCCCACCCCTACTAGGTGATGTGACTAACCAGCTGGAGCCAGGGAGAGTCTGAAGCCGACATGTTTTTTGTGGAGGACATTATCTGTAAACTAATATGCTCTGACATGAGGTTTCTTTAGTGACTGATGCTAAGATTATTTTTGGATTTCCAGTTTAGGAGGATAGTTTTCTTTGCGATACATACAGCGGTGAGAGCCATATAAGCCTTTTTAGATTCTATGTTGATGTTATTCAGGTCACCTAATAAGCAGAGTTTGGGGCATGCAGGTATCATATGATTAAACTAGATTGATAAATCCTCACAGACCTTACGCCAGAATGATTGGACAGGTGGACAGAACCACAGGGCATGCAAATAGTCGTCTATGTTGTTCCCTGTGCGCTGTGTGCATACAGCAGACTGATAAAGACCCATTTTAAATAACCTCTGTCCGGTGTAGTGAATTCTGTGGAGAATCTTGTACTGAATAAGTTGCAGATTAGGACTTTTGGTCATATTAAAGGCATTCAAAGAGATCTGTAGCCAAAATTGATCACTAGGATTCAATGATAGCTCAGACTCCCATTTTGTCATGGGTAAGTAAATTGTTTCATCTATGTTAGATACCATCTTATAAATTTTGGAGGTGAGCTTGGGATTTTTAAGGTCGATGAAATGTGTTACTGTAAGGGGAAGGTCTAGGTCTATTTGGGTCAGGCAGTATTTAGTGCTTATAGCTGATTTAAGTTGCTAATATTCTAGAAATTTGTTTATACTAATTCCAAAAGTTGAGGATAATGTTGAGAGGGACATAAATGTTCTATTCTGAATTATATGCAGGGACTGCTGGATTCCTTTGTTCTTCCATGAAGCAAAATGAATCATGTTTTTGTTAACTAAAATGTCAGGGTTGTTCCAAATGGGGGTGAGTTTACATGGAAATAATGTGATGTTATTTTTTTAAGAAAATCCCACCAGGCTGTTAGAGATGAGCTAATGTTTAAACTTCTGAAGCATTTGTGTTGTTTCATTTTAGAACTGAAGAAAGGTAAATTAGAAATATCCAGGTTATCACAGAGATTTTGTTCTATGTCTAGCCAAGATTCATCTAACACACCAGGATTCAGCCATTTTTTGTACATAAGACAATCTGTTTGCGGAGTAGTAGTCCTGAAAGTCTGGTAGGCCTACTCCTCCTCTATCTTTAGGTTTTTTAATAGTTTTTAAACTAATCCTTGGTGGCTTACCTTCCCAGAGGAATTGGCAAATGAATTAGTCTAATGATTTAAACCAAGTAGTTGGCGGTTTGGAAGGAATCACTGAAAACAGATAGTTAATTTTGGGGAGAATCGTC
Organism: Oryzias curvinotus; assembly: GCA_023969325.1. Classification (NCBI taxonomy): domain Eukaryota; kingdom Metazoa; phylum Chordata; class Actinopteri; order Beloniformes; family Adrianichthyidae; genus Oryzias; species Oryzias curvinotus. Next base: position 139,679 of record JALJSC010000304.1, on the reverse strand, counting down.
ATTTTTATGGTTGCAACTCTCCCTATTAGAGAAATGGGAATTGGGTGTGGTTTATCTTGAATAGGTCAGACAGCCTGTTGGGAGAGGGGAGTGGATAACTCAATCCAAGTGCAGACACAAACTGATAGAAGTTAAAGTTATTTAATGTGACTTGGCAGGCAGGCAGGCAGACTGGAAGGCAGGAGGGCAGGCAGACTGGAAGGCAGGCAGGCAGGCAGACTGGAAGGCAGGCAGGCAGGCAGACTGGAAGGCAGGAGGGCAGGCAGACTGGAAGGCAGACTGGAAGGCAGGCAGACTGGAAAGAGATGCAAAAGTTATTTTAGTTGCTCTTGGGTGTGAAGGATTGTTCAAAGCCAAGGACTTGTTACCACAGGGTGAACAATAATCTGGCACTGGCTGGAGATCCTCCTCAGGAATAAATAGAGTCTGTGATGGCCACGAGGTGTGGAGGTGCTGATTGTAGAGATGAGCAGCAGGTGTTGTGCTTCAAGGAGGAGGCATACTCAACAGAACCACAACAGTACCCCCCCCTCAACGGGAGCCACCAGGCGATGGAAAACGGTTCGGACGACGCCGGCGAAGATCCCGGATCAGGGAGGCATCGAGAATAAAGGACCGAGGAACCCAGGCACGCTCTTTCGGGCCATATCCCACCCAGTCAACGAGGTACTGGAACCCCCAACCACGTCAATGAACATCCAGAAGACGTCGGACAGAGTAGGCGGGCCGGCCACCAAACAACCGGGCAGGAGGAGGGGGCTTGGAAGGAGGGACCAAGGTACTGGAACAGACCAGCTTGAGGTGTGAGACATGGAAAACGGGATGAACCTTCATGGAGGCAGGGAGCCGCAGCTTGACCGCAGACGGGTTGATGACAGCCAAAACTTCAAAGGGGCCCAAGTAATGGGGAGACAGCTTCCTTGAGTCAGTACGGAGTTGAATATTCTTGGAAGACAGCCACACCTTCTGACCAGGAATATAGCAGGGAGCAGAAGACCTCCGGGCATCAGCCACACGGCAGCTATGTTCCCGAGCACGCAGGAGTGCCCGATGAGCCAATCTCCACACTCGACGGCACCTGCGGATGTGCAGCTGGACAGATGGCACAGAAACCTCCTCCTCCTGGGCTGGAAACAGGGGTGGCTGAAACCCCAGAGAGCATTCAAATGGTGACAGACCTGTAGCAGAGCAGGTGAGGGAATTATGGGCATACTCCACCCAGTCCAAGTAATCACTCCAGGAGGAGGGGTTTGCCTCAGTCACACACCGCAGGGCTGACTCCAGATCCTGGTTGGCGCGTTTGGCCTGTCCGTTGGTCTGAGGGTGAAACCCTGAGGACAAACTGACGGTAGCACCGATGGACCGACAAAAAGCCTTCCAAACTTGGGAAGTGAATTGAGGGCCTCTATCCGACACAATGTCAGCAGGAAGCCTGTGAAGGCGGAAAACGTGATGGACGAGGAGGTTGGCAGTGTCAGTAGCAGAGGGTAGTTTGGGAAGGGCCACATAATAAACAGCTTTGGAGAAACGATCCACAATGGTAAGTATGGTGGTGTTACCTCGAGACAAGGGCAAACCGGTGACAAAATCCAAAGCTATATGAGACCAAGGGCGGCCAGGAACGGGTAGAGGATGGAGGAGACCAGCAGGGGGTTGATGCGAGGCCTTAATACGAGCACATGTTGGGCAGGCAGCAACATACTGCCGTACGTCCTTCTCCAAGGTCGGCCACCAGAATCTGTGTCTCAGCAGCGAGCAGGTGCGGGCCCCACCAGGATGACAGGTACAGCGAGAGGTGTGACCCCACTGGATGACCTGTGAGCGAACAGAGTCTGGCACAAAAAGGCGATTAGCAGGGCTTGGATCTGGTTGTTGTTGCTGGGCCTCTAGAACTTTGCACGCGATCTCCAAAGAGACAGCAGCAAGGGTACATGATGAAGGAAGGATGGGTTGTGGCAGCGTTGGTGCATCTAAAGTAAACTGGCGAGACAAGGCATCAGGTTTCTGGTTCTTGGAACCTGACCTGTAGGACAAAAGAAAATTCTAACGAGTGAAAAACAAAGACCACCGCGCCTGACGGGGATTGAGTTGTTTTGCTGACTGTAGGTAGGAGAGGTTTTTATGGTCAGTCCAAATGATAAAAGGATTTTTGTGCCTTCCAACCAGTGTCTCCAATGTTCCAAAGCTAGCTTAACAGCCAACAACTCCCGATCTCCCACATGGTGGGAGCTGGGGTCAGGCGTCGGGAGAAAAACGCACAGGGGTGCAATTTTTGTGTGTCCATGGATCGTTGTGACAGAACGGCTCCTACCCCAGTGTCAGATGCGTCTACCTCCACGATAAATTGCAGGGCTGGATCAGGATGGCGAAGAGCAGGAGCAGATTTGAACCTCCCTTTCAGTGTGGAGAAGGCCTTGGCTGCCTCCTCTGACCAGTGGAAAGAGACAGATGGAGAAGTTAATCTTGTCAGGGGAGCAGCTATTTGACTGTAATTTCGGATGAACCTGCGGTAGAAATTGACGAACCCCAGGAAACGTTGTAGTTGTTTTACAGTGGTGGGGGTAGGCCAGTCTGCTACAGCTCGTATCTTTTCAGGGTCAGTTTTGACCTGCTTGTTCTCAAAGATGTAGCCGAGGAAGGATATGGAGGTGGTGTGGAACTGGCCCTTCTCAGCTTTCACAAATAACCGGTTTTCCAGTAGTCTCTGTAGCACTTGTTGCACATGTTTGATGTGCTCTGTGACTGAGGGGGACAAAATAAGGATGTCATCTAGATAGACAAACATAAACCGGTTTGAGAAATCTCTTAGGACGTCATTTACAAGTGCTTGGAAAACTGCAGGGGCATTACAAAGACCAAAAGGCATAACCAGGTATTTGAATTGCCCTAGTGGAGTGTTGAAGGCCGTCTTCCATTCATCTCCCTCCTTCATCCTTACCAGATGGTAGGCATTTCGAAGGTCTAGTTTGGAGAAGATTGTGGCATCCTGGAGAGAGTTAAAAGCTGAATCAATGAGTGGCAGGGGATATTTGTTCTTCACAGTGATTTTGTTCAACCCCCGGAAATCGATGCAGGGACGGAGAGTACCCTCTTACTTCGTGACAAAGAAAAACCCAGCTGCTACTGGAGAAAAAGAGAGTCTGATGATTCCTGCAGCTAGAGAAGTTGTAATGTAGTTTTCCATGGTTTCCATTTGTGGCCTAGACAGGTTAGACATGAGGATTGTGTGAGAACAACCAAGGATATCCAAGGACCACTGGGTTTTCTGGAGAGGCAACTATGAGGAATTTGAACTGTTCGTGGTGATTACCAGAGGTGATGAGCTTAATTGGGGCCGAGCGTTGAGTGATCTGGTAAAGCTCCCGGCCATCTAAAGCTTGTGCCACAGTGGGTGAAGGGAGGTTCTCTAGAGGAAGACTGATCTGGGATACCAAGGTCTGGACAAGGAAGTTAGCCTCTGCTCCTGAGTCCACCAATGCCAGAACTGGATGGGATGACTGATTGATGCACAGCGTAGCAGAGAGCAGGGTCTTTGTGATGGGGATGTTAGTAAAGGTGGTCGTGGTCAAATCTGGCAAATTTCTAGCTAATCAGCTTAAAATTAATAAAGAAAAATCAACAATCACTTCTATTATGGACCAAACAGGGAATGTCACCCATGACCCGGTAAAAATTAATAATGCGTTTAAAGACTTTTATCAAAACTTATACACTCCACAGATCAATCCATCAGAACAAAGCATCAACTCATTTCTCAACAATGTTGTGACGGGGTCCTGCCGGGAAAGGATGCAGAGGAGCCAAGGTGAGGAGGATCTGTCTTTATTTCAGACACTGTGAGCACCACGCAGGGCCATGCAGCACACAGCACACTCTGTCACTCCTCCCATTTCACCACCTGCAGTGCTCCTTCTTAAATGCGACGCCACGCCCACGGGGCGTTGCTCTCCATTCCATCCAGGTGGCACCACAGGTAGCAATCATACAATACAAAGACACATCAATACACAAACAATAAAACACGTTGCGGCCCCCCCTCGGCATCTGACGGTGCCACACCGTCACACCATCCCCCTCCTCTGAGAGATCGACGGTGTGCGGCGATCCAGTCCAGCCCTCCGCCGCCGCGCAAGCCCACGCCGATCCACCAAGCCGTTCCACAGGCGCCCCTCCCCTAATGTAGAGGCCCTGTCCGGTTGGTCTGCAGGCATCAGCGGGACTGTCCTCCGGCACGTGCTCCTCCACCCACGTCCTCGTGTCGGATGGATGCACGGGCTGCGGCTGCTGCACGACGGCGATCCCTCCGATCCACTCCTCGATGCGCCGCTCCAGTCGGTCCCAGCCCCGGCTAAGGCCCTTCCTTCAGCCACACGCCCCCGCTGGTCTCCTCCCGGATGGCACCTCAGCCGATCGGAGCCGCCGACAGCAGGTTACAGGCGAGTTGTTACGCCTCTCCTGGAGCACTCCCCTGACGGCCCGGTAGACGTCGGTCCGCCCCCTGTCCAGCTCCGCGCAGGCCTCCAACGCCTGCATCCGCGGCAGTGGAACCGGGCTGTGTGCCCGTCCCACCTCCGGCCGTCTCCGCGCTCCGGCAGTCCACCCCTGCTGCCCGCGAGGTCCGCTGCTCGGCATGGACGCCGATCTGGACGCCGTGGTGTTCCTTTCTGGGCCCCTGGCCAGGCCTGACGCTCCGACGAGGCGACCCGGATCCACCCCCTCTTCCTTAGAGGATGGACTGCTCTGAGGAGGTGCTGAGCTGCCGGGGAGTTGTCCCCACCACGCCACTGCGTCCTCACCTTTTTGTGGCCCCTCTGCGATCCCACTTCTGACACCATATGTGACGGGGTCCCGCCGAGAAAGGATGCAGAGGAGCCAAGGTGAGGAGGTTCTGTGTTTATTTGTCCACACTGTTGCTACAATGAGCACCACGCAGGGCCAGGCAGCACACAGCACACTCTGTCACTCCTCTCTCACTTCCTGTGATGCACCCCCTTTAAATGATAAGCCCCTCCCCTGGGGCGTCGCTCTCCATTACCTGGCAGGTGGCACCACAGGAAGGAGGTTTAAACATAAAATACATGAATACACATAAAATAAAACACAGTGTGGCCCCCCTCGTCATCTGACGGTGCCACACCGTCACAAATGTAAACCTGCCCAGGTTAAACGAAGATCAAATCACAAATTTAGACTCTCCGCTCTCGTTGTCTGAGCTTCATGAAGCTCTGTTACTTATGCCTAACAGCAAAACACCAGGACCCGACGGCTTTCCTGCAGAGTTTTATAAGGAATTCTTGGAACAACTGGCACCAACGTTTTATAAAACGGTAACATTTATCAATGAAAGCCAATCTCTACCACCTAACATGAACTCCGCCAACATTATCCTTCTTCTAAAACCAGACAAAGACCCCACGAGTCTTTCAAGCTATCGCCCCATTTCTTTAATCAATGCAGATGTAAAAATTATCTGCAAAGCACAGAGAATAGAAAAAGTCACTCCTCACATAATTCACTTTGATCAAACTGGATTCATCAAAGGCAGACACTCGGATGACAATGTCCGCAGACTTGTTAACATAATAGACTTTGCCACCATCAAAAACCAGGAAATGAACATACTATCATTGGATGCTGAAAAAGCCTTTGATAGAGTAAATTGGAAGTTCCTCATTGCTGCCCTCCATAAGTTTGGGTTTGGAGAATCATTCATCAATTGGATCAAAATATTATATCACAATCCCAATGCATCAGTTAGAACTAATAAACAGACTTCCAACAGGTTTTTTCTTGGAAGAGGAACTAGACAGGGTTGTCCACTCTCCCCCTCTCTTTTTGCAATATTTATCGAGCCTCCAGCTGCAGCAATAAGACAGAATGTGAGCATTAAAGGAATTAAAACCAAACACAGCCATCATAAATTTAGTCTTTATGCAGACGACATATTACTGTTTTTAAGTAATTCACGTTCTGTAGATGAAACAGCAACAACCATTAATGAATTCTCCTCCATATCAGACTACTCCATTAATTGGAATAAATAAATCTGTTTTATCACCACTGAACAGTAATGTGGAGCAAGGACTCACAATACCAGTTAAATCAGGCAATATCAAATATCTAGGTATTTATTTTTCCCCCAAATTATCAGAACTGGTGCAGTTAAACCACACCCCGTTACTGAAAAGCATACAGGACCATCTAACACGCTGGGTTAACCTGCCTTTGTCCCTCATGGGCAAGGTAGCCACAGTTAAAATGAAAATCTTACCTAAAGTCAATTATCTCTTCTCGATGATTCCCATACAACCGCCACTAAAATGATTCAAAGCATTAGACTCATCCATATCAATATTTTTATGGAACAATAAACCTGCAAGAATTAGTCTAAAAACTTTAAAATCTGCAAAAAGCCGTGAAGGCTTAGAATTACCTAACTTCCACAAGTACTTTCTTGCAAATAGATTACGATACATCTTAAAATGGTTAAAAGATAATCCAGAAACCAACTCATGGTTAGACTTGGAACAGGCGTTATGTGGGAAGATCAACCTGTCAGATCTACCGTTTATTAGCCAAACAGTTAAAAAACAGGATTGTTTGAAAAGTATTAATATAAACGCCACTTTAACAGCCTGGTGGGAATTTCTAAAAATATCTAACTCGTCAATCCAACCGTGCAGAATGACACCCATCTGGAACAACCTAGACATCCTCATAAGCAAAAAGATGATACACTTCCCAGCTTGGCAAGCAGGGGGCGTGACGTTACTAGAGCACTTAATTATTGACAGATGATTCATAACTCCCCAGGAACTACAAGACAAACATGGAATAAATAACTTCTTGGAATATCAGCAACTTAAGTCTATTATTACTAAAAAGTTTAAATACAGAGACAACGATTTAAAGCTACCAGAGGTAGTTACCGCTCAGATTAACTTTTCAATTAACAAAACTCTCTCCAAAATATACAAACTTTTATGTAATTTAGATAATAATATTTCACTTCCAATAACAAAATGGGATGCAGATTTGAGCATCAGCACAGATGGAAACTTTTGGTCAGAACTTTGTCTAAACACCTTTAAACTGACAAAAAGTCCAAATTTGCAGCTAATCCATTTCAAAACTCTTCACAGAATTTACTACACTGGACAGAGGATGTTCAAGATGGGTCTCAGAACTCAGACATTTGTGAACACTGTGACAGTAATCTACCCGACAGTTACATGCATGCACTGTGGTTCTGTACACCTGTCCATGCTCCCTGGCAGCAGGTATGTGCCAATCTATCAGCCTGGCTTAAGGTTTCAATCACGGCTTCACCTTCACTTTGCGTGCTTGGTGACATAAGTGCCATAGAGGTAGAAGGAGAATTATTAAATATAATTTTCATAACTCTTTGTATTGCTGAAAAAACCATCTTAAGAAATTGGAAAAACAAGAAAAATATAAATATAAGTCAATACAGAAATCTGCTTTTTGATCATCTCAGCTTGGAAAAAATGTCAGCCCAAAGTTCAAGCAACTTTGAAAGAATTCAGTCTCTCTGGTCTCCCATAGCTAACTCCATGACTTAGGGGGGGGGGCCTGGTCGTCGTTGCTCCCTGCCTTTCTGCCGTGGTGCGGGCTGGGGGTCGGGGCCTCTGCTGCCCGGTGGGCGATCCCATTCGTTGGGGGGTCGGGTCCGGTGCCTGGGCGGGGCGGGCTGGGCGCTGCGTGATCTTTTGGGCTTGGCGGTGGGGGGTGCGTGGTGGGGGGGTTGGGTGGTGGTCCGGCTTGGCTTGGGGGAGTGGTCTCCTTTTCCATGCTGGGGGGGGTCGGCAGGGGGTCCTGCTCGGGGGGGGTAGGTCCTGCGGCGCTAGATGGGCTGCCCGTCTACACCTGGGGCTGGGATCAACCCTTCCCTGGCTCTGGGGCGGGGCGGGGCAACCCTCTTGGGGCCCCCGATCGCTCTGGGTGTCACCCGCTGCGGCTGCGGGGTCTTGGGGGTGTGGGGGGGTCTGTCGGCCCTGTCTTGTGGGGGGGCTTTCCGGGGAGGGGGGGGGGCACCATGGGTACGGGACCTTGGGGGTTTGACGGGTCGGGGTCTCCGCTGGTGGCAATCGGCGGTTGCCCTGGCCGGTTGGCTGCCTTGGTCCCGTCGAGGCCTCACCAGAGCTCCCTCGAGGCCGGCGCCTGGGGGTGGGGGCCTGGGTTTTCTCCGGGGGGGGGGGGGGGCGGCGCTTTCTGGCTCCTCTCTCTCTGTGAGGGGTGGGTCGTGCTGGGCCTGGGGCGTCGGTGCCTCGGGGGATGGGGCCCCGAGGCTGGGGGACCTGGGCCCTATGCTGGGGGGGGCTGGGGGACGGCTGTTTGACCACTGGGAGACAGTCTACCAGCTATCCCCAACTCACCCCCTTCCTCATATAATCTCATATTAGGGTGAGGGGGTGGGGGGTTTAGCCTGCGATGCGCTTTGGCGGGGGGCTACTTGGCAGTGGTCCCCCTCCCATGGTTGCCGTATGGAATGGGCCCCCCCTCTCTCGGTTTTATTTGCACCTTAGACATGTAGGGCCCTTGGTAGGGGGGGGGGGTGCTTGGACATCACTGCCAGCAAGCAGCAGATGTCCTCCTAGCACCCTACCCACCAATTTTAACCGCACCTTAGACATTTAGGGACCCTTGGTGGGGAGGGTTAGGGGACATTACTGTGAGTAATCAGGGAATGTCCTCTCTGTGCCCTACCCACTAATTTTAACTGCACCCCCCTAGTACACACACCTTTTACTCCTCATAATATACTTTCAAACACAAACACGCACACATGCACACCTACACCCTTACGAAGACACACACACATTATGCAAGAAAGGTGGGTCCAAGGTCCATCTGTCCCCTACCCCATCCCTGATGGGGGGTACTGGGCCCTTGGCAGCGGTGGCCGTGTCCCCTGGGTGCCAGTTTCCTGGGCCCGGCGGGGCTCTCTCCGCGCAGGGGGGGGGTTCACATTACACCAGAGCCGGGGGTGTCCGTTTCCCGGTGGGGTGGGTTCGGGTTTTTACCCCTGGGCGCTGGGCCCCCGCCCACATCCCAACTGTGGCCGAGCCTGGTCAGGCCATGTTAACAACACCCCTTGCGGGCCCCTCTTTTCTCCGGGGTGCCCCCCTCCTGGGCGGGGCCGGCTGTCCCCTGCCTTGCACCTTACTGGACCAACCGTAGGCCGGGTGGGTGGCTGCCTGGAGCGCAGAGCGGGTCTCCCTTGGGGGGTCCTGGCTCGTACCTGGGGTTGGGGCGGGGGGAATCCCAGATCTCCTGGGTGGTGATGAGGTGCTAGTCTGGGGCTGTGGGCGCTCTTCTCGGGTGGGGCCCTGCGTTGGGCCCTCCCGGCGCGGCGGGGGGGCTGCTCCCCTGGTTGGGCTGGGGCGGCGCTCTCTTCCCCCCATGCCTCCCTGCTCTCTGGCTCTGGGGGCCTTGTGGTGGTCCTGCTGGCCCTGGCCTGGGTGGCGGAGGGGGTGGTTGTTCTCTGCCTGCTGCCGGGTGGCGTTGGGAGTTCTGGCTGCCGCTGGTGCTGCGGCGGGGGTCTTGGTGTGGGAATGGCTGGTCACCCTCCCTCCTTCTTTTCAGTGTTATATAATTATTATAAAGTGTTAGCTCACCTTTACACTAATAGTTTGCATGATTGAATGAATGAAATATTTCACACTAGTTGGTTTAACACTAGAAGTCCTGGATTTTTCTGGCTCTCCTTTAGCCACAGAGAAGCTAACTGGCTACTCAGTTGACTAAAATGAGCATAATTTGATTTGTAAATGTGGCCATTACCTGAGGAATGGGCAGGGAACTGTGAGGTGGGGGTGGTTGCTTGTTTGTGTGGGGGAGAGAGGGCTGATTGTGTTGAGATGATCTGTTGGAGAGGATCGTTCATGTAGACATGTTGGTTGGGGGAGTTTCTCCATTTCACCCCAGTAGAAGCTTACAGAGGTCAGAACCTTTTTGACTGAGAGAGCCAAAAAAAACCCACGTATTTTACAATCTGATCCCTTGAGAGCCTTTTTTTTTTACAGTATAAACTCTCTCGATGTATTTTCAACATTGTTATAACAGAATTATAACAATAACTTACTAATAAAAGAGAGAGTGTGGGGTGGTGGTGGTTGTTTGTTTGTATGGGGGAGAGAGAGTTGCTAAGCAGCTGTGCTGAGATGGTCATGGGCAGAGGATTGTTCATGTTGGCATGTAGGGTGGGGGAGTTTCTCCATTTCACCCCAATAGAAGCATACGCCGCAGATGGAGAGCCAACAGCTAAGGCCAGGAGAAGTATCTCAAGTCGCCTTCAGAGCTTCCTCTGTTTCATCTCTCTGGACATGCTTCATAGCATTCAAGAATGGGCAATTCAACATGCAAAGCACACAGAGCATGTTGATTGGTTTATGGCCCTCCCAGAACTAATGGCATTTATTGCAATTGTTAACTTGCAGGGGCTTACTAAGGTTCCATCACTATGTGACTGCTGGTCAGCAAACCTGGGAAACCCACAGATCATTGGAACTATGTCCCGTGACCGCTTCCAAGACATCATGCGACACCTACACTTTGATGACAGGTCCACCAACGCGCCATTCACAATACTCTGCCCCGGTCAGACTCGTTCTGATCAAAACTTCTTTCCGATCGAGATAGGTGGGTTATACCGATCCTTTATCCGATCGTGGAGCATGTAAACAGTTCATTCCGATTGTGTGTCACTTCTGCTCTGGTTTACGTCATGCATAGATGGTGTTTTGCTGAGAGAAAGCTTTGGAGCGCATACAGGACTGACCAGCTGCTCCGCGGAGGCCCCGCATAAAGAGCCGCTCCGCTCTCGCCCCGCTGGCTCTCCCCTCTCTTTCACCCCTCACGAGGGAGATGCGGGGGGATGCGTGCCCACTGAGGTCTGGACCCGGCACCCGAGCTCTGCGTTCGGGCTCCAGTGCCAGTGGACCGAGTGAACCTCTCTGAGCAGCAGAGTAGCCGGATTTATTAATGTGTTTGAGGGGAGGGTGCTTTGTTACGTGTGTGTTTTATTATTTTGTTATGTGCGAGAATTCAGACTGTGAGCCAACCGCCGCTCTGGGTTAGCGGCTGCAGGACTCACAAGAACTGAGCAGAGCTCGAGCCGCCAGCTCAGACACAGTAGAGCGGCTTGGGGCGGTGTGTGAGCTTTTCAGAGTAGAAATGTCGCTCAGTCCTGCAGATTGCAGCGTTTCTCGCATGGTCCTGGATTTTGTGTCCATCAAAAGGCTAATGTTGTTGGCCCGTGTTGTTAGCCTCTCCTAACACTGGGTTCTTCCAGCTGCGTTTTTCCACAAAAAAAGCACCAACCACACGGATTAAATATAAAATGATGAGCGAAAAGGCACTTCATAATATTCACAACGTTAATAAAAGCCCGTTTGGAAGATCGCCTCATATATTACCGAGCTGCTGCATAAATACGTATATGTGACAGCAAAGGTTTGTTTACAACGGGACTCATGCCCAAATGATTCATTCTGACCGAAAGTGTGACCCATGTGAACGTTTGTTCTAATCGGAAAAAGGTTTTCTGTGCCCATGTGCACGGGTGAATTTTAACCCGACCATTGATCCGATCAAGATATTTTGCCCATGTAACTGCGGCTACTCTTATGTGGTCGCAAAGAAGACACAAAAAGAACAATTGCTTCGGAAACAACCATCCACACCCAGCCCTGGAAAAAGAGCCATGTGTCAGGTCAAGCATCACTGCAAGAACAATCATGCTAGTATGCAATGTGTTGACTGTTACAGATACACATGTGGCAAATGCAGAAAAGAGATGCCATGGCAGTGCCATGATTGTGAGTGATTTCTGAAATGTACTCATTGACATTTTTTAATTTGTAAATATGTGTAAAAATGTCAGTTTTTGTACGGTTTCCATAAATAAATCTTAGTGAAGGAAAAAAACCCATGTGTGTTGATCTCTCCTCAAGATGACAAAGTGAAAAACAAGTTTCATTGGAGTTTTTCAGCATGGCCCCAGGTATTGCGCACCAGTAAGTGCCTTATTTACATCAGAAAAGCAGCCGTTCACAGCTGCTTTAGGATATTAGCTGAAAGTCTTTTAGTCGATCGACTGACTGGCAGGATCTATAGGTATAACAGTCAAATGGCTGTGCCTTAGGACTTTTAGTGCTAAAGGCATGAGTATGCATGTGTGAACAATATCTGTATTGCGTGCATGTTTTATGTACATGTTGACATGTGGACATCTTTGCAGTTAACAGGTGTGTTTATAACATCTGAATGTGTGTGTGGACAGGCCCCGCCCTTTGAGATTTGTAGTACACTTGAACCTTACCGTAATGATAAACATCCTGTAAAGTTGTTGCTTTAGGCTGCTTCATGGTCCTACCCCCCCCCCCCCCCTCCTATTATCATATCACCCTCCTATCCACCCTCCTCTCTAACATCCCTCTCTCTTCTTCCCTCCTTTCCTTTTCCGTCCGGTCCAGCACCAAATATTTTCAAACATGATGGAATTTAATAAAGTTTGGCCTCAACTACAAAAGGGGTTTATTCAGACATTCCTCTGGTTTGTCTGAAGATTAATAACCCCTGTTGTTAAAGTTAAATCTGTCCAACACAAGAGGCCTTCAGCTCACATCTGTTTGCCCAGCTGTTGGACAGGACAAGTAAAAAAAAAAAAAAAAAAAGTGGTCGTGGTCGTCAATACCCCCACCGCTACTGACGACCGCTGTTTTTTGGCCGGATCGGACAGGAAATGACAACATGTCCAGGAGTTCCACAGTACAGACAGGCCCCACTAGATATTCGTCGCTGGCGTTCCTCAGTGGAGAGGCAGGCTCGACCCAGTTGCATAGCTTCCTCAGGTGGAGAGCTTGCAGCATGGAGCGGGTGAGAAGGTGGACATGACGAGATTAATGATCATGGACTAGGTCCCCGTTCCCTTGCTCGATCCCGCCGCCTGTTGTCCAGCCTGATTGTCAGGGAGATGAGGTCACCAAAGGTTGAGGGTGGATCTCTTGAGGCCAACTCATCTTTCAGCAGCCCGTTGAGACCATTTGTGAATAAAGCCTGCAGTGCCTCGTCATTAAAGCCCACATCTGCAGCCACAGTCTGGAAATCCACAGAATACTCTGCAGCGCTCCGGGCTCCTTGTCTCATGGAGATCAACTGCCTTGTGGAGTCCACTCCTCTCACTGGGTGTTCAAAAACACGTTTTAAGTTCTCTACAAAGTCAGAATAGGAGAGCTGTCCAAAGCCATTCCGGTCGAAAGAGACCTCTGCCCACTGCAATGCCTTGCCATCCAGGAGACCAACAACATATGACACCTTTGCTTGGTCACTGGCGTAAGAGATAGGCTTCTGTTCAAAAATTAAAGAACACTGCAATAGGAAACCCCTGCACTTACCCAGGTCTCCGGAATATGGTTTGGGATCCGGGATGTGGGTCTCTCTCACAGCTGCGGGCGGGTTTACCGGAAAAACAGATTGAAGCGGAGCTGGTGTAGGTTGTGCTGCAGGGGTGGTGTGAGTGAACAAAGACTGAGTGAGTCAATCCAACTGAGCCAGAACTGCATTGAACTTGTGATCCAGGTTAAGGATTATCTGTTCGTGGCGTCGAAAGTCCACATCAGAGTAAGGAAGGGGCTGCTGAGCAGGGTCCTGGGAAGCAGACATGTCCGCTGGATCCATATTAAATGGCCAGATTATTCTGTTGGGAGAGGGGAGTGGATAACTGAATCCAAGTGCAGAAACAAACTGATAGAAGTTAAAGTTATTTAATGTGGGCGGGTGGGCGGGCGGGCGGGCTGGCAGGCAGGCAGGCAGGCAGGCAGGCAGGCAGGCAGGCAGGCAGGCAGGCAGACTGGAAGGCAGACTGGAAGGCAGACTGGAAGGCAGGCAGACTGGAAAGAGATGCAAACGTTATTTTAGTTGCTCTTGGGTGTGAAGGATTGTTCAAAGCCAAGGACTTGTCACCACAGTGTGAACAATAATCTGGCGCTGGCTGGAGATCCTCTTCAGGAATAAATAGAGTCTGTGATGGCCAGCAGGTGTGGAGGTGCTGATTGTAGAGATGAGCAGCAGGTGTTGTGCTTCAAGGAGGAGGCATGCTCAACAGAACCACAACACAGCCTAGAGGAAATATTTATACCTAAGTACTTTATGTTGCCTGTTTGTATTTTAATAGATAACGGATTTAGATAATTGCAATTAATTGGTAGAATTGTGCTTTTAGACCAGTTTATGGAGTATTCTGAAACTGAGGAAAATCTATTAATTAGGGAGATGATTTGGCAGATGGAAGATTGTGAATTTGGAGTAAATAGTAAAACATCATCTGCATAAAGACTTATTTTGTGTTCTAGATTTATGGTTTGAATGCCTTCAATGTCTCGACTTTGCCTAATTGCAGCAGCTAGAGGTTCAATAAATAGTGCAAATAAAGACGGAGATAGTGGACAGCCTTGTCTGGTTCCTCTTTTTAAATTAAAGCTTGGAGATGTTTGATCATTTGTTCTGATACGAGCATTAGGAGAGGCATATAATATTTTAATCCAGTTAATAAACGATTTTTCAAAGCCAAATTTGTTCAGGGTGGCTGTTACAAATTTCCAGTTGACCCGATCAAATGCCTTTTCTGCATCCAGTGACAAAATAGTTGCTTCTTGATTGTTGATGGTTGTATAATCTATGAAGTTGATTAATCTGCGCATGTTGGTAGATGAATATCTACCCTTTATAAAACCTGTTTGGTCAGGAGGTATTAGAGAAGGAACTACCTTCTCCAGCCTTCCTGCCAAAGCTTTGCAGATTATTTTAAGATCTGCATTAATTAGGGATATGGGGCAATAGCTGGATGGTGATGTGGGATCTCTTCCAGGTTTCAGAAGTAAGATAATATTAGCAGAATTCATATTTGGAAGTAGATAATTGTTATCCTTAATTTCTATTGTCATTCTGAGAGAAATGGGAGCTAAAATTTGCCAAAATTCTTTATAAAATTCTGCTGGGAAGCCGTCTGGTCCTGGAGCTTTTTTACTAGGCATGTTGGTTAATGCTTTATGTAGCTCTTCTTCAGTAAGAGGGGACTCCAGGGCTGTGATTTGTTCCTCTGTTGGTCTAGGCAAATCTAAGCTATTGAGAAAACTATTGATGTCATTGTCAGAAGGATCAATTTGGGATGAGTAGAGGCATTGGTAAAAGTTTTTAAAAACTGCATTTATTGCGGATGGATCATGTGTTGCGTTTCCTGTTAGGTCTATGACTGATGAAATAGTTGTCTTCTCTTTGTTTATTTTGAGTTGATTTGCCAAAAATTTCCCAGATTTATTACTGTGATCAAACCTCTCCAAGCGTAGTCTTTGTAATAAAAACTGTGTTCTTTGATTAGTTATTTCATTTAATTCGAATCTTACTTTCCTTATTTGTTGTAGAGTTTTTTCATCCGGAGAGTTGCTGTATGTTTCCTCTAACAGTTTGATTTTTTGCTCTAAATCCACTAGTTTAGAGTTTTCTTTTCTTTTTTTGTGGGATGAGAAGGCGATTATTTTGCCTCTCATGACTGCTTTCCCGGCCTCCCATAAGAGGCATGAGGAAATACCTGGGTGGTTATTATTTTGAAGATATGAGGACCATTCTTTAGCAAAGAAGTCTATAAAGTTAGGGTCTCTGAGCAACGATGTATTGAACCTCCAGCTCCTTAATGAAGGTGGTGATGTTTTGTTTTTAAGAGTCAGGGAAACCGGTGCGTGGTCACTGATAGTAATGGGGTGGATCTGTGCTTCTGTAGCTATGCTCAATAAGGAGCTGTTAACCAAGAAATAATCTAGCCTGGAGTATGATTGATGAACTGTGGAAAAAAGGGTATAAGCTCT
Source organism: Oryzias curvinotus (assembly GCA_023969325.1). Lineage (NCBI taxonomy): Eukaryota > Metazoa > Chordata > Actinopteri > Beloniformes > Adrianichthyidae > Oryzias > Oryzias curvinotus. Next base: position 123,795 of record JALJSC010000304.1, on the reverse strand, counting down.
TTTCGTGGGGTGGAATATACGCCAAATATCACAAAGACCAAAATCCTCCATGTACTGTTTAACAGTGTTTGTAGATTGGCAGGTTCTAAGATTTCCTGTCTTATTTAGCCTATCCATCTCTGGATCTAAACACATGTTGAGGTCACCCGCAATGATTAGTGATTTTTCTGTATGCTCAGATATAGCAGAGAAGAAGGAATGAAAGAATTTAAGGTCATCTACGTTGGGGGCGTACACATTAGCTAAACATAGCTGCATATTTTGAGTGGAAAGAGTGACTGTTATAAATCTTTCTTCTGGGTCTATGACTTGGTTGGCTTCGGTGAATTTAACTTCTTTATTTATCAGAATTGCTACTCCTCTCTGTCTAGAGTTATAACAAGCTGAATATACATTTGGAAAATCTGCTGTGGCAAGAATATTCACTGAGGAACAACACATATGAGTTTCTTGAAGAAACACAAAGTCAGTTTTGAGATCTTTTAATTTGGTCGTTATTTTCAGTCTCTTCTCTCTGGTTCCAGCTCCGTGCACATTCCAAGTAACTAACCTTAGGGTGGACATGCAGCTGTTGAGGTGAATGCTAGAAACTGTATGTTATTGATTGAGGCAAAAATGAGTATATATGTACACATAATGGTGTGCTTGCTGTTGCTATAAGGCTTTATGTGTAATGTATGGTGCATGTGATGTAATGCTGGAGATGTTGAGTGTCTAAGTTGTGTTGTGCAGATCAGTACTATTGTAGAGTGGCTAAGTGATGCGGCAGCTTAGGTGAGGGGAAGGGAATAGTGTTTGAAAAAAGAAAAAAGGGAAAGGAGTGCAGAGGGGGAGATAATTAAGGAAACAGGGAGGGTAAAAACAGAACAAACCTATAAGAAACAGGTTTGAAGCTGCTGAGGAGACTGGTGGTGATATTACCTAAAGTGGAAAACATTTATGCCCCGTGAGTTATGCCCAGTGTATCAAATATAAGCATAAACTAACATCTGTGCAGAGAGTGTAAAGAGTGTGGATACATATCTGATTCAGTAGAGCCAGGGAGTGACATTTGGGTCGCGGTGGAGCTGTCACGTAGAGTCGGTCCACAGAGATGACAGCGCGGGCCCCTTCACTCAGAAACTTCTTCCTGATGGGGAACAGGATCCTTCGACGCTCCACGATTTCTTTGGGGAACTGATCATCCATCTTGAAGTCAGTCCCCCGGAGCTCCCTGCCACGGCGCCTCACCTCTTCCTTCTCTTTGTGAAGCACGAACTTGGCCACGATGGGTCTTGGCCTGCGATTCCCAGGTCTTGCTGCTCCCATGCGATGCACACGGTGAAAGTTTATGAAATGAACTTTTTCCTCTGGGAGCTTTAGCTGGGTTTGAATAAAGTTTTTAATTTTTTCCTCTGCGTTTTCTTCTGCCGTTTCTGGTATTCCCATGACCACTAGGTTATCTCTCATGGATCTTGATTGCAGATCCAGAATTGACTCTTTGATCCTCTTATTTTCTTCAGAGTCAGCTCATTCCATCAGAAAGAGAACTTACCGACTCTCTCAGCGCTGAATTCTCCGCGGTCAGGGTTTCTACTTGTTTTTGGGAAAATTCTAGAGCGTCCTTGATATCTTGAAATTCCCGGTGAAGAACTTCCAGGAGGGAGAGACGGCTGTCGAAGCTTGATAGTTTAGCATCAATGCTAAGAAGCATATCCCACGCGTTGGTTTCTAACTCCGTCTTTGGTGGAGAAGCTCCCGATGATTCTTCGGGTCGGCTCCGCTTGGTGGGGCCGGCTGGCTTGGCTGACTGAGGGGTTTTCCTCATGACGAAGCGCTCGTATTGCTCGTCGATGTAGCGTGTCAGGCTGTCCAGATCCTCTTCACTGCTGCAGCTCTCCAGGACGGAGTAAATCCGGTAAAAAATGACAGTTTAGTTTCCTAGGATTAAATCATCTTATTTTCCACCAGGTCGCGAGCAGATCCGCGTCACAGCTTCATGCTAAACCGGAAGTCCCAACAATCCCCTTTTTCAAGAAAATAGCGAATGATTTCGCCTTTCAGGCAGCCAAATTAAGCAGTCTCTCCCCCCCCAGGGCGGTAGTTAATTAACTCACCTGTTCAGCGTCCCATTTAAGTCCAGGTGTGCAGCCGTTCATTCTCTTTCTTACCGCAGCGCTGCATTCGTCGCCGGTGCTCCATGCCCACTGATCTCCTTCTCTTTTTTTTTTTTTTTTTTTTTTTTTTTTATTTTGACACAAATATATATAAATTTATTCCAAAAAGTAAATACATTACAATCATGGCGTGCGTCAGCAACACACACCTTCAAGTGAGACACAAAATGCCGGGGTCTAGACCTTTTCTTCACAGTGACTAAAAGTTTCAAAATACAAAATAATCTGGATTCCAGCCACTCATTCTGTACACTTAACATTAAGAATTGCACTTGTGAACACAAGCAACCAACACATTCGATCTTTACATCATTTCTTTCTTCACTTACCAGAACAATTAATCAAACATCTTCCCTGTTGTAAGCAACCAATCACATGCAGATACTTTCAAACCACACATCAATATAGCAGCTTCCTTTACATAGCTCGCCTCAGAATTACAACATTTTCTTTTAACCAGGCAAAAGTGTGCAATTTACACGGAGGGAAAGAAAGGGCTGCATGACTCCCATTTTAGAAAACAAGACCACTCTGAATATAGGAGGGTGCAAAGGTTTAGTGTGCTTTTTTTTCCTTTCCTTTTTTTTAAAATATTTTATTAGAAATTAACCTAAATTTCCTTGAACAGAGAATCATTCTACTGTCATGCACCCCCTAGCTTTCCCTTCAATATGAAGGACATAATCAGCTCCTTTTCCTTCCTAATATACAGACGTCACATTGAGCACAGTCAGTGCATATTCAACTCATGCATCAGTCTGTATTTTAGTGGGCAGACATGATAAGAAGGCACATTAATATTTTACAAAAGGTCTCTTTCCCCCCCTACCCCCAAAATCCCTCCTCTGGTAGCCACTGTTCAATCATTTACCAGGCCGAACGACCATGTTACAGCAGAAAGTAGGTCAGTTGAGCATATTACACTTAGGTTTCTGTCTTTTTTTGTACTACTTCTGCTAAGAAAGCAGAGCTTGTTCGCTTCAGTTTAGTTTCTGGCTGAGAGGCAGTTGAGCTTAAGCCCCAGAGCTGGATTTGCACTAAGAGCCCTGTCAGTGTCAGTGATCTTGTGCCGGTGTGGCAAACTTCCTGCTGCTTTCACCAGTAAGGCACGGTGTTATCAAAGTGACCCCAACTCTGCCAGCCAGGAAAAAGTCCGCTGGACATGCGTGGGCTGCCGAACTGATCAAACCCCAGGTCGAGTACCTTCCCGTCACCAGTTTTGTGCTCTGAAAGCCTTTTTGGCTCAGAAGCTCTGCTCACGTTGTCGCCGCTCCAGCCATTGTGTTGATCTCCTTCTCTTTGACATCTTGGTGTATTCCCCCCTTCTTTTTGCATAGTGATCCCACTTTTTCTGATGTGGGGGCTTTCGTTTCGCCGCGTCTGTCTCTCCTTCCACGGCAATTCAGCAGGCGGGTAGCGGCACCCGGCGTGTTCGCGTTCTCGCGGCGGGTGAGTGTTTTGCGGTGTTCGGGTCGGCAGCGGCGTTAGATCGGGAGCGGTCCAGGCATTCTCCTCTGCTGTGGCCGTTTGTATCATTGCGGTGAGCGGCCAGGCGGTCTTTTCCCGTGTTTTTCTGTTGTGTTTTCTAAAGCTTTTCTGTTTCCTTATTGTCCCGGGCATCGGTGACGTCACGCCCCTAAGGACCCTGGGAATTGTAGTTCTATGTTCTTTGACTCTGTGGTCTACCTGGCTCGTTTTCATGTTTTGTGGCTCTGCATCCAGTTTTGCATCCCAGTTTCAGGGGTTGTGGGGTCTTTCCTGTGGTTCAAGGCTGGTGGTCCTCCTCTGGACAGGTTTCTCATGTTGGCTGAATTTGTTGTGGCTTTAAGTTGTGGCTTTCGGCGTTTTATCTGTTGCTGTATGTTATTTAGGAGCCGAACGTGGCTTTTGCCTGTCTTTATTCGATGCTGGCCTTATTATTTTGGTGGCTCTCTTTGTTTTTGTGTTTCTGTCATGGCTGCTGTGCATTTAGTGGTTTACTCAGCGTTTGATTTGATCTTTGTTGGACCCCTTTCTCCTCTGTGGATTTTTGCTTATGATTTGTCTTTTTTATGCAACATTTGTGGCTTTTTTTGATTCACTCAGCGATCTTCGTTCGTCGCCTCCGCCTGCTCACGGTATGGTTCGTATTCAAGGCCGCCACTGAGGGTGGCCCTTGGATGTGTTCATGTTGTTGGAACTTGTTGTGGACCTGTTGGCGCCTCGTAGTCATTTCTGGCGTCAGTGGCGTGATTCCTCATGCGCCTTCCGGATTGGTTTATTCTTACTTCGGCTGCCCGTGCCTTCTCCACTCCGGACGCGATTTGTGGCTGGGGAGGACTGTTATCACTGATGTTCTCAGTGTCCTGCCTCTTTGCCTCCCGGTGGCGTCTCTTGGCATTCAGTCGGCGCTCGATGTGTTTATCGGTTGACCTTTCTGCTGTCATGGCGGTTCTCATGCTATCGACTGTATTATCACAAACCCTGTACTGGACTTGTGTAGGCTATGGGTTCCCCTTCGTTTTGCGCGTTTTTGATGTTTTCTCGGTGGTCAGTGTTCCTCTGTATGCCTGGTCTTTTGCGTCTCTGTGGCTTAAATTCATTTTCTGATCTGGGTTACCGCGTTGTCTGCGACGTATGGTCCTCCACCCGTCCGGATTTGTTTTCTTCTTCTGGATCTGGATGGTTCATTGGTGCATGCCTCTCCCTTTATGTCATCTCTTGCTTTTGTGCAGCGTGTACTTTATTTCATTCTTTGGTTGATGGCTGTTTGTTCAATGATTGGCCCACCTGATTTTGCTGTGGCTTTGGTCCCACGGTCATCCATTCATCTTGTGTTCTTGTTCCGGGTAGTTTGATCCTGGGCCCCATGTTCCTGTTCTGGATATTCATGTCTTCCGTTTTTGGCCTGTCCTTCTCAATGCTTGGAGTGGTTTTATTATGATGATGCCTGTCGTGTCTTCAGTCTCCCTCCGCTTGTTCTTCTGTGGCTGGGCCCTCTGGTTTTGGGGAGAAAGATTTATAAGAGCGGTTTGTGTACGTCCGGCCGCCAGACTCCACGGCTCTAATGGTTTTTTGGGGTTGTGTGGTTATGAGAATTTAGCCATGGAGTTTATATTGAGGCTCTTTAAAGAGTGAGATAATAGTCTTATGTGTGTCATCGGCCGTCTTGGTTGGTGTTTAAATAACACCATAAGCAAATTAACCCTGACCGTAGAAACTTCATCATTTACGCTCTAAAGCTTAGTTCAAGAGTTAATTCTTGTGTCCACAAGCCAGTCTTCTATCTGCCCTGCTTAAGCAGATGACACTTGGCTAGATGCATCTACATTTAGAGGTTGTTATGCTCCGCCTCTAAAAAATCTAAGGTTCAGTCTAACTATCAAAACCTACGATCCCTTATGGATCTCCAGACGCCCTTGGCTAAAATTTCGGCAGTCTGTGTTTTGTTGTCCACCTAGTTGAGAACCACTAATATCAAATACGAGAATCAAATTTCAGCCGAGCTGCAATCCATTGCTACATGGGATGTTGACCTTCCTCATCTACAATCTCCTCGGCTTGGGTTACCCTTCCCATCGACTAATTCTCGATGACCTTCTGAAGGTGCATCCCTCTGGAACTGTCAAAGGTTACTTCTTTTACAATTGGTGTATATAAAATTGGTGTTATATGTTATAACTCTAGACAGAGAGGAGTAGCAATTCTGATAAAATTGGTGTGCAGGTTCTGTATTTCACTATCAATTCACTGTTGGAATTTGTGATATGGGTGGTTTCTATGGTGCGATGAATCCACAATGGGACTTTCCTTAACTTTCTCCTAAATTTAACTTTCTCAGATTGTTCTCTAAAAGCGTTGTTATTCCATTTATCTCAATCAGTGTAAAAACTAATCAGTTTCTAGGTTTTATATATATATATATATATTCTTTGCTGAGACTAATACTGGTTTTGTATTTTATCTATGCATCGCATCCTGAGCCTGCGTGTCCCTTCTCTCTGGCCTGTTTCCCCATTCTGGCGAACAATGACACCCCTGCATTCCTTGATCTGGTGTTGCAACGATGACTGCTCGACGTACCTATTGCTGAACTGAAAGTGATGGGGCGGTGGACCTCCTCTGCATTCCCATGACACTTCTGACTTAAATCAATCAATATGTTGGCAGTAGAATGAATGTCAATTTTGGATTATAGATGTTTAAAGAAAATTATTGCCAGGTGGAAGCCTCAAAATTTAGGATGTGATAAAGTGTATTATAGTATGCGATGGAGCTCAAATTTTGGTTTCTTAAGCTCAATTACGCCAATTATTATTATTATTATTATTTTTTTTATTTTTTTTTTTACTTGTCCTGTCCAACAGCTGGGCAAACAGATGAGAGCTGAAGGCCTCTTGTGTTGGACAGATTTTACTTTAACAACAGGGGTTATTAATCTTCAGACAAACCAGAGGAATGTCTGAATAAACCCCTTTTGTAATTGAGGCCAAACTTTATTCATTTTAATCGTATTTGAAAATCTTTAGTGTTGGACCGGACGGAAAAGGAAAGGAGGGAAGAAGAGAGAGGAATGTTAGAGAGGGGGGGGGATAGGAGGGTGATAAAAGGAGAGGGAGGGATAAAACCATGAAGCAGCCTAAAGCAACAAGTTACTGGATGTTTATCATTACGGTAATGTTCAATTGTAATACCAATCTAAAAGGGCGGGGCCTGTCCACACACACATTCAGATGTTATAAACACACCTATTAGCTGCAAAACTGTTCACATGTCAACATGTACACAAAACATGTACACAAAACAGATATTGTTCACTCACACATACTTATGCCTTTAAACCAACTAGTGTGAAAATTTCATTCGTTCCATCATGCAAACTATTAGTGCAAAGGTGAGCTAACACCTGTGCTCAGGTGAGTGTTTATGTTCTTCTAAATGGATGGTGGAATGTGAAAAGAAGGAGGGAGAGTGACCAGCCATCCCCACACCCAGACCCCCACCGCAGCAGCAGCGGCAGCCAGAACCCCCAACGCCACTCGACAGCAGGCAGAGAACAACTGCCCCCCGGGCGACCACATCCGCCACCCAGGCCAGGGCCAGCAGGACCACCACGAGGCCCCCAGAGCCAGGGAGCAGGGAGGCATGGGGGGAAGAGAGCGCCGCCCCAGCCCAACCAGGGGAGCAGCCCCCCCGCCGCGCCAGGAGGGCCCAACGCAGGGCCCCGGGTGCCCACAGCTCCAGACGAGCACCTCATCACCACCAAGGAGTTCTGGGCATCCCCTCGCCCCAACCCCAGGTACAAGCCAGGACCCCCCAAGCGAGACCCGCTCTGCGCTCCAGGCAGCCACCCACCCGGCCTACGGTTGGTCCAGGAAGGAGCAATGCAGGGGCCAGCCGGCCCCGCCCAGGAGGGGGGCACCCCGGAGAAAAGGGGGGCCCGCAAGGGGTGTTGTAAACATGGCCCACCAGGCTCGGCCTCAGTTGGAATGTGGGCGGGGCCCAGCGCCCAGGGGCAAAAACCCGAACCCACCCCACCGGGAGACGGACACCCCCGGCTCAGGTATAATGTGAACCCCCTCCCTGCACGGAGAGAGCCCTGCCGGGCCCAGGAAACCGGCACCCAGGGGACACGGCCGCCACGGCCAAGGGCCCAGTACCCCCCACCAGGGATGGGGTAGGGGACAGATGGACCTAGGACCCACCTTCCTTGCAAAATGTGTGTGCGTGTGTTTGTGAGGGTGTATGTGTGCAAGTGTGTGTGTTTGTGTTTGAATGTATATTATGAGGAGTAAGATGTGTGTGTACTAGGGGGGTGCAGTTAAAATTGGTTTGTAGGGCACAGATTAATTAACGCCAATTACGCCAATTAAGCTTCGGACATATGGCCGTTGAGGTTGTTCTTGATACTTAAATGGGGAAACATTATGGCAGTTAAGCTCGTTCGAAGTCCTGTCGTTGGAAGCTTTGAATTAATGGATTTTACTTAAGCTCGTTTAAATAGTATACCAAATGAAATAACGTTTATAGCCGTTAAGCTCGTTTTTAGTATTTGATGGAAGCTACTAATAATGGATGGTACTTAAGCATGTCTTAGCATGCTTTTGGAAGCTTGGATTGGATGTTAGGTAGTGTCTTCATACGGGTTGTTCTTGGCGGTTCAAATTATAGTACCTTACAGCGTTTTGCGGAAAATCAGGTATGAGTGATTATTTTGTTGGCTCCCTGCTTTGTTTTGTTTAGTTTTTCTTTGTTTGGCTCTCTTTCTCTCTTTGTAGATAGTATGTTCCCCTAGTGGTTTCACAAACGAGAGCGGCCCAACGGTCAAAGTTGCCGGGTCACACATAGCATTTCCACTAGATAGTGTGTCCCCTTCGAGGCACTGTACTCGAACGGGGGTGGCCCTACGGTCAAAGGTGCCAGGTCACACATAGCAGATACACTAGATATTGTGTGTCGTCTTCGTGGCGCTGTACTCGAATGGGGGCGGCCCTACAGTCAAAGGTGCCGGGTCACACATAGCAGTTCCACTAGATAGTGTGTCCCCTTCGAGGCGCTGTACTCGAATGGGGGTGGCCCTACGGTCAAAGGTGCCAGGTCACACATAGCAGATACACTAGATATTGTGTGTCGTCTTCGTGGCGCTGTACTCGAATGGGGGCGGCCCTACAGTCAAAGGTGCCGGGTCACACATAGCAGATCCACTAGATAGTGTGTCCTCTTCGTGGCACTGTACTCGAATGGGGGTGGCCCTACGGTCAAAGGTGCCAGCAGCACTTCGCTATACGCATCAACTAACCCATGAAAGAAATTGTGAACCACAGAGACTAGTGGATTACCCAACGCTGAACATTGCAAGCGATTGGGAGGGTGATGTTGATGACCGGTACGCCGAATAGTGGAACTAGAATCAACATCAATGTCTAGAGAGTATAGTTCCTCAGTAATTGGCTCATTGGAGTTGAGCCCTGAGTTCAGGTACTGCCTCTACTTGGTCAGTGAGTTCTGGTCCTGGAAGAATCCTTCCGTTTGGGACATCAGTCATGAATTTTTCCCAGAATTCCTCTCAACTGAAGCCAGGACCATGAATGCTGGAATGTAACCCAGATCTCCCCCTTCTGTCCAGAACTCTCACAGGCCTCCATGAGCCCAGATCTACGACCAGAAGCTGTTGTAGATTCTGCAAAGACAAGACCATCAGAGTCCTTCAGGCTGACCCGGACTGGTTCTGGAGTCCTTCAGGATGACCCGGACCCCTGCAGTCTGGTTCTGGAGTCTGAGTCCTTCAAATAAATCTGCACATCTGCAGCTGCAGACCTGCCGCCTGCATCCACTCGTCTCTCATGGACAGTTCAGGCTAAATGTTCAGAAAGTTAATTTAGTTTCAAACTCTCCTTTCTTTTTTTAATCTTTTTTTTAACCTCAAAGAGCAGAAGCAGAGATGGTCACAAATAAGACAATCAACAGTTTTTCCAAAAATCCTGTTACTTTAAAGATCAAGAAAACAAATTCTGCTGGAGAACATCTGAGGAGGAGGAACAAGCAGCTCCAAGGCCTCATGTCACCTTAATGTGTAAAGTAGTTCTTTGGTTATCTCTTAAATACAGGAGAACAAACTATAGAATGACATTGACTTCAAATGTGTAACATTTTATTTATAATTTATGTACAAAACAAACTAGATAGTTGTAAATCTAGCAGTTTCTCATCATCACATTCTGTGTCTGTGGACATGCAGACATTTTGTAAAACATCAAACCAAACCTTCACCTGTATGGAGTAAACAATTATTATTATTATTATTTAATCAAATGAACCACACTAAGCAGAGACAGAAACACTTTAAAATGGAAAAGTACCAAAAACCATCAGTCAAATCCTGAATAGAGCTCAGAGGAAGCTGAAATGATAACATGATGTTTTTATGTGAGTAAAGTGAGACTTTGAACTTCCTGAAGGTGAAGCATGAGATTACGGCAAAATCTGAGACTAGATTAGACCTGGAATTATCCAACAAGAAAAAAGATTAAAAGGTGCAGAATATCACGTGGGTCTCTGGTCTGTTAATGTTTAGGAGGTACTTTAAACTTTGAACATTTTATTTTTATAGCACAACTTTTACAGTGTGTTCTGGTCAATAATTAAATTGTCTGCAAACGTAAAACAAAGGCATTAAGAGAGATTTTAAGTCACAGACAGACAAATGAAGCTGATCATTGATTATTATTGATCACAGAAGAGCAGAGGAATCAAAACTGATCATTTTCAGGTGAGTTTCTGATGGATTCTGTGTTTATATGAGCGGCAACAGTTTTCTGTTTCAATGTTTTTAATATGTCAGAAACAAAGGATTTTTTCATTATTATTTTTTCATCTGTCTTTGGACCACAAAACACTTTTTCTTTTTGGTTCCAAAATCAGAAATCTTTACAAATGAAAGCAGTCAAACTGAATCGGAGAAGATTATAATGTACTAATTTGTGTTTCAATGTTTCAACAAGTTTTTTTTTGTGAGGCTGTAGTTTGCGTCCTATTTTTAAAAATGTATCTAATGAGCATGAGGGAAAGTTAATCAGAAAGCGCCATTTTAGTCTGTAAAGATTTGAAAATCTAGAACTGAAAGTGGTTCATTTTACTGCTTAGTGTTGTTTTCAGTCTAATCCACTAAACTTTATTTTTGGGACATGAAAAATACATCTGTGGGGGACCTTTCTGTGTGGAGTTTGCATGTTCTCCCCGTGTATGCGTGGGTTCTCCCCGGGGTCTCCGGCTTCCTCCCACCATCCAAAAACATGCTTCATAGGTTAATTGGCAACTCTAAATTGTCCCTGGGTGTGAGTGTGAGAGTGAATGGCTGTGTGATTGTTGACATTCTACCCTGCGACAGACTGGCGACCTGTCCAGGGCATCCCCTGCCTTCGCCCACAAGTGGCCGGGATAGGCTCCAGCAGCCCCGTGACCCCGAAAGGGACAAAGCAGTACAGAAAATGAATGAATGAAAAATGAATGAATATTATATCACAACCCCAATGCATCTGTCAGAACTAATAAACAGACTTCCAACAGGTTTTTTCTCGGAAGAGGAACCAGACAGGGTTGCCCACTCTCCCCCTCTCTCTTTGCAATATTTATGGAGCCTCTAGCTGCAGCAATAAGACAGAATGTGAGCATTAAAGGAATTAAAGCCAAACACAGCCATCATAAAATTAGTCTTTATGCAGATGACATATTACTGTTCTTAAATAATTCACATTCTGTAAATGAAACAGCAACAACCATTAATGAATTCTCCTCCATATCAGACTACTCCATTAATTGGAATAAATCTGTTTTATTACCATTGAACAGTTATGCGGAGCAAGGACTCACAATACCAGTTAAATCAGGCAATATCAAATATCTAGGTATTTATTTTTCCCCCAAATTATCAGAACTGGTGCAGCTAAACCACACCCCATTACTGAAAAGCATACAGGACGATCTAACACGCTGGGTTAACCTGCCTCTGTCCCTCATGGGCAAGGTAGCCACGGTTAAAATAAAAATCTTACCCAAAGTCTATTATCTCTTCTCAATTATCCCCACACAACCGCCACTAAAATGGTTCAAAGCATTAGACTCATTCATATCAAGCTTTTTATGGAACAATAAACCTGCAAGAATTAGTCTAAAAATTTAAAATCTGCAAAAAGCTGTGGAGGCTTGGAACTACCTAACTTCCACAAGTACTTTCTTGCAAATAGATTACAATACATCTTAAAATGGTTAAAAAATAATCCAGAAACCAACTCATGGTTAGACTTGGAACAGGCGTTATGTGGGAAGATCAACCTGTCAGATCTACCGTTTATTAGCCCAGTGTTTTTCAACCAGTGTGTCGCGGCACACTAGTGTGCCGTGGGAGATGGTCAAGTGTGCCGTGGGAAATTCCCCTCATAAACTGATCTAAAAACATTTCCCATCTCCAGGATTTCAGCCCTGTGTTCATCCAAACAGGCCCTGATAAAACACTGAGTAGTTAGGAATATAAAAGATCATAAAATTATTTTTTCTTTGTTTTTATTTTATTTTATTAAAGACATTTTGATAAGGATGACGGTAACGCGATTTAGCTGCAGCTTCGGCTGCATTCAGGAAAAGTCACGCCCCTTTAACTGTCTTGAAGGATTAATCACATGTCATCAGTCTGACCAATCAGAAGTGGTTAAAGTCTTAACTTCCTTGTCCCGATTTAGCTCGTAAAGTCGCTCAGTTTTAGCAAAAATACCAGCTAAAGCTCGTCTTTAGTGGTGTAGCTTTCCACAGAATCCAGTGTCAGACCGTGGAACAAGAGAACAAAACAATGAAGCTCTGAAAAGCGGTCTCGCGGCCGTTTTATGCACTACATCTCCCATGATGCATTGGGGTAAAACGTCAGCGCACAAGGAGATCTGTTGTTAAACGTCTTATAACCAACGAACACACCTCAAACTGTTTTTAAATCTTCTAACTTAACTTTTATTAAATCTTTTAGAAAAAAAACAGCTGCAGCTTCCAGCTTTTTCTCCCACAATTATCTCAAAAATGCACGTGAGATTGTGGAGGGGCTGTAGAATACAGACTATGAGTTCCTCCTTTTTTTTTTTTTTTTTTAGATGCTGGTGTGCCGCGGGATTGTTTTTAAGGTTAAAGTGTGCCGTGGCTCAAAAAAGGTTGAAAAACACTGTATTAGCCAAACCGTTAAAAAACAGGACTGTTTCAAAAGTATTAATATAAATGCCACTTTAACAGCCTGGTGGGAATTTCTAAAAATATCTAACTCGTCAATCCAACCGTGCAGAATGACACCCATCTGGAACAACCTAGACATCCTCATAAGCAAAAAGATGATACACTTCCCAGTTTGGCAAGCAGGGGGCGTGACGTTACTAGAGCACTTAATTATTGACAGAAGATTCATAACTCCCCACGAACTACAAGACAAACATGGAATAAATAACTTCTTGGAATATCAGCAACTTAAGTCTATTATTACTAAAAAGTTTAAATACAGAGACAACAATTTAAAGCTACCAGAGGTAGTTACCTCTCTGATTAATTTTTCAATGAATAAAACTCTCTCCAAAATATACAAACTTTTATGTAATTTAGATAATAATATTTTATTTCCGATAACAAAATGGGATGCAGATTTGAGCATCAGCACGGATGAAAGCTTTTGGTAAGAACTTTGTCTAAATACCTTTAAACTGACTAAAAGTCCAAATTTGCAGCTAATCCACTTCAAAACTCTTCACAGGATTTACTACACTGGACAGAGGATGTTCAAGATGGGTCTCAGTAACTCAGACATTTGTGAGCACTGTGACAGTAATCTACCCGATAGTTACATGCATGCACTGTGGTTCAGCACGCCTGTCCATGCACTCTGGCAGCAGGTATGTGCCAATCTATCAGTCTGGCTTAAGGTTCCAATCACGGCTTCACCGTCACTTTGCGTGCTTGGTGACATAAGTGCCATCAAGGTAGAAGGAGAATTATTAATTATCCTTTTCATAACTCTTTGTATTGCTGAAAAAAACATCTTAATGAATTGGAAAAAAAAGAAAAATATAAATATAAGTCAATCCAGAAATCTGCTTTTTGATCATCTCAGCTTGGAAAAAATGTCAGCCCAAAGTTCAGTCTCTCTGGTCTCCCATGGCTAACTCCATGACTTAGAGGGTGGGGGGCCTAGTCGTCGCTGCTCCCTGCCTTTCTGCCGTGGTGCGGAGTGGGGGTTGGGGCCTCCGCTGCCCGGTGGGGGCTGGTGGGGATCCCGTTCGTTGGGGCGTCAGGTCCGGTGCCTGGGCGTGGCGGGCTGGGGCGCTGCGTGGTATTCTGGGCTTGGCGGTGGGGGGTGCGTGGTGGGGGGGGGGGGGGTTAAGTGGTGGTCCGGCTTGGCTTGGGGGGGTGGTCTCTTTGCCCGCGCTGGGGGGGGTTGGCATGGGGTCCGGTTCGGGGGAGGTAGGTCCAGCGGCGCTGGATGGGCTGCCCATCTACACCTGGGGCTGGGATCAACCCTTCCCTGGCTCTGGGATGGGGTGGGGCAACCCTCTTGGGGCCCCCGGTCACTCTGGGTGTCACCCGCTGTGGCTGCGGGGTGTGGGGGGGGCCTATCGGCCCTGTCTTGTGGGAGGGCTTTCTGGACCCATCATTTCTGCAGCGTCTTTAACAGGTTCGGTGTTGTTGTGTGTGTGGGGGGGTCCAGTGCTTGTGTGTCAAACATCGTTGGCATGTGAAGCAGCTGCGCAGATAGAGGATCCCTTCAGTTATTAATGTGCAAAAGAAAGTTGACAGATTTTTCAAGTGTATGACATATTGAATGTCATTTAAAAAAATGTATATTAACAGTCAAACATAAAAATGCATAAGTGAGTAGCTAAATGAAACCATGGTGAGGAAGAAAGACCGGCTGTTCCTCTTCCTCCTGCATTGGAGAGGCCTGAGTCTGCTGCTGAAGGAGCCAGAAGGAGCTGCATCTGTATGATCCAGATGTTAAGAGGGGGTCTCCAGTATTGAAGACACAACATCTGCATCTCTCCCAAACCTTTTAAAGAGTCCAGTGAGCAGCAATAAAATAGTAATGAAAAAATGAAAGTAGTTTTAAACAGAAAACAATCATACAAAATTAGCACCCCTCCCTCCAAGTTAACCCGTTTATTCAAACTGAACAAAACCCAAGAACTGTGTCTCTAAAGAAACAGTCTGGCTCGTTGCTGCTGTGCCGAAACAGTATAATGGGGATCCATGTGATCCATGTGTTCACTGCCTCAGTGCCTGTCTGACCTGTCCCACGCTAAAGATGTGTTAACATCGATCATGATACTCGCGGCGTATTCTGTGCTCGCTGCAACAAAAATAAGGAAAAACCAAAAATGTTTTTCCTTAAGCTAGCCACGTGGCCGCATGTGGGGGGAGCTTCCATCTAATGATTTTAGCCTGAATGCTATATGGAGCTGTGTCTGTGTTTATTTCATTTACAATGCAGGATGACACGGATGATGTTGAGAGATCAGGTGATTAATTTTGAAGACTTCTACAAAAACATAGATGATGACGTCTCCATGTCTGGGATCATTCAGATTCTCTCCAATCAGTGATCTCCTCTTCCGCTGCTGTGTCTGAAAGATGGTCTTTCTGTCTCTCTTGTCTCACTGAATTTGAAGGCGTGCTGTTCTCCGTTAACCCGAGAGGGAAAAAATAAAAACAGGAATAAATTCAGGGGACCGTTTTTATAATAGTCTAGATCAGGGGTCGGCAACCCAAAATGTCGAAAGAGCCAATTTGGACGAAAAAAACAAAAAACAAATATGTCTGGAGCCGCAAAATATTAAAAGCCCTATTTAAGCCTTATAATGAAGGCAATGCATGCGATATGTATCTATATTAGCCTGCAATCAAAATGACTTAGTTGCTACAAATACATAAGTACAGTTTAAGCTTCAAGATGGCCGACAGTGCAGCAGGGCTGACGTGAGCTCCGATAAAACCTCAGTCTGGTGCTTATAATTAACTAACCTGCTCAACTCTTACTTGGGCTGCTTTCATGCCTGGCTGATTCTTTTGGAAATGTGTCCATTGAAAATTTACACACTAAGCTGGGTCATTGTTCATTTTGACCACATAGACTCGGATATGGGTCAACCTGTGACAAACAAAACCTTGGTTGAGACTCTGCAGCAGTTCAAGAATGAGATGTTATCTCATTTTGACGCTAAACTTTACACAATTCATAATAGCGTCCACCAGATGCAAGATTTGCTGAACTCAATGAAGACTACAGTGGGTGAACTGGAAGGCCGCGTTGGTTCCAATCAAGATAAGCTGTCTCGTCTGGAGACTCGCATAAAACAACTTGAGAAACAGAACTCTTACCTGGCGGAGAAAGTTGAAGATGCAGAAAACCGGAGTAGAGCTTCTAACATTCGCCTTCTTAGTGTGCCAGAGGGTTCTGAGGGCCGTGACATGATCAGCTTCGTTGGTCAGCTTTTCATTCAACTTTTTGGTCAGGATAAACTTCCCCCTCCTCTGGTCATCGAAAGAGCACATCATTCCAATCCCAAAACTGCTCCACGGCCAATCCTCGTGAGGTTTCTGCACTTCCAGGACAAGCTCAATATTCTTCGCCTCTCCCGTGACAAAAAGGAGCTTCTGTTTAAAGGAAATCGAGTGCATATCTATCCTGATTTCAGTGCTGGTTTGATGGAGAAACGCCGTCTGTTTACTACGGTAAAAAAGAAGCTCCGTGACCTGGATATTGAATATGCTATGAAATATCCTGCAACGCTTCGAGTCCACGTGGAGGGGAAAAAGCTGTTCTTTCGCTCACCTGACGAGGCTGAGATCTTCATTCGTGATTTTTCCCAACAGTCCCCCTGAGTATGGACGGTAAAATTTTTTTTTTTTTTTTTTTTTTTTTGAAATGGTTTATTTCAAGCAATCAAGTAGAAACAATACATAAAAGCAATATAATCTTCAGTTGTACATTCATACAGCAACTAATCAAACTTAGGATAATTAGACATATTAATAAATATTGCTTGAAAGGGAGTGGAAGGAAGCGAACTTATATAATTCCACCCCATTATACTGTAACCATTTTATTACATGATTTATCAATATCCGGTTCCTAGCTTTTATCAGACAGAATTGAAAATCATAAGGTATTGATAAAGCAACATTATACTTAATTGTTATGTTAAAAATAAAAAATAAAAATAACTCTTTTAGAAATCAACATGGCAAATGCAGATCAGTTATCTAAAATATATGTTACTAATAAAAGTCATTCATATGATTAGAACATAATACTATATCAGTAAAATAGACAACACTGTTTCAGAGATTTTCATAGTATAATTTCATCAAGTATCAAAAGTTAAAAGTGTGCAAAATTATGCAACATTAGGAAAGATTTTTTAATCAATTTATCAATTTTTTTGGAGCAAGTGAAGTAATATCATTAAACATCGATCAATTTAACCATTTTCAATAAGTGATTAATCATTTGTTTTTCTTTTTTTTTCTTCTTTTTTTTCAATATTTAATAAAGTAATGCTGTAATGGAAAAAAAATAAAATGAAATAAAAGGGTCCATATTCCGTGGATTATCCAAGGTTGGTATTTCTTCTTCTGCTGAAAAAACAGCTGTCCTTCTGGGTTCAAAACAGTTTATAGTCTCTTCCATGTTATGTCTGCAGACATTAGATTCAGGTCCATATCCTTCTTCAGCTGATATCAGCTGCGGTGAAAGTTGAGGTCCAGTTGTCTGCAGGTCAGAAATCTATGCTGTTGATTCAGGTGACGTCAGACAGATGGAGAAAGTGATGAATCCAGGTGTCATATTTCTTGAAATTATTTGGCTCTTTGGTTTATTACTCCATGTTGTTTCAGACAACCGTAAACAAGCACTTCTCAAAGTCCTTCATGGTGTTCACAACCAGAACCTTGGACTGGTCCGGTGAACCGAGTGGTTTGATGTAAATCCTGCAGCCTTTAACCCAAGTGTTCTCAATCTGCTTACGCTTCCTGAGAAGCCGTGCATGATTGGAGATTTCAGCATTCCTTCTGGTCAGATGGTCGTTCAGATAAGCAGCCGAACCTTTCAGGTTCTTCCTTTGGTTCATCAGAGCTAGTTTGTGTTTTTGATTCACAAACCTGATGAGGATCGCTGGTTTATCCGTCTCCTTTCTCCTGGGGAGCAGGTGGCAGGTCTCGATGGTATTGAGATCCAGGGAAATCCCTTTAGATGTGAGAAATGAATGTATTTGCTGCTCCATAGATTCTCCACCGCTCGCCGTATGACCAGCCTTGCTAGCTAGGCTAGCACTAGCATTAGCAGTGCTTGCTCCTGCGTTCAGCCTCGTTCGAGGCTTGATCGGTACTCCAGGGAGAATGACATTATTCATCCTTACTTGCTGTTCCACATCGTCCAGTCGTTTCTCCAGAATGTCTTCCCGGTTTTCTCGTTGCTCGTTTTGAGCCCGAAATCTTCGGAACTCTTCCATCATTTCCCACAATGGCATTAGCTTAGCCGACACCTGATCCATAAAAGATCTAAGCGTTTCTTGAATATCATCAAGGGTCTTTTTGAGATCATCATATTCCTGGGTTTTCTTAGGGGCCATGGTCAGCTCTCTTTTTGGAGAAAATCAACGTATTAAGTCATTTGAAGATAGTTGTATCCGCAGAGAGCTGCGACCACGCGTCTTGCCGTGACCCGGAACCGGAAATCTCTCTACTGTTTTTCTTTTGAACTACCTAAACTTTTTTAATTTACACTGACGGCCATATGAAACTTTGTTTGCCGTAAACTACTACTGTAATGACGTAATGTCGCAAGGCGCTGCTCCATCTGTTTCGTGCAGCTTTTCATTTCTCTTTTTGCAGCTCTGAATATTTACGCTAGCTACATTTGCTGATGTTGAGCAGATTTTTCTCCTTTTTTTTTTCTCTCTTCTTTATTTCTGGTAATACTCATTTCCATCTGGTGGTAATCTCCACTTGAAAATTACAACATTACTGACGTTTTTGTATTCTTATTTTTTCTATTTCATACTGAGGTTGTCGTGTTATCTTTATAATTTTCTGGGTTTTGAACAGTTATGTTCCAGCTTTTTCAATTATGTGTTTTGTGTGAATGTCTGTGCATATGTGTGACTGTTATTGTGTCCCTGGCAATTATTAATTCAGTTATTTTTAGTCAAATTTGCTTCATGCAGTGTTGTTTATGGCAGTTTATTTTTTCCTGTTCCCTTGATTATGGTTAAAGGTCTTCAAATTATTCATGTTAATATGAGGAGTCTATTACCAAAAATAGATCAACAAAGGGCCTGGCTTGTTTACAATAAACCTAGTGTCATCACTATATCTGAAACATGGCTTTCTTGTACTATCTCAGACAGTGTCATTAGCCTGGACAATTACACTCTGTACAGAGCAGATAGAAGTTCGAGAGGAGATGAAGTAGCTACATATGTGTCTTCAAACATACAGTCACATGTCATTTTACCTAAAGTGGCACCATTGTGTTTTGAAGGCATGTTTATTAAATTAATTTTACATGATCATAAACATCTGATAATTGGTAATATTTACAGACCCCCCAATTCGCTCTCTGACTCAGTTAAAAACATTGTTTCTACTGCTACATCTTTGGGTTGTAAAAGTGAAATGATCCTGTTGGGAGACTTTAACATAAATTGGTTATGTCCGTCATCTGCTACTGAACGTACTCTTTTTAATAGCTCTAATTTCTCACAGTTAATTTCCAAACCTACAAGAATCAGCACTAATTCTAAATCTCTTATTGACTGGATTCTAGTAACACATCCAGACAGAATACAGGACACAGGTGTCTTATCAGATTGCTTCAGTGACCACTGTATCATATATTGCATTTGGAAAATTAAAACTCCTCGTCTTCCCCCAAAATTGGTTAAAGTTCGACAAACAAAAACGTTCAATATTGATAACTTTATTGAAGATTTGCTTAATGTTAATTGGGCTAGACTTAACTTAATTCCTTTCATAAATGAAGCTTGGGACTATTTTTCTACTGAGTTACTGAATGCTATTGATAAACATGCACCACCAACTGTGATTCGAGTAAAAGGCAAACAGATGCCGTGGGTAAATGGAGAACTGATTAGTCTGTTCAGACAGAGGGACAAAGCTTGGGAGAAATTCCATCGTACTCAAAAACCCGGCTGATCGTGATGCTTACAAACGTTTAAGAAATATCTGCACTACAAGAACTAGAAATGCTAGATCGAACTATTACAAAGATAGTTTATCTAACAGTGCTAATAATCCAAAGCAATTTTTGGAGGCAATTTTACAAAGTATTAGGAAAAACTGATTCTGCTTCAACTAATATGCTTATTAACAATGTGTGTACAAATGATCCGGCTGTTATCTCTGAGGCATTCTGTCAGCATTTCTCAATATCACCTCCTGTTCAACATGTCCAGTGATAGTACCTTTTCCTTCAGAATGGTCAATCCAACTGATGTGGAACAGGTCATAAATGAGCTCTCATCCACCAGTAGTGCTGGTCCAGATGGCATTGAAGCAAAATTTATTAAACTTGCTTCTCATGTGCTTTGTTTTCCATTATCTGCTCTTTTAAATCTCTCTTTTAGCACGTCTGAAGTCCCCTTGGCTTGGAAACGTGCAAAAGTTATACCTCTTCATAAAGGAGGGAATTCTAATGACATGAGCAATTATAGACCAATCTCAATCATCAACAGTATTGTCAAAGTATATGAAAAAAATATCTTTAATCAACTTTCGGAATACCTAACACTTAATGATATACTATCTCCTTTCCAATCCGGTTTTTGAAAGCATTTCTCCACAACTTCAGCTTTGTTAAAATTCACCAATGATATTTTCTCTGGTTTTGATAATAACATGTTAACTGGTGCCTTATTTATTGATCTTACCAAAGCTTTTGATATGGTAGATCAATATCTGTTACTGGACAAACTTCATTCAATTGGCCTTGATAGATCCTCGCTCCTTTGGTTCAACTCATACCTTCATCATCGTCAGCAGTGTGTGCTTTTTAATGGCAGCTACTCCAACTTTCTAAGCGTAGACAAAGGCGTTCCACAAGGTTCCGCACTCGGTCCCCTCTTATTTTCTATTTTCATTAATGACCTTCCAACTAAATGCATCTACAGCAATATTCAACTTTATGCCGATGATACTGTCATTTACTCATCTAAATCCAACATTGTTGACATTCAGCATTCAATTCAACATGATTTTAATTCTGTTCAATTGTGGTTACAATCCAATAAACTTCTACACAACAAATCTAAATCCTATTTTATGTTGTTTCAAAAAAGACTACGTCCTGTAGCTGCAAGTGAAATAAATTTAACTTACCTGGACATGTCACTTATTTCAGTAGCAGAAAAATTCAAATACCTTGGTTTGTGGCTTGACTCCTCTCTCTCTTTTAGTGCCCATATACAGTCCATTGTCCACAAAATTTCGAATCGTTTAAAATTACTTTATCTATCAATCAATTGTTTTAGTCTCTCAGTCAGGAAGAAAATCATTTCACAACTGATTATCCCAACTTTAGATTATGGTGACATCATTTATCAAAACACTACTCTCACTAACCTCCGACCACTGAACGTTATTTATAACAGCTTGTGTCGGTTTATTCTTCGTTGTCCATTTAGAACTCACCACTGTCTTATTTTTCAGCAACTGTCCTGGCTTCCCCTATCCTCTCGACATCAACTTCACTGGCTATTGTTCGTTTTCAAATGTATTAACCTTAGTTATCCAGACTATCTCAAACAATATCTAACTCCTTTTCAGTCTTCTTATAATTTACGTCATGCAGATCAAATCTTTTTTGCTGTTCCAAGAGTTAAAAAACAAATTGGAAAATATTCATTTAATTATAAGGCACCCTCCGACTGGAGCAATCTTCCTCCATCCATTCGCTCTTTAACCTCATTCTTTGCATTTAAAAATGTCTGTTTAGTTCATCTTCAACACTCATGTAACTGTTTTTGATTTAATTTGATTTCTTTTCTGCCTTTTATTTATTATTTTATTTCCTTACCTTAAATTAATTACTAGTAGGTGCATTAAATGCCTATGTTTGTGTGTGTGTGTGTGTGTGCCTGTTTGTTGTCTTGTAAATTTTAAGTTGTTTTTCGTCTTGTTTTGATATATGTAAAACATGCTCAGCTGTATCTGTCGGTTATTTATTTGCTTGTTTTGTTGTATCTTGAGGACCCCCTTGAAAACGAGATTACACATCTCAAGGGGCTTATCCCTCTAAACAAATAAATTGAAATTGAAATTGAAATAATGAGTATTAACGATTAAATGTTTATTTGCCCTGCAGTGCATTCTGGGAGAACGACGCGTCGCGTGACTTGTCTGTTGCGCAAGTTTAACTTTATTACAATATCAATGAATTATGTTTCATTGCTTTGATAAAATTAAAGAAATGTAATAAAGAAATCTGATTTTTGATGTCATTTTTATTTTGAGGAGTTGAACAAAAAACAATAAAATGGAACGTGCCCCATGACAGTCAGCTGTGCTCCAATGCATATCTGACAGAGACGCAGAAGCGCGGAGGAGCAAGCGATCTCTCATACGGATTACCTTTCCCAGATCGGATTATTTGCCCACTGAATATTTCCCAAAGAGCTTGGATCGTCCGGTACAAGGATCTTCTTTGACGGGTGGAATTCGTTCCCGCGAGGGAGGCGGAGCGGCCTCCCGTGAGACGGTCGAACACTCATTTATCCTCCAGAACATTTCTTTTTTTTTGCTAGTAAAACTGCAGGACTTGGGTTTGAACTGTGGGTTTTTGTATACATTGTATGTTTGGGGAAATTGGGTTTTTGATGTTTGAGTGTTGGGCGAATGTTTAATGTACACAATACACGGCTGCACAAACAAACTGTTGTGAGTTATTTCTTGGTACCTGCTGTCACTGAAAACGTCACATACCCAGAGTAGAGTCCCTGATTGGTTGATGCTATGTGGTGACCTCCCCAGAGTTCAGATTTTTTTATATTCTGGCCCGCCGCGGCCGCCAGACCTCAAATCGCTTGAGTTCCGTTGACTTTACACCATGGGTGTCAAACAAACGGCCCGCGGGCCGTATCAGGCCCATCAGGTGGTTAAGTACAGCCCACACATGAGAAGTAAAAATCATAAGGATGTTTAAAAAAGAAAGCAAGTTTCTAGTCTGTTCCTGTGGCGACTTATGATACTTTAAATAAATAACTGAAATGCGCAAATCCGCCACTAAGGGGAGCAAAGGAAAAGCAAAACATATGAAACAGCAAATCTCTGCACGTGCCAAAAGCAAAACCTAACAGCTCTGCGTCTGGGTAGGATGCACTTTGGTTCCATATGAGCCTTACCACTGTTATCTTGCTATAAGGATGATAAGTAGCGACACCCTAATGACCAAAATGTTGTCAAAAAGTGAAGTGGAGTGAAGAGCTTTCCTGGACAGAGTTTCTATTTTCAAGGATTACGATTACAGTTACATCTCTGAGGAGACTTGGACGCCAAATGAAGGAATCCAGTCATTTACTGCATTTTCGGTTGCTATTTATGAAAACACCAACATCACAGATAAATACAGCTGTGCATGTTTAGAGGTGTTAAAAAGACCGTCACAGCGGAGTTTCTTGAGTTGATGGACACAACAACAGCTGATGACGTCAGCTCTCTAGTTACAGCGCCACAATGTTGAAGTGAACTGGTCACTGATGGCCCCCAATCAAAGGTCAGGATAAAGGCAGGTGTTGCCACAAAATTCAGGCAGAAACCAGGAAAAGATTCTTGGACATTTCATTGTGTTTTGCACACTTGAATGACAGTAGATGTGTTGCTGATTTTAATCCTGATATTGATGGTCTGGTGAAATTTATGGAGAGAAAGGAGATTAAACTCTTATGTTCACAAATGTTAGCAGGTTTCATTTAGTTTAATTTTTAATGGTTTGGACATTTACATTTTAGGCACGGTGTTTCATTTTTTTCTGTAGCCCTGTTTTAGTTAATTATTGGGATTACTTCAATGTCAGATGTCAAATATTCAGTCTGTATAAAATTGAATAGACCAACTTTTTTTAAGTGAAATTAATTTTATTTGAGATCCATTGGCCCCAAGTGATTAGGCTAATATGTTGGTTGAGGCATTTTTTCAAACTGAGTAAAAAAACTAAAACAAAACTGTTATTTTTCTTTTATGTTACTGGTCCGACCCACTTGAGATCAGACGAACTGAATGTGGCCCCCGAACCAAAATGAGTTTGACACCCCTGCTTTATACTAAAACTGCCCGTCTTCGTCGCATCTATCGTGTTTGGTGTCAGCACAGCTTAAGGCTGTTAGACCACAGACCGGGACCCCAGCCGACCTTATAAAAACGAGCACCACAGCAACAGCACCCCCTACAGGAGGAGCTGGTAGTGTTGCTGAACACAGATAATGGAGGATTTGGGTAAAACAAGCAATGTTTAAACAAAAAAAGACATTTTACTTTAATAAAAAATAACTGTAGAAATATATTGATAGATGTATCAATAGTTCAAGTGTGGATCACATGACTTTGGTTCTGCTTAACTCCCGATGTTTTAATTTAAATGATGTTTCTTGGAGACTTAACGTCTTTTCATCTGCCTGCAGGTGAAGTAGACGTCATGGCGACGGCAGCAGCTGGTGAGTTCAGTCTGTGTTCAGTAAACTCAATCATGGTCAACACATTAAAATGATCATGAAGAAGGTTTCTATTGTTGCAGATAGAAGATAATATTCACCCGATTACAACAATATTAAACAAACACCTGAATGAAAAGTCTCAGAAGCTGCTGTTATTTCTGAACAGATTCAAAGGACGTCATGTTAAACTTCCATCAAAGCTCCAAAAAACTAATCTTTAATAATGTTTGCAGAATTTTTTTATTTACAGCCGCTGAACTTCTGCAGACAAAAAATCATAAAATCTGCTCGGTACATTTTTAATGTGCCTCTGCCTTATTAATATGCAGGTATTTCAGAGTAGCAGCAGTAGAAGGCTACCCCCAAGAACCAAAGGTGTGAGGTGTTGACTGTGGGGGGGGGGGGGGGGGGGGGGGGGGGTTCTGGTGGAAAAACCTTTGGAAATTAGGGGCCTTTAATTTGCATTTTTCAGACATCTGGGGCATCATTTCATCTGATTTAAAGCAGTAAAGAAGTGGGATGTCTTTTTCCTGCAGTGTCTGAGCTGAGGGTGGTTCTTCTGGGGAACAAATCTTCTTTGAAGAACTCAGTGGGGAACAGGATTTTAGGAGAGAACTGTATTAGAAAACCAGACTGCTGTCAGACAGTTGGCACAATCATTGACGACAAAAAGATCATTCTGATCAACACTCCAGATCTTCAGCATCCAAACCTGTGTGGAGAAAAACTAACCAAGTTTGGAAAAGACTTAATGAGACTCAGTGATCCTGGACCTCATCTGTTCCTGCTGGTTCTACAACCTAAGAACTTCACTGAGGAACAGAAAGAGAGACTCCAGTTCATCCTGCAGATGTTTGACTCTCCGTCCAATCACACTCTGACACTGATTTCAACATCCAAAGAGGAAACCTCAGATGTCAGAGAGAAATATCTTCAGGATCCACTGATAGGAGACTTTCTCTCTGAATGTAAACATGAATTCATTCAGAATGATGAACTTCAATGTTCCAAACTGTGGAAAACCATTAACCAGATTCTAGAGGAGAATCATGGAAAGAATGTGGATTTTCACCAAAATATATGTACACATCTTGTCTACTGTGAATCTGCTTTCCCCATTGTGGGATTAATTAAGTCCTCTATTGTATTCTATTCTATATTTGCTTTTCAATTTTCCTTTTTAGGCAAGTCCTTTAAAAGTGAACCAAAAAGTTGTAATTAATCTTATAAAACTGTCAACATTTATTTCAATTTCTCCAAGATTTCTTCTGCTGATGGATTTTCTTTTCACAGGGTTGTCATTTTACCATTCAAGCTCCTGAACCGTTTAGTAGTACTGGTGAAGCTACATTAAGCAACGTTGAAAATAAATAACATTTTATTTCCCCAATAGAAACATATTATTATTTTTTTTAACTTGTCCTGTCCAACACCTGGGCAGACAGATGAGAGCTGAAGGCCTCTTGTGTTGGACATATTTTACTTTAACAACAGGGGTTATTAATCTTCAGACAAACCAGAGGAATGTCTGAATAAACCCCTTTTGGAATTGATACCAAACTTTATTAATTTTAATCGTATTTGAAAATCTGAATGTTCCTTATTGGTTAAGGCACATTCATTCTTTGTTTTTTCTTATACTGAAAAATATTATGTTGTGGAAATCAGACAATGTTGACTGTTCCCTTTCTATATTTGTAGTTACCAAAAAAAAAGCACTATGAATTGACTTTGGTAAAAGCAACCTGTATATAAGAAACAGTTGCAGTGCTTAACGCTGTGATCATTAAATAAACTGAATTTGACCATTTTATTACAATGGAAGACATTGAAATTCAGGTAGAGTTTTTTTAGTCATTTTTAAAAAAAAAAAGGAAGATAATCTGTTTTGGTAAAATATCGGGATACATATCATATCGCCAGACTCTTGCCAATACCGAATCAGAATCAGAATCAGAATAGGTTTTATTGCCAGGTTCAGTAGAGCGCACTTTACAAAACGAGAAATTTGTCTTGGTGTATGGTACAATTAAAATAAGTTAAAAAAAATAAAATTAACACAACAACACACTATATACAGTTGAGTAAGGTGGGAGCACAGGTGGGCTGGGATGGTGGGGTCTGTAAGTAGCAGCGATAGACCTTTGGTGGGGGGGGGGTCAGCTGGGGGGAGTTGGGGTACTGTTCAGCAAGCTGACTGCAGTGGGGAAGAAGCTGTTCTTGTGGCGCGAGGTCCAGGTCCTGATGGACCGGAGCCTCTTGCCAGAGGGGAGGGACCGAAAGAGTTCATGTCCTGGGTGAGAGGGGTCGGCTACAATCCTGGCTGCCCGTCTCCGGGTCCTTGAAATGTGCAGCTCCTGGAGAGACGGGAGGTGGCAGCCGATCACCTTCTCTGCTGAGTGGATGACGCGCTGCAGCTTGGCCTTGTCTCTGGCTGTGGCTGCAGCGAACCAGACTGTGATGGAGGAAGTGAGGGTGGATTCGATGATGGCAGTATAGAAGTTTACCAGCATCTTTTCAGGGAGGTGAAACTTCTTCAGCTGCCTCAGGAAGTACATCCTCTGCTGAGCCTTCTTAGTGATGGAGCTGATGTTCTGCTCCCACTTGAGGTCCTGGCTGATGATGGTTCCCAGGAAGCGGAAGGACTCCACAGAGGTCACCGGGGAGTCACAGAGGATGACAGGGGGGAGGGGGGCTGGGGCCTTCCTGAAGTCCACTGTCATCTCCACTGTCTTTAGAGCATTAAGCTCCAGGTTGTTGGTGCTGCACCATGACACCAGCATGGCTATCTCACTCCTGTAGGCCGACTCATCTGAGATGAGGCCGATGAGTGTGGTGTCGTCAGCAAACTTCAGGAGTTTGACAGACTGGTGACCAGCAGTGCAGCTGTCTGTGTACAGGGAGAATAACGGGGTGAAAGAACACAGCCCTGGGGGGATCCGGTGCTTGTGGTCCGAGTATCTGAGACGAGCTTCCCCAGCCTCACGTACTGCTGTCTGTCCGTAAGGAAGTCTGTGATCCACCTGCAGGTAGAGTCAGGCACATTCAGCTGGGAGAGTTTGTCATGGAGCAGGGATGGAACTATTGTGTTGAACGCTGAGCTGAAGTCAAAAACAGGATCCTGGCGTAGGATCCTGGAGAGTCCAGATGCTGGAGGATGAAGTTGAGGGCCATGTTTACCGCATCGTCTACCGATCTGTTGGCTCTGTAGGCAAATTGCAGGGGGTCCAGGAGGGGGTCTGTGATGTCTTTGAGGTAGGAGAGGATGAGGCGCTCAAAGGACTTCATAACTACAGAGGTCAGGGCAACGGGTCTGTAGTCATTCAGTCCTGTAATTCTGGGCTTTTTGGGGACAGGGATGATGACTGAGGATTTGAAGCAGGCTGGCACATGACAGGTCTCCAGTGAGGTGTTGAAGATGTCTGTGAACACTGGAGACAGCTGGTTGGCACAGTGCTTCAGGGTGGAGGGGGAGACAGAGTCCGGGCCCGCAGCTTTGCGGGTGTTCAGCTGTTTAAAAAGTTTGTTTACATCTCCTTCTGTGATGGAGAGGGGGGAGGGGGGCGCTGAGGTGTGAAGCTGTGTGGATGGGTCAGGTGGGGTTGTGGGGGGAAAGGATGTTGCTGGACAATGGCTGGGGGGGAAGGTGATGGGGCTGCCTGCTGTCTGCTCAAAGAGGCAGTATAATTTATTCAGGTCGTTGGCCAGACGCAGGTCGTTCAGACAGTGGGGGGCTCTGGGCTTGTAGTTAGTGATTGTCTTGAGCCCTTTCCAGACAGAAGCACACCCATATTCATCATTAAATCTTTTATTTTTATTGTAAATGAACAAAGAGGAAATGCAAAAAATATTCTAGTTTAAAGTCAAGAAAGATGCTATTATAGTTTAGATAAGTGACCCCTCAGGTTACCTTGATAAAATGTAAAAATAGTTTTGTTGCAGTATTGTCTTCCACAGCACTGATCATGGTTCATGTTGGTGTTAGGACTCAGAAAACTAGATTATCCCACCAGACTAAATAAATAAGCAAACGAGTTCGCCTTTCAGGAGGACAGACTCTCCAGTATTTTCTTCGGTTCCCCCCCCCCCAGGGCGGGTAGTTAATTAACTCACCTGTTCAGCGTCCTATTTAAGTCCAGGTGTGCAGTCGTTCGTTCTCTTTCTTACCGCAGCGCTGCATTCATCGCCCCACCCTCCTCCTCCGTTCGGGGTTATTACCCAAAAGTTTTATGGAAAAAATTATCTCATGGAATTGTACAGAGCCTTCTGCCAAACGAAAGATTGTGAATGCCAACTAAGAATGTGAAAATTAAGTATGTGAAAATAAATATTTTACTGCATGAGTTTGTCTTACTGAAAAATAGGATGTTTTCAGCACAAATGTTAGCCCTCTGAAAACCATTTTCATAGGCTACGTTTACACTGCAGGCTGAAACGACCCGATTCCGAATTTTGGAATTCTAATTTTCAAAAAATCCGAATTGAGCATTAAGCCCTGCAGTGTGAATGTAGCCATACATTACATGTTTGGTTGGGCCTCTTGTGAATTTTAGGTGAAAATAGATCCACACTAATAAAGAAGCTGACCCCCCACACACACACACACACATACACACACACACGTTTGTGGATAAGCCTTGGTTCAATCTGATCAAAAGATGAAGATGAAGATGTGGCTGAAATGTCCCAGGCCAGCATAGGGGAATTTTGTGTGTGGTGATTATGCCGAATGGTGACCCCCCCCCCCCCCCCCCCCCCCCCCCCCCACACACACACACACCTTACCACTCTTGGCCCGTACAATACTGAGAAGCTCTTGATTTCTTGGATCCTCTCTATTCAGGTTTTGTTCCAGACAATGAGACCTTTTGCTGGGCCTTCCATTGCCACAGTTTGCATTTGTCTAGGACGGTGGTCGGCAACCCGCGGCTTAGGAGCCGCATGCAGCTCTTTAGCGAGCATTTTCAAAAATGTTTAAAAATGTAAAAAGATGGGGGAGAGAAATATATTTTTTGTTTTAATATGGTTTATGTAGGAGGAAAAACAAGACACAAACATTAGTAACGTTTTCCAATACTGTAAGACTGTGTAGTATAAATACTAAATTTTAACATCTCTGTGCGTCATAGTTTGCGACACACGTTTCTACCAGCAGGGCGGCAGACCGCTAGGCAGGTGGCTGATGTAAATCGAACCACCGTCAGTTCCGTGCATTGCTTTGTAACAATTCACCCTCCACTAAGTGGGAACGTCACAACGCAGTTCTACGGCTGGGGCATTAAATATCAAGACAATCTGCTCTCTAATATTACCAAGAAATAACTCACAACAGTTTGTTTGTGCAGCCGTGTATTGTGTACATTAAACATTCGCCCAGCACTCAAACATCAAAAACCCAATTTCCCCAAACATACAATATATACAAAAACCCACAGTTCAAACCCAAGTCCTGCAGTTTTGCTAGCAAAAAAAAGAAATGTTCTGGAGGATAAATGAGTGTTCGACAGTCTCACGGGAGGCCGCTCCGCCTCCCTCGCAGGAACGAATTCCACCCGTCAAAGAAGATCCTTGTACCGGACGATCCAAGCTCTTTGGGAAATAATCAGTGGGCAAATAATCAGATCTGGGAAAGGTAATCCGTATGAGAGATCGCTTGCTCCTCCGCACTCAGCTGTGAATTTTCCCCCCCACACTCCCGCGTCTCCTTACAAGTAAAAGGTGTGTCGTCCTGTCACCTGGCTGTCACCTGTCAGCTGGTACCGTTGAACCAATAGGGTGACAACAAATACAACACATAATGACAAAGTTTCATTGAAATAAAACTTTTAAATAAATAACCAAATTTTCAATCTTTACGTCATGCGCTGAAACTCATCTGTAGAGGCAACCATTACAGCTTGATGAAGTTGAAAGTGAATATTGTGATCTCCTGCTATAACACACTCCGATGGCTGTCCAGGGGTGACATTTTGTGTCATTTTGTCGTCTGTTTCGAACACGTGAAAACATTCCTGAAAAGCAAAGAATACCCGCAACTGGAAGATGCTGAGTGGCTAGAAAAGCTGCACTTTTTGGTGGATGTGACTTTGAAAAGCCACCTGAACGAGTTGAATGAAAGTCTGCAGACGCCGCAAATGCTTGAAGCTGTTCTGTCATTGGAGCACAGTTGACTGTCTTTACCAGAGATGTACAGCGAAGAAGAGAAGAGGATGCTGCTGTTTGACCCTTGCACTGACTTGCTTGGCATTTGCACAGCAATCAAACTTAACTGTATTAATTTGATTTTATATACTTTACCCTTTCAAAAGGCTGCTGTTTCCTTTTTTATAAAAGCAGGCTGCGTTTTATTGCACTTGGTTTAGTTCCCAGAGAGGGGCACATCACGCACGTTCCATTGTATTGTTTTTGTCCGAATCCTCAAAATAATTTCTTTATTACATTTCTTTAATTTTATCAAAGCAATGAAACATAATTCATTGATGTTGTAATAAAGTTAAACTTGCACAACAGAGCAGTCACGTGACGTGTCGTTCTCCCAGAATGCACTGCAGGGCAAATAAACATTTAATCATTAATGCTCATTATGTATTTGTATCAACTTAGTCATTGTGATAGTAGGCTAATATAGCTAATAGATACATATTGCATGTGTTGCCTTCATTATAAGGCTTAAATAGGGCTTTTAATATTTTGCGGCTCCAGACATATTTGTTTTTTTCGTCCAATTTGGCTCTTTTAACATTTTGGATTGCCGACCCCTGGTCTAAGATAATATGAACTTCCATTACGTATCAGACACTGGTTCCTCAGACTACCTAGAACGTTGAATGTGTTCCTGCCACCATACATGTCGTTCTTCAACCCTAACTTAGGAGGAACTTTTTTCAGCTTGGAGGTGGAAGGTCTACGAGTTTCAGGCTCAGGATCAAAGAATTCCCCTCCAACCAATGGATGCTGCTTGTAGAGATCACAGCAGAACAGTGCAGAGTTGGTTGCAGGATGCATGTCACTTCCTCTCAATTGCATTGTAAGGGAGGACAGGTCTCTGTGATGTCAACAAGAATCTGTGGCCAGGCAGATGGCAGTGGGAAGAGGCAAAAGAAAGTAAAGGGATACTCCCAGGGTTACTTTCATTTACCAAAACATTTTCTGTGCCTTTGAGTTTTATAGACAATGCATGACTGTTCTACATAAATTCATGAGTGAACTGTTGGGTTATTGTTGTGCAATTTAAAAAAAAAAAAATGTAGTCTATGAGCAAGAAAGTAGTTGTGGAAGTTTTGAAAGTCTGAGCCACGGAGATATAGCATTTTTCAGAGTTTTTAACCCTTGTGCTATTCTAGGCACTTTAACATTGGGAGTTGGTCATATAGCGCAGCGGTCCACAACCTTTATTGCACCACGGACCGATGTCTGGCAAAATTTTCATGGACCGGTATGTTATGTGTGGTGGACACACGCTGCAACAACGCTGCAATAAAGGCAGAGACATGTGATAAGACGTACTCTGCACTTTTATTTTGACATGCTAAACATTGTACATCGCACAGGTGTCATCATCCTCCCCCCTTCCCACTCATGGTGCTAAAAAGAAGTGAACACAACAGGAAGAAATAACTATGGGTGAAACAACAGAACTGCCAGATGAAAGGACCCGCAGGCAAAAAGAAACACCGTGATCAACCCTATTTTGACCAAAGCAGGCAAAGGGGATTGATTTGATTCCCTGTGATGCCAGCGCCAACAGTAACCCCTGCAGCCTGCAGA
The DNA here is from genome assembly GCA_023969325.1 of Oryzias curvinotus. Taxonomy (NCBI): domain Eukaryota; kingdom Metazoa; phylum Chordata; class Actinopteri; order Beloniformes; family Adrianichthyidae; genus Oryzias; species Oryzias curvinotus. Next base: position 91,649 of record JALJSC010000304.1, on the reverse strand, counting down.
ACTCTGACAGCAGACCAAACGTGCACGTGACCCACACTACAGTACAAAAAAATGATAGGACTTGCATGAAAACTGTGGTATTTTCTAAACATAACAATAAACACAAATTATGACATGAGCAACATCCTCTCTGCACGCAACACTCCCTGGCTGCTAATATGATAACATATAAACATGCCTTCATAATAAGTGCATGGAAAATCCGGCTCACACCAATGCTGAATGGTTGGAGGGAATCTCTTGTTGGGATAAATCTGTATTTTAAGTAGGAATCCTGTCTATTAAATGTAGCTTTCTATTTTTTGGAAGTCCAAGGCTCCTCTTCTGTCTCCTGGCTGGGCAATTTCCACTTGGCAAAGAAACTTTCCAAACTGACGTATGATTTTTATTCATTTTGCTGGTTCCTGGGTTTTATTTTCGCGGTATCCTATCACGTGACCGAGACAAGCAAATTGGCCTGCGTCAAGAGGAACATAGATGGATGGAACAGAGAATTGGGCAATTTTTCAAAATAAAACATCTTCCAGATTCTGAAATAAATAAAACGGAAGTCAAGTAAGTTATTTTATTTTTTCTGTGCGGCCCGGTAACAAATGGCCCACGGACCAGTACCGGTCCGCGGCCCAGGGGTTGGGGACCGCTGATCTAGACCCACAAGTCAGTGCGCTGAACCTTTTTTCTTCAATGATTTGTGATTTTCACTGGTGTCAATGGATTACATGAAATCCTCTCCACCTTTATCCACCTTTGTCATGGTAGGGAGAACACGTCAATGGAAGGGGGAGGGGGGGGTCATAGGATAGCACAAGAGTTAAACCAATTCTTGGTGGAGTTTTTTTCCCATTAAAACATGGATATGGATGCATCTAATGTTTTAAACCAGTTTGCGGATGGTTGTATGGGGATCTTAGAAAACAGGTACCGTATTTTCACGACCATAGGGCGCACCGGGTGAAAGGGCACGGTCTCAGTTATGGGGGATTTTTCAGTCTTTGACACATACAAAATGCGCACCGGGTGTTAAGGTGCGGGCACGTCAACACCCCGTTCGGATCCTCAGAGCCTCCAAAGCAGGTTAATAAAAGAACCAGTCTCCATTCTTTTAGATGGAAACCTTGTATTTATTATGGCCCGCAGCAGCAGTCACTGACTGCAAGGACCATATTGTTTTCGCAGTTGGAACGACTTTCAGCAAGAATGTGACCCCCGCCGCATGCTGGAAAAGTCACCAAAACGTGCACACACCTGGGATAAATTGCAAATGAATTTGCAATTTGAAGACGATGACATCACGGCCAGCGATCCCGTCAAAAAAATGAATGGGCCGAAAATCGCATATGGGGCCCAACAAAATGTACTTCAAAATACAGTCGCGAAACCAAAACACACGTGTCGGGGATATCCCAAAGAAGTTTTGAAATCATTATGGGGCGGCCACACGACCTACGGCTTGGCGGCCATTTTGTGGCGAACTCTGAGAATTGTCGATTTTTGTGTTTTCCAACGATATGGGGAAACGTCACTTTTGTTTGAGCAATTTTCACGCAATTGCACACACTTGCTGCCAGCTCCGGTCTACCTACACCACAGAAGTGTCGTTGACCTTTGACCTTGGGAAAAGGCAGCCATCTGTAATTTTCTCAAAAAAGCACCTTTAGCACCAGATACAAACGAAAACCCGTCATTGGAATTTTCATCAATCGTCTCGTAACTTTTCGGGCATCAACGGCCAGCTACTCTGGACAAAATGTTGGAAATAGAAGTTGTAGATTTTGAACGGCGTGCGCGTGGCGAGCTCGCAACCGTTGCCATCTCAGCTAGCTCGCACATTTTTCATCGGAATGTCGTGAAGAGGAAATATGCGATTCCCTGGCCCGCGCTGAACAAAACGATGTCACGCACGACAAGATCGATAAAGGAATGTGGGCGTGGTAAGCAAAAAACCGTTGCAAAAAATGTGCCGTCTCGGCGAAAACGAAAAAATTCGGAACTTTTTTTTTCAGAATCGCCAAACAAAACCAATCTACCCTTGTTCGCGATATCCAAAGGAAGTTTTGAAATCATTACGGGATGGTGACACGACCTACGGTTTGGCGGCCATTTTGTGCCAAAATCTGCAATTTCGCCATTTTCGCGTTTTTACACAATATGAAAAAATGAACTTTTTTTCCAGGGATTTTGACGAAATTTCACTCACATGTTGCTAGAGCAAGTCCACAACTACCTCTGGAGTTTCGTCGACCTTTGACCTCTGGAAAAGGCCGCCATCTTGAATTTTCTATAAAAAACACCTTTACCGCTGGATTCAATCGTAAACTTGTCGTTGGAATTTTCAGCGATCGTCTTGAAACTTTTTCCGGCATCAACGGCAAGCTACTCTGGAAGAAATGTTGCAATCAGAAGTTGTCGATTTTGAACGGCGTCCGCGTGGCGAGCTCGCAAAGTCGCGCACTGCTATTCCTCATTCCTTATTATGGCCCGCAGCAGCAGTCACTGACTGCAAGGACCATATTGTTTTCGCAGTTGGAACGACGACTTCGCCGCCTTTCAGCGAGAATGTGACCCCCGCCGCATGCTCGAAAAGTCACCAAAATGTGCACACACCTGGGATAAATTGCAAATGAATTTTCCACAAAGTCAACGTCACACCCCCGAAGACGATGACATCACGGCCAGCGATCCCGTCAAAAAAATGAATGGGCCGAAAATCGCATATAGGGCCCAACAAAATGTACTTCAAAATGCAGTCGCGAAACCAAAACACACGTGTCGGGGATATCCCAAAGAAGTTTTGAAATCATTATGGGGCGGCCACACGACCTACGGCTTGGCTGCCATTTTGTGGCGAACTCTGAGAATTGGCGATTTTTGTGTTTTCCCACGATATGGGGAAACGACACTTTTGTTTGAGCGATTTTCACGCAATTGCACACAATTGCTGCCAGCTCCAGTCTACAAACACCACCGAAGTGTCGTTGACCTTTGACCTTGGGAAAAGGCCGCCATCTGGAATTTTCTCAAAAAAGCACCTTTAGCACCAGATACAAACGAAAACTCGTCGTTGGAATTTTCATCAATCATCTCGTAACTTTTCGGGCATCAACGGCCAGCAACGCTGGACAAAATGTTGGAATTAGAAGTTGTAGATTTTGAACGGCGTGCGCGTGGCGAGCTCGCAACCGTTGCCATCTCAGCTAGCTCGCACATTTTTCATCGGAATGTCGTGAAGAGGAAATATGCGATTCCCTGGCCCGCGCTGAACAAAATGATGTCATGCATGACAAGATCGATAAAGGAATGTGGGCGTGGTAAGCAAAAAAACGTTGCAAAAAATGTGCCGACTCGGCGAAAACGAAAAAATTCGGAACTTTTTTTTTCAGAATCGCCAAACAAAACCAATCTACCCTTGTTCGCGATATCCAAAGGAAGTTTTGAAATCATTACGGGATGGTGACACGACCTACGGTTTGGCGGCCATTTTGTGCCAAAATCTGCAATTTCGCCATTTTCGCGTTTTTACACAATATGAAAAAATGAACTTTTTTTTCCAGGGATTTTGACGAAATTTCACTCACATGTTGCTAGAGCAAGTCCACAACTACCTCTGAAGTTTCGTCGACCTTTGACCTCGGGAAAAGGCCGCCATCTTGAATTTTCTATAAAAAACACCTTTACCGCTGGATTCAATCGTAAACTTGTCGTTGGAATTTTAAGCGTTCTTCTCGAAACTTTTTCCGGCATCAACGGCAAGCTACTCTGGAAGAAATGTTGCAATCAGAAGTTGTAGATTTTGAACGGCGTCCGCGTGGCGAGCTCGCAAAGTCGTGCACTGCTATTCCTCATACCTTATTATGGCCCGCAGCAGCAGTCACTGACTGCAAGGACCATATTGTTTTCGCAGTTGGAACGACAACTTCGCCGCCTTTCAGCGAGAATGTGACCCCCGCCGCATGCTGGAAAAGTCACCAAAACGTGCACACACCTGGGATAAATTGCAAATGAATTTTCCACAAAGTCAACGTCAACCCCCCGAAGACGATGACATCACGGCCAGCGATCCCATCAAAAAAATGAATGGGCCGAAAATCACGTATGGGGCCCAACAAAATGTACTTCAAAATGCAGTCGCGAAACCAAAACACACGTGTCGGGGATATCCCAAAGAAGTTTTGAAATCATTATGGGGCGGCCACACGACCTACGGCTTGGCGGCCATTTTGTGGCGAACTCTGAGAATTGGCGATTTTTGTGTTTTCCCACGATATGGGGAAACGACACTTTTGTTTGAGCGATTTTCATGCAATTGCACCCACTTGCTGCCAGCTCCAGTCTACAAACACCACAGAAGTGTCGTTGACCTTTGACCTTGGGAAAAGGCAGCCATCTGTAATTTTCTCAAAAAAGCACCTTTAGCACCAGATACAAACTTAAACTCGTCGTTGGAATTTTCATCAATCGTCTTGTAACTTTTCAGGCACCAACACCCAGCTACTCTGGACAAAATGTTGGAATAAGAAGTTGTAGATTTTGAACGGCGTGCGCGTGGCGAGCAAGCAACCGTTGCCATCTTGGCTAGCTTGCACATTTTTAATCGGAATGTCGTGAAGGGAAAATATGCGATTCCCTGGCCCGCGCTGAACAAAACGATGCTACGCACGACAAGATCGATAAAGGAATGTGGGCGTGGTAAGCAAAAAACCGTCGCAAAAAAATGTGCCGACTCGGCAAAAACGAAAAAATTCTGTACTTTTTTTTGGAGAATCGACTAATGAAACCAATCTACCCTTGTTCGCGATATCCAAAGTAAGTTTTGAAATCATTACGGGATGGTGACACGACCTACGGTTTGGCGGCAATTTTGTGCCAAAATCTGCCATTTTGAGTTTTTCACGTTTTTACACAACATGAAAAAATGAACTTTTTTTCCAGGGATTCTCACAAAATTTCCCTCACATGTTGCTAGAGCAAGTCCACAACTACCTCTGGAGTTTCGTCCACCTTTGACCTCGGGAAAAGGCCGCCATCTTGAATTTTCTATAAACAACACCTTTCCCACCAGATTCAATCGTAAACTTGTTGTTGGAATTTTCAACGATCATTTGAAACTTTTTGGGCATCAATGGAAAGCTACTGTGGAAAAAATGTTGGAATTAGAAGTTGTAGATTTTGAACAGCGTGCGCGTGGCGAACTAGCAAAGTGGCGCACTTTTATAACTCCCATGTTTTCAATACAATACAGTGAAAATTGAATGCATGCATTTATGCCTGGATCTGAATACATTGAAAAAGACTGGACAAGGACATATAAGGAATGTGGGCGTGGTTAGCATAAAACCACTGTTGCTAAGGACAACAAAAAGTTTACTTTTCCCGATTCGTCCGAAACTGACATCAATCCATTCGTCCTCCAGGGGCAAACAAAACATAAAATGGTTGCTATGGAGATTAAATCAACAGAAAAGCCGCCATTTTGAAAAAAAGTGTTTTTTTTGTCAACTCATGCCATATAGCTTTCACCAATGGAGCAATGTGTTTTTCTGAGTAAGTTAATGATGCTGATCGCTATGCTAGCACTATTAGCCACGTTAGCATAGCTAGCATAGTTAGCATAATTAGCATCTTGAACAATGTGTTTTTCTGAGTCAGTTGATGATGCTGATCGCTAAGCTGGCACTTTTAGCCACTTTGGCATTGTTAGCATAGTTAGCATAATTAGCATTTTAAGTAATGTGTTTTTCTGAGAGAGTTGATGATATTGGTCAAAATGGTAGCACTTTTAGCCACATTAGCATGGTTAGCATCGTTAGCATAATTAGCATTTGCAGCTTTAACTAGCCTCAATCAAAGGTGGGCGGTGAGGGCGGCGGTGGTGCGTAGAGTTTGGCATGGAAGGCGGGTTGCGTCTGCGGGCCATACAACGCCGCTTGCGGCTTTAATTATTTTTATTTTTTAATTCAAATTTAAATTTCCTTAAAATTTACTTAACCCTTGTGCTATCCTAGACACTTTATCGTTGGGAGTTGGGTCATCTAGAGTCACTAGACAGTGTGCTGAACCTTTTTTTTCAATTTTTTGTGATCTTCACTGGTTCAATGGATAACATGAAATTTTTCCACCTTTATCCACCTTTGTCATGGTAGGGAGAACACGTCAAAGTAAGGGTGGGGTCATCCAAGATAGCACAAGGGTTAAATCTTCCAAGATGTGCTCACATCCAGAAGCAGCATAAGCAGCACCAAGAGCTCTAAGCTCTAATTTTGTTTTCTAATTCAGACACAGTGGCTTTTTCTTTTAAGTTGATGAGAAAGAGATTATTTAGCCTCTCTTTACTGCTTTAAATGTAATCTTTTTATTAATCAGTATAGCAGCACCTCTTTGCTTTGAGCTATAACTAGCTGAGTAGAAGAAGGGAATCTGTAGAAATCAGAGAAGATGATCTGTCGTGTTAGTGAAATGGGTCTCCTGCAGTAAAACAACATCTGCTTTAAGAACACTCAGGTTATTCAAAGTCTTCAGCCTCTTTCCACCAGAATTAACTCCACAAACATTCCATGAGACAAAGTTGAGCATGAACATAACTATCCTAAAATTATGAGTAGTGGCAATATAATGAGATGTGTTTCACGGTGATCTGATCTGATCAGCGGTGGGGCCCGCCACACTGGAGACTTACTATTTTTGCTTGCAGCACACACACAGCACACCCACACCACCATACATATGTGGGGTCGGCCGGTCTTCTCCCGCCTGGTCCTCTCAGGGCGGCCGGGCTTGTGGATATCCTGTCGGCTGCGGTGGTGGTCGGGCGTGAGACGCTGGGGGGTCGGTCAGCCGGAGGGGGCTGCTGCATGGCGACAGGGGGTAACCAGAAGATTGTGAGTATGTGTACGAGAGTGCATGGGTGGGGACAGACCTGGGGGCTGGCTCGCTGGGATCCTCTGGGGCTCTCCCTCCTCATTACAGAGTGGGGATGGCATTAGGGGGGGTATGGGAGGAGGGGTCGGATAGGAGGGTTGTAGAGAGTAGAGTTATGGGGGTGGGGGGGGAGCTGTGGGTGTGCGGCGATCTCTGGGTTGCTCAGGTCGGGTGCCGGGGCTGGCTTGCAGAGACGGGGCTCCGGTTGGGTGGTGGTGGGCTCATGGGTTCTCGGGGCCCTGGCTTCGTCCTTGGCCCGTGTCTCGGTGTCCAGTGCCCCCCATGGCTGCCACCTGTCACGGCTAAGCGCTCCTGTCCTGTGGCCTTGGGGGGCGGACACTGGGTTCACCTATGCCTCTGAGCACCGGGGGCCCCTGTATGGGGGGCCTACTCTCCACCTGGCTGGCTGGGTGGGTGGGTGGGTGGGTGGGTGGGCGCCAATCGCTTCCTATAGCTTGCAATAAGGGCCTGGATTCTGGTTAAAGGCATTTTGGACCATTCCTCTTTGCAAAACATCTCCAGTTCAATCACATTTGATGGCTTCCGAGCATGGAAAGGCTGCTTTAAATCACACCACAGATTTTCAATCATATTCAGGTCTGTTTGAGATGAAGGAGGACTGAGATGGCCATTCCAGAACATTGTACTGGTTCCTCTTCATGAATGCCTTTGTAGAATTAGAGCAGTGTTTAGGGTCATTGTTTTGTTGAAGAATCCAGCCCCGGCGTAACTTCAACTTCAACTTCAAGAATCTGCTGATACTGGCTGGAATCCATGCAACCTTCATTTTTGACAAGATTTCCAGTACCTGCACTGGCCACACAGCCCCAAAGCATGATGGAACCGCCACCAAATGTGACTGTGGGTAGTAAGTGTTTGTCTTGGAATGTTGTGTTCTTTGTTCGCCAAGCATACCGCCCCTTGTTATGTCCAAATAACTCCATTTTAGTTTCATCAGTCCACAGCACCTTATTCTAAATGAAGCTGGCTTATCCAAATGTTTTTTAGCATATCTAAACCTCTGTTTGTGGCATGTGCCCAGAAAAGGCTTCATCTGCATTGCTCTTACATACAGCATCTCCTTGTGCAAAGTGTGCTGAATGGTTAAACGGTGACACCATCTGCAGCCAGATCACATTGTAGGTCTTTGGAGCTGCTCTGTGGGTTGAGTTAGATTGTTCTCACCATCCTTCGCCTCTGGCTATCTGAGATTTTTCTGGGCCGGCCACTCCAGGCCTTTGCTTGGACTGTGCCTGTGGTCTTCCATTTTCTCACTATATTCCTCACAGTGGAAATTGACAGCTGAAATCTCGTAGCAAGCTTTTTGTATCCTTCACCTAAACTATGATATTGAACAATCTGTCACGGTGCCCCCGGCTGACTCCTCCTCCTCATCAGCTACACCTGATGCCTCCAGCTGCACCTCCTCATCCTCGTCTGGCCGCAGGTTCTTAAGGAGACCTCGGACCCGCAATCAACACTAGTTCGTTGTACTTCCATGGTGCATCTCCTGGCCTCGTATAATTCTTGTTTCATGTTTGCCTCGTACCCTACTAACCTGGTCTGTCTTACCTCGTCTCAGGATTACATCTCCGTTTGGACCCTTCTGGTGGCTGCTCACATCTCGCTGTTCACGTTCCTGTCGCTCCTCTGGATATCCACCTTGGATTCAACGATTGACGCTGCCAAGACCCTCCAACCATCTCCGTTGCCTACCACAGGAAACCTGGGACTCAGCTTCATCCCCTTTACTACATTAAAACCAGTTGCACTTACCTGTCTGCTTGCCTTGTGTCCTTCCGGGTTCCAGCACTTGAGTCTGCCTTAGCCTGCTAGCCATGACACAACCTTTGTTTTCAGGTAATCTGACAGCTGTTTGGAGGTTCCATGTTGACATTCTTCAGAGAAGATGCAAAGAGGAGAAAAACTTGCTCTTGGCCACCTTAAATACCTCTTCTCAGTTTTTTTGTTTTTGACTCCACGGCTTCTCCGAAGCTGCTACCGGGAGATGAGGCAGCTCCTGGGGAGTCGGGTGGGAGTGGAGGCGACTTGTGTGTTTCCCAATTACTACCGTCAAAATACTCGCTGATGAAATCTTCTTATTTTTCAAATTCTTCCAGAGCCTCAGACTCAATGATTTTCAGTGTCTGTAATGATAATTTTATAAAAATGGCTGTTTGATGAAGCAAAGTAAGACTGTTTTTTGTTTTTAACAGAGTAACGCTAATTTTGTAGCACAGCAGTCTAACAAACACTTCCTGCTTCCTACTCACATAACATCTGTTATGTGAGTGTACATCTGTACATCTGTTGTGTAAATCTTTTGTCACTCTCATTTTGTTTCAGGCTTCTCCCCATGTTTTTATTTTTATGTTCTTGCTAATTGTTTTTTTTTTTTTCACTATTTTGTTGCAGCTTCTGTCAGGATTGTTCTTCTTGGAAAGAGTGAAGACAAGCGGTCAAAAATGTCCAAATTCATTATTGGAGACAAACCATCCAAAAAACATTGTGTGACAACATCTGGAGAATGGAATGGAAAATCTGTTTTAGTTGTTAAAACTCCAGACCTGTTTGAGATGAACGAGCAGATGGTGAGAAGAGAGATGAGCAGATGCAGGAGTCTGAGCTTCCCTGGACCAAATGTTCTGCTGCTGATGGTAAATCCATCTGACTTCACACAAAAAGATAGAAAAAAAATTAACTTCATCCTGAGTTTGTTTGGTCAGAATAGTTTTCAACACTCCATGATTGTCTTCACACACAAAGAAAAACAAACCAATGTTCTAAATGAGCTGCTACAGAAGTGTGGAGGAAGACAGTACAACATGGTGGATCAAAATCATGGACTGTTGATGGAGAACATTGAGAGGATGATTCGTAAAAACAGAGGATCCTTCCTCACATTCACTGAAGAGACCAGAGGACCACAGTGTGAACAGATCAAACCAGATTTAAACCTGGTTCTGTTTGGGAGGAGAGGAGCAGGGAAGACTTCAGCAGCCAAGAACATTCTAGGTCTGTCAGTCAGCTCACAGCAGAGTGGTAGAAACCAGGCAGAGGTGTGTGGACGTCTGGTTTCTGTGGTGGAGCTGCCCGCCTTGTCTGAAAGAACGCAGAAGGAAGTGATGCAGGAATCCTTCAGGAGTGTCTCCCTCTTTAAAGCTGAGGGCGTCCACGCCTTTATCCTGGTTCTTCCTGTGGATTCACTCACTGATGAAGACAAGGGAGAGCTGCAGACCATCCAGAAGGCCTTTGGCCCTCAGGTCAAAGACTTCACCAGGATCCTGTTCACTGTGGACTCAGATCCCAAAGATCCAAATGTTGTTAACTTTGTAGAAAAAAATGAAGACATCCAAGAATTATGTCAGAGCTGTGGAGGAAGATACGACATTCTCAACATCAGGAACAAACAGCAGATCTCAGAGCTGCTGGAGAACATTCAGGTGGAAAATAGTTATTCAGCAGACACATTTGTACAGACACAAATGGAAAAAATCATTGAACTGGAGGAAAAAGTGAGACAATTTAACACAGAGGACTCATGTAAGTAATTCTATTTTTCTATTTCTTTTTCCAGGAATAAACATTTAAAAACAGACAATATTCTAAAAACTAAAATTGAATGTTTCAGGTGAAGAACAGCAGAGTCCAGAAAGTCTCAGGATTGTTTTGATCGGGAAGACCGGCAGTGGAAAAAGTTGTTCAGGAAACACCATCCTGGGAAGAAAAGAATTTAAAACGAACTTAAGTTCAGCTTCAGTCACCAGACTTTGTCAGAAAGCTCAGGGTGAAGTGGACGGTCGTCCAGTTTCTGTGGTCGACACTCCTGGTCTGTTTGACACAAGTCTGTCAAACAAACAGGTTTATGAAGAGATGGTGAAATGCATCAGCCTGCTGGCTCCAGGACCTCATGTCTTCCTGCTGGTGATCCAGATCGGACGAATCACACCAGAAGAAATGGAAACACTGACACTTATCAAGAAAAGTTTTGGAGAAAAATCTGAACAGTTCACCTTAATTCTCTTCACAAGAGGAGATGATCTGCACCATGATGACAAAACTATTGAAGATTATATTGAAGGAGATACAAGTGAACTGAAGAAACTGATCAGAGACTGTGGAGGAAGATACCACGTGTTCAATAACTATGGTGAAAACAACCAGCAGCAGGTGAGAGAGCTGATGGAAAAGATCAACACAATGGTGAAGGAAAATGGAGGCTGCTGCTTCAGCAATAAGATGCTGGAAGAAGCTGAAGCAGCAATAAAGAAAGAAATGGAGAAAATCCTGAAAGAGAAAGAAGAAGAAATCAGGAAAGAAAAGGAGGAACTTTCAAGAAAACATTAAGAAGAAATGCAAGAAATGAAAAGAAAGATGGAAGAAGAAATAAAAAAACTAAAACAGGAGAGTGAACTGAAGCTTAAAGAAATGAGTGAAAATATTCAGAAAGAGCTCAAACAACAACAAAAAGAACAATAAGAAAGAGAAAAGAAGAACAAGGAGAGAGAGGAGGAAGAAGAACGACAAAGAGAGGCTTTAAAAAAGCAAATAGAAGAGTTGGACAAAGAAATACAGTCAGCAAGAGAAGAAAAGAAAACAGAACTGGAGAAAGAGAGAGAGGAGAAACAAAGAAATCAAATAGCCTGGGAGAAGGAACACAGAGAATTGTGGGAAAAACAGAAACAGGAAGAAGAAAAGAGAAAGCAGGAAGAGCAGAAACGACTGAAGAAACTTGAGGAACAGTTAGAGAAGGAAAGAGAGATTCTTGAACAGAAAATTTAAGGAGGAGATTAAGAAAGAAAATGAACAAAAAGAAAAGGAATATAAGGAACAAACAGAGAACCTCCTGAATAAGTTTCAGGAAGAAGCCAGAAAAATGGCTGAAGAGAAGAATTAATTCAAAATGTCTTCAATTTCATGAAATTCAGTTTCTATGGTGCCTTCTAAAGATGTCTATATACAGAAAAATGAACCTTCTGTGGGAGCTGTTTGTAAAGTGAGAAAGTCAAATACTAACAGCAATATTTTTGGTTATTTAGCTTATTTTGGGAAAATATCCGGTCTAATTTTTCAAATGCATATTTTCACCTTTTGATTCGTGTATGACCATTGGAATAAGCAAATAAAGTTACTTAGAGCTGTTTATCCTCGTGTAGCCCAGAGAACCATAGCCACTTCAACTACAGAGAGTTGCATAATTCCATCCACTTTAAGCTCCTCCCAACTTTCACATCTATCTGGTGCAACCCCAGATTACACCAAAACCTCATCTTTTCCGGGGGTTCCTCTTTATTATGCTTTGCACTCTGATGATTTTCCTCTTTGTTGGGCTGCTGCTAGTAATGCTGCAGCATCATCATTTGACACAAACTGTCCTGAATCCCTCCAACAGTTAACCACCAAACGGTGGCCAAAAGTTACTTCAGGCATTTTTGGAAAGACAAGTCTCGAGCAACATACCATATTCTTACAGGATGAAGTTCCCGCTGGGGCGGTGTGTTCTGCACAAAACAAACAGGTAGAGAGGCGGGGCTTAGACTCACCGCTTATGATTCCAGACCCGCGACAAACTTATCAGCTGCTTCCTAATACTTAATAATAATTAATGACTAATCATAGTTGTTATCCGTAAAATTAATATAATTTATTGGGTTTACTGGATTTAAACAAAAATAGATAAATAGAAATGAGTCTGCATCAAAGTGAATTTGTTTCCATAATCTCACTCAGTCCTAACTCTGGTGTTTGACAGATGGAAAAAGTCTATTCAAGGATGTGGAAAATGGACAAAAGATCAAAGGAAACATCACACTCATAAAGAATAAAAATAATTAGATTAAATAATTAAATGAATATCCTGTCTGGAACATTCTCATGTATAAAGTATAATGCTTTGTTAAAAAAAACAGTGTTGTTGCATAGTGAAGAAATAAAACACTTTATGTTCTTAACATGTTATTTATTTATTTATTTTTCATCCTCAAGCTACGTATCGATAAGAGTACCGTTAAAATACCGGATCGATAAGCAGTATCAATAAGAGTAGTAGTACTCGATACCCATCCCTATTTACGACACACCTGGGTTTATTCCAATTTAAATGGAATTTAAATTAAAATTTAAACCTCAGCCTAAACATGTCAAAATGTCACTTTTTCTAAAGACAGCCACCAGGTGTTTTCACTCAGCACTTGAAGCACATGCAGAGGAAGGAAACAGGTTAGGAAAAGGTTAGGAAACTAAAGAAAGAAAGAGAATGAAAAACCCCTGCACGTAACACCCCTACCCATACAAGACCAAACAATTTTGATACAATGAAAGAAAGAAAAAAGAATTCTCATTCCAGGATTGCTCTGGACAAAGCATCAGCCATCACATTTTCTGAGCACTTTTTATGTTGTATGTCCAAGTTGTAGTCTTGACAAATTACCACATCATAAGACGCTGGTTGCTATTGTACATTTGGGAGAGAAAGACTAAAGGGTTGTGGTCCGTAAACACCTTTATCGGTACACAACTAGAGCCTAAATAGACTTCAAAGTTTTGCAAGGCCAAAAACAGTGCAAGTGTCTCCTTGTCTATTGTTGAGTGGTGTAGTTGGTGTTTGTTGAACTTGCGGGAGAGTAATGCAACTGGGTGGTCAATGATGTCCTCATCTTCTTGCAAAAGAACCGCGCCTGCTCCCACAGAACTAGCGTCCACTTCAAGCTTGAAAGGCCTGGAAGACTTGGGAGCAGACAAGACAGGATTGCAGCACAGGATGCCTTTGAGGTTATTGAAAGCCTGCTGGCATTTGTTAGACCACACAAAAGGCACAGGACTCGTCATCGATGTTAAGGGTGCAGCGACAGAGGAAAAGTTCTTACAGAACCAGCGATAATAACCAGATACTACCAACATTAGCCTTGTTTGATGAACATAAATCCATGTGGGAAATGCTGCAATCTGCATCTTGGCTGCACGTAAATATGTGGGAATAACATCAGCCTTTATTTTGGCGGGACACAACTGGAAACAGAAATATACGTGATTGCTGGAACGGTTTCTTAGCACTAAGAGGCATTTCTGCTTTGAAAAGCTCACAAAACGCCCCAAAGCCGCTATGTGAGCTGGCGGCCCAAGCTCTGCTCGGACACACAGTTCTCCTGAAGCCGGCAGCTGCTAACCCAGAGCAGCGGGACAGTTCGCAGTCTGAATTCTCCCACACATAACAAAACAAAAAAACACACACAGATGCATCCTCCCTGCTCTGCTCAGAGACACGTTCACTTGGTCCACCGCACCCGAACCTGCAGGCAGAGCTCGGGTGCCGGGTCCAGACATCATGGGGCACGAAGCGCTCCTCGTGAGGGGGTGTAAGAGAGGGGAGAGGCGAAGAGCCAGCTGGGCGAGAGTGGAGGGCGTTTTGCTACGGGCGCCCGCAGAGACGCTGGTCGGTCCGGTTTGAGCTCCAAAGCCTTCTCTCAGCGAAACACCATCTATGCGTGACGTAAACCAGAGCAGAAGTGACACACGATCGGAATGAACTGTTTACATGCACAACGATCAGATCAACAATCGGTATAACCCACCTATCTCAATAGGAAAGAAATTTTGATCTGAACAAGTCTGATTGGGGCAGACTATTCAAAACAGTGTGTTTACATGACGCATTTTCCTTTTGATCAGGCGTTCTTTCCGATTACTTTTGCCCATGTAAACGCAGCTATTGATGGGAAAAGCTGTTCATCAACAGTGATATGCCGGCCAGGGTTGTAGTAAGTGATGCAGTTGGTGACAAATGATCCCCACACAGTGGAAATTGCAACAAACTTATCAGTCTTTGCTCGCTCGCTGCGGGTAGACCTGTCATAAAAGCGTAGGTGTTGTATGATGTCTTGGAAGTGACATAGTTCCAATTATCTGTGGGTTTCCCAGGTTTGCTGACCAGCATACATAAATTTAGAGTGTTTATACTGTAAAAAAAAAAAGGCTCTCATGGGATCAGATTGTAAAATACGTGGGTTTTGGCTCTCTGAGTCAAAAAGGCTCTGACCTCTGATCTATGGCGTAAGCTTCTACTGGGGTGAAATGGAGAAACTCCCCCACCCTACATGTCTACATGAACGATCCTCTCCAAGGCCTCGTTCACACTGCAGGCTGAAACGACCCAATTCCGAATTTTTTGCCCCTAAGTGGCCCAATTCAGATCTTTTCATGACAGTGTGAATAACACAGATCCGCTCTTTTCAAATGCGACCCAGGCCCCGTGGGTTTGCCGGCCTGATTCCGATACGTATCCGATCTTTTCAATTGCGACCGCCGTCTGACCGGACAGGCGACTTGATTCTGAACCGTACGTCATCGATACGCAACAAACGTCATCATTTTGCGTTGAAGTAGGCGGGAACGAGAACGTAAACAACAACCGTGGCAGACGATGCTGCTGAGATCAGTCAGTGGAAGGGAAGCGAGGTCCCGATTGGATTAATATTTGGCTGATCGCTCTATTCAGGCCAAACTCCAGGGCTTTCATCGCAACTGGGCGGTTTTTGAAAAAAAAATTTCCAGCCAAATGGCCGAGCGTGGTGTTGAACCTTTCCCGCGATGACTTTTTTTTCTTTCTCCCCTTTCCGACCGTGCTCAGAAGCGCGGGGGACCCGAGGCGATCCTCCTCCTCCTCCCTGTTCTGATCCTTAGGGGCCAGTTGTTCAAAGGTAAACTGATCGGATTTTGGTGATCGGATTGGATTAAATCTTGAAAATGGGTTGTTCAAAAGGGAAAGAAGGAATCTGAAATCAGATTAGATCACAGAATCCAATCCTAGTTCTAATCTGGATCAAACCTTCAGTTTGTGTTGTTCAAAACTTGTCAGTAGGATTTGGATAACTTTGATCCAAAAAAACTGGATTATCCTGATCCCAACAGAGGGTAGGATTTAAAGGTGGATTCCAGGAGGGAAATGTAGAAAAACTTTAAAATTGGTCAAATAATACATTTGTTTCATTTAGTGTTTATGCTTTTATTCATATTTTGCACTTGACTTGTGTAACCGTTGTAACAGTGATAAAGTAGATATAGTAGACATAGGCTACCAATTAAGCTATTCAGTAAAGTAAAAACAATGAAATATGAAATAATCCCCGAAACAGATTTCACTAACAAACAAAAATAATATATTCAATTCATCACCGTATATTCATTTCAAAGAAACAATCATCAAGGATGAGCCTGTCAAAAATAATGATGATGCCTATGTATTACTTCTAAAACGAGAGACTGAAAGAGCAGAAGCACAGATACTCCTGGCAGAATAACAAAACAAGCTGACCAAACTGCAGCAAACCAAAGCAAGACTGCAGATCCGCCTCCTAAAAGCAGAGCTTGGAAATGCTGGTCTCTCCTCCTCAGATAAAAAAACTCCCTGAACATTCTTTATTTTGTTAAATTCTTTCTTTCATTCTTTGTTTTGTTAAAGCCATTTTATTTAAGAAGTTTTCAAAATATCCACAATGTATTTGTTAATGTATATTTGTTTTTATTTTTTGTGACTCAGATGATGGGTCATAAAAGAAATTATGAATGGAAGTGGATGTTTGTTATTTTTGTGTTTTGTCTCAGAATAAACTCTTACAGTGACCCCATGTTGGCTCTTCTACCTGTTCTTTACATAGCTGGTAGCCCGTGTTGTGAAATGTTGTCCCATTTAGAACACAGGTAATCTGGATTTGGTAATCTTGTAAACTGTGTATCTGGATCAGGGTGATCCAGTCCAATGTTGCTTTGAAAAACCGGCATAAAAGGAAGACGGATTACCTGATCCTGCATAGGAAGAAATGTGATTTCCAAATCCGGATAATTTTGATCCAGATTAAACTTTTTGAACAACTGGCCCTAGATTCTCCAGGATTCTCCAGAACGGCTTAATAAAGAGTCCATAGCATTTATTCTGGGGGAAACCTTCGTTTTTTTACCGTTCTCCTTCCTCTGTAACACACAACATGAATGCGCGCCCACACTGCCCCCCCCCCCCATTCTCTATCGCGGCACGCGCTTGCACACGCGGGCGCGCGGCTCCAACGCACACACATTCCTATTCCACAACAGTGGGTACAGACGATCCCGACTCCATTGCCTTCTTAAAATGAGAAGATTGTAATTGTGCTGCTCCTTCATGAAAATAAATTTAATATTACAAGAGCTCCGCTGTTGACAACACTGTTGTTGACATCCATTGTTAAAGTTGGCTCCTCAAACAATGAGTGACGTCATTCATTCACCGTTGAGTATTCTTCTGGCTTCTGCGCATGCGGGTCTCGTTTGGGTCGTGTCACGGTCACACTGGAGACCACAAAAGTTCGGATTTACTTGGAAATGTGAACGGTCTTGCAAAAAAATCGGATTTTTTCAAAAAATCCGAATTGAGCATTAAGCCCTGCAGTGTGAACGTAGCCCAACAGATCATCTCAACACAATCAGCCCTCTCTCCCCCACACAAACAAGCAACCACCCCCACCTCACAGTCCCCCTGCCCATTCCTCAGGTAATGGCCACATTTACAAATCAAATGATGGTAATTTCAACTGAGGCTACGTTCACACTGCAGGCTGAAACGACCCAATTCAGATTTTTTTGCCCCTATCTAACCCAATTCCGATCTTTTCATGACAGTCTGAACGACACAGATCCGCTCTTTTTAAATTCGACCCAGGCCCCGTGGGTTTGCCGGCCTATTTCCGAAACGTATAATACAATAATACGTACATAATACAAGGAGGTAAAGGACTGGAACAAACAAAGTGACCGTCAATGGATTATTTGCATCCCAGTGCAAAGATGATGAAACCCACTATACGAGTTTCTAAATGTTCTAAAACATTTATGCCAGTTCAGGCAGTAGGTTTTGCACAAAGTTCAAGTTCAAATGTGAAGGTTACTTATATGTAAAATTTGACTCAAGTTTTTAAATAAAGTTGTATATGTCCTGAGGTTATTTCTTTTCATTTGCGTCAATTTTGCTTTGAAATAAGCTCCAGCATACAATTTAATCCTAGCGTAGGCCTAAATAAAGTGTTTTTAATTGAATTCCTTTTTTAATACATTTAACACTAAACGCAAACCAACTCACTTAAAAACTCCACATGAAACATCGGATTGGCTTTTAAAACATGAAGTTCAACTTTATTTTACACACAAGTCAAGTAACGTCAAAAAATGATGCAAGACTTTTTAAAACAGATTTCAAAAAAATGAAGACCTTGTGATAGTAAAGACAGAAACTAACTTTATATGAACAGATAAACATTGAGGCCAAAAAGTACAAAATGTTAAACGACCTTGTATTTATTGTGACAGCCCAGTTTGTGGCTCAACGTTGGCTAAAAAAAAGCTGAGTCAATGCTTCACTGACTCTTGATGGCTGCACATCTACAAATCGTCCTCCTTCAGCCCATCTCTCAGCATGAGGAACAGTTCCACCAGCCTCTTCATAATTCTCCCCATGCATTTCACACAAGTTGTGGAGTGTGCAACATGCACTGACTATGGTGGGGACGAGGGAAACGTCCACATCCAGCCGAATAGGAAGGCACCTCCACCGGCCCTTCAGTCGGCCGAAAGCGCACTCCACAGTCATCCTGGCTTTGCTGTGGCGCTCATTGAAGTTCTTCTACTCAGCTGTCAGGGTCCCTGTGTCGCAGTACCCTTTTAACAGCCAGCTTCGAAGGGGGCTAAGCCGGGTCACCGAGCAGCATGATTGGCACTTGAACGCCCATTATCTCCTCAGTGCCCTTAAGATTTAAAAGCACAAAAAAATCCAAATAAAAAAAAGACACATTATACATCACTATTACTGGATTACTGGATTACTCACTGGCGGAAAAAGCTCCCCTCTCTCTGCGAGTGAGTACACATGGGAATTCCGGAGAACCCTTGCATCATGGACACTCCCTGGCCTTCCAGCATAGATGTTGGTGAAACTGGTGGAAGACCGTGTTAGATTACTGAGCAGTGTACTGTTTCCTATGTACAGTATTTTCAAGGATAATATTCTTGCAGATGTATATGGTTCTATCAAAAGAAAGTGAGGAAAGTATAGTACTTAAAACAATACTAAAAGTACAATATCTATATTTCTTACCAAAATTGATGATTCACGACACCCTGGAGCAGAACTGAAGGCCACCCTTGGCGGTTGAAATACTCTGTGTTGTTATCCTCTGGAGCAATGATGGGGATATGACTGCCATCAATAGCTCCTCCATACTGCGGGAAACCCCATCGCTGCTGGAAGCCTTCAATTACCTCTTGCAGGTCACCGCCTTTGGGCAGTTTGATGTACTGGGGCATGAGTACACGGCGAACTGCTTCGCAGAACTCGAGTGCAATGGAGCAGACTGTGGACTTTGCTATGTCGAACAAGTTTGCTATCGTACAATAGCACGCGCCTGTTGCTAGCCAATACAGTCCAAATCTAACGCGTTTCTGCACTGTTATGGGCCGCCACAGACATGTCTCTTCTCGTGACAGAGTTAATTGAAGGCACTCACAGACATAATTGAAGGTGGATCTGGTCATTCTAAAGTTACTGATAAATTCTGCATCAGTGAAGCCACTCACATCAGTATCCCACGACTCCTGGCTGCGACTCCGCACCCAAACGTTCCTCTCTTTTGACGTTGCTAGCACAGCTCCACTAAACGCCATGGCCAAAACCCTTGCTCTCCTCCTTTTTAACTTTCTTCTTAAAATGAGAAGATTGTTATAGTTCTGGCTACTTTGTGAAAATAAATTCAATAGTGATAAAAGAGCTCCGCTGTTGGCAACACTGTTGTCGGCATCCATTGTTAACGTTAGCTACTTCCGTAAACAACGAGTGACGTCGTTTACCGTTGAGTACTCTTCTGCGCATGCGGGTCTCGATTGCGGGTCATGTCATGGTCACACTTGTGATCACAAAAGTTCGGATTTACTAGGAAATGTAAACGGTCTTGCAAAAAAATCGATTTTTTTCAAAAAATCCGAAATGAGCATTAAGCCCTGCGGTGTGAACGTAGCCTGAGTAGCCAGTTAGCTTTTCTGTGGCTAAAAGAGAGCCAGAAAAATCTAGGACTTCTAGTGTTAATCATGCTAAATTAAAGTCTATATTCGCTATGTTCTATCAGCATGTGAAATGTGCCACCAGAGGAGATGAGACATTAGATAAGGTTTACTCCAACATAAAACATGGCTACAGAGCTATACAGCTCCCACACTGGGGCCATTTAGACCACATGTCCCTGCTCCTAGCCCCAGCATATACACCCCTCAGAAAACGGGCTTCTACCAAAAGAAGGACTATTATAACTTGGCCCAAAGGTGCCTCCCACCAGCTGCAGGATTGCTTTGAGGGAACTAATTGGGAGATTTTTGACCACCCAGACCTGGAGGAGCACACAGCAGCAGTCCTGTGCTATATCAACCACTGCACATACACTATTACTGTGGACAAGTACATCCGAGTGTATCCACACCAAAAACCCTGGATGACCAGAGAGGTACAGCGACTGCTGTAGGAGAGGAACACAGCCTTCAGGTTCGGTGACAGAAACCTGTACAGCTCTGCCAGAGCCAACCTGAAGAGAGGTATCTGACAGGCCAAACTGGACTACAAACAGAGGATTAAGGACAACGTCAGCACAAATAACACACGGCAGGTGTGGCAAGGGATCCATCATCTAACCAACTACAGACCAAACCTTGTTGTAGATGGGGACCCTTCACTGGCAGAGGAGTTTAACCTCTTCTTTGCCTGCATCGAGGTGGAGCCGCCAGAGACAGCTGCATTACAGGCATCAGCCAGCAATGGCCCCTCCCTCAGTGTGGAGAACATGAGGTGAGGTGCACGCTGAATCTGTGAATCCGAGGAAGGCTGTCAGACCTGATGGCATCACTGGAAGAACTGTACAGTTTCCGCTGCCTAAAAAAGGCTTGGAACATTCTGCAGGATCCATCACACCCTGAACATTTTGTGTTTGAACTGCTGGCTTTAGACAGAGGGTACAGGACAATTAAAACAAGGACAAACAGCTTAAAAAACAGCTTCTATCCGAGAGCCATTGTGGCCTTAAACGCTGCTAAACAAGGTTAATTTATTAAGGGAAGCGTGCAATAGCTGGAGAAGGTGTAACCCACTGGTGTTTTGTACTTTTTTTTATATATTTTTTTTCTTATATTGTCTTATTTCACAGTTTTACTTTTTATTTTATTATGACCTTTTTATTCCACCAGAAAAATTGCAATGTAATTTCATTGTACATGTACAATGACAATAAAGATATTCATTTCATTTCATAAGTCAGGGACAGGTTGACTTTTCCCCCAGCCAAATCATTACCTAAAATGAGGTCAATGCCCTTGACAGGCAGAGCTGGAAGAACTGCCACTTTAACCCTTCCAGTAACAAGTAATGACTTCAGGTAGATTGTGTGCAAGGGAGCAGAAACCAGGTTTGCTCCAATACCCTGAATCAAGACAGAAGAACCACTTGATGATGCCTTTGATAAAGCTAGAACACCATCAAGGATTATAGACAGTGACCCTCCAGTGTCTCTTAAGATTTTTATAGGACACCGGACAGCCGTGTCATCAGTAAGAGACACATCACCAGTCGAGACAAATGGCTTGAAACAGGGGTCCATGTTGATACCCTCCTGCTGACGTGGGAGATCAGAACATGTAGCCTGCATCAATCCCATCCCCTTTGGTTGACTAGAAGAGGTCGATTTATTCTTCAAGGCATGGCAGTTGGCAATAAGATGTCCCTTTTTGTGGCAATAAAAACACAGGCGAGGGGGTGACAATGGTGACTTTGTCCCTTGCCAAAGAGATTCCCCTTTTCACGTGCAAACTCCACAAAAGTCTGCTCTCTGGACTTTTTGTGGTTCCTGTACCTCTGCCTGTATATCTCAGGCACCAGTTCATATGCACGTAGTATAGCTTCTGTGAGGACACTGTCATCCAAGCCTACCTGTAAAGACAAAGCAGACACAACTTCTTGGGCCTTTTTCACTAATTTGCAATGGAGCAAAATAGGCCACATGTCTTTTGGCCAGTCTAGTGCACTAGCAATTCTTTCAAATGCACTGAAATATGAGTCAACTTCTAACTCCCTGAATGCTGGTACAAGTGCAACATTTTTACTGACATCAAATCCGTGCTTTGTTAAAACATCCCCAGATTTTTCCGATTGAGAGGATTGACACTGCCCTGAAGAAAGTTTCATGGCTTCAATTTCTATCTGACGGAGAATAATCTCTTTTTCCGCTTAAATTTCTAATTTCTTCACCTGCAGTCGTAGGTCATACTCCACTTTTCTCACCCTCTCCTTCTCTTCTGCTTCCAAATGGAGTCGAGTTAGCCATACTTTAAGTTTGGCACCAGAACCAGAAAAGTGAAGAGAGGATGCATCAAAGTGGGGCAAGGTGAAAGACATTGCAGGAACACCTTCTGGTGGATGAATGGGTGTGATATGGTCCTTCACATCTGAAAAAGAAACACCAGGACAAACAGCCTCCCCCATAACAGCATGGTCAGCATACATAGGCTCTCCCAGAACACCCATCTGAATCAACTTCCCCACCACATGGTTTTTAATTTCTCTTTTCAGGCTCTGCTTAGACCAGGGGTCACCAACCTTATTGAGACCGAGGGCTATTTCATGGGCACCAAGTGGTATGAAGGGCGCCATAGGACCAGTCTACTAAAAATCTCCAATCCATTTTTATTGATTATTTTTAAGCTATATTTGTTTTCATATTTGTTTTTTTTTTTTTTTGTCTACCTTTACCTCACAATTGATATTGTTGTCATTGACAGACATGCCGTTATTGTGTGTTGAATATTTGGTTCAATTAAAAATATCAACAACAAAAAAATTTTTTTGGGTGCATTCCCTGCGGGCGCCACAAGGGGTGCAGCACAAGGTTGGTGACCCCTGGCTTAGACACACTAATGCCAAAATGAGCAGCAATAAACAAAAGATCATCCTTGTGACATAAGTCAACCTTAAGATGGCCAGGGTGATCCACAAAGTCCTGTAATTCAAACATTGTGTGAAAAAAATGCAAATGTCAAACACAGGTTAAGGAGATCTCGGACGAGCCCCCAATTATGTTACATCCACAAACGTATAGGTCTAGGGGTGGAGTGTATGTAATATAAACAGACAAAATGTACGAATTTTAAGGGTTTTATTGAAGGAGGAGGAGGGGAGGTAGGAACTAAGGTTGGGCCAAAGGAATGCAATTAAATAGAACAAACCCCAGCCTGCTATCAAAGCTCTAAAACTAAAACAATAACACAAAAGTCTCACTGACTTATCTGTGCAGAGGTGTTAAAACATACAAGGGGTGGCACCAACCAACTTAGTGTGTCTATGGCCGCATTTACACTGCATGGTTCAAGTGACCCAATTCCGATTTTTTCCTCTCATGTGCCACAGATCGAATATGACTGGTGAAAGTGTAAGCAGGACAAAAGCGCATGGATTCTGATTTTCTCAGGTCGGATACAGGCCTCATTCATATGTGGAAATAAATCAGATACGAATCGGATACGTGCATTTGCGTGTGCCATGTAAGCAGACAAATCGGATATTCCCCAGTAAATGCGAGTCGTACGTCAGTGACGTCAACTCAGGACACCACCAACTGAGATCACATGACTTATTACCAGTGCTTTTGTGCTGATTTTGCTGTTCCAGGACAGCTGGAGCCCATCAACGTGTTACCTTTCAGCCTCAGGCTTCAGACCGTACTGGGAAACCGCTCTTTTTTCCGGTCCGGTCCCGGTCGGGGCGCAAATGGTAACTAATGAGGTGGGACATCATTGCTCTGGAACAGGCTAGAAGCCATTTATTTCTTTGCTTGGATCAAACTGTTAGTACAGCACAACGTCTGCAAACACTTCCTCATTCAAAACTCAGAGAGAGCACATAAGCCGGCCGAGCAGCCCTCCTTATTCCTCTCCCGCACATCCCATCTCCTGCCTCATCCAGAAGCACCCAAGGCAACGCCTCCCTCCGTCGCTGCATTGGCTCCATGACAACCGCAGTCAAACAAAAACACACAAACACAAAGGGGGGGAGGGGGGGGGGGGTTCGCCATGCTAAACGTTTGCCATTTGGACCAACACGCATCTTCTAAATGTGCTTTTATTACTGTTATGATTCTTACTAAGGGCCTGCTCGCTCATATTTTTTTAAATACGTGCGGTCAGTGCTCAGGTCCGCGGAAGGCAGAAATGCTCCTCAGAACGTCTACGTTTGACAGTTTCAGCGTTCTATAGTGTAAATGCAAAAATTGGATACGGGTCACTTTTAAAAGATGATGTAAACGGGTCATTAAAAAAAATCGGATATAGTCAGAAAATCGGATATGGGCATCAAGACCTGCAGTGTAAATGTGGCCTAACAGAAAGCAAGCTACATGAGGTATACAGGGTACCCTGTCTTACCTGTCCACAAACCTCCCACAATCTCCAACACAAAGAACTGTTCACATTCATCTGTTTGTGATCCAGAATGAGCTCTTCCTTCAGATGATCCAACAGGAGCTTATATGCAGCCCTGGTGGCTGGCTCTGGGGCCTGATTGCACAGCTCATCAGGTCTCCATCAGGTGTTTTCACTCAGCACTTGAAGCACATGCAGAGGAAGGAAACAAAAGAAAGAAAGAGAATGAAAGAGTCCTGCATGTAACAAGGTAGATTCAGAGAAGACCCAAGCGGTGGCGGATTTCCCTACTCCAAATGACGTCAAAAGGCTCCAACGCTTCTTAGGCTTAGCAGGCTGGTATCATAAATTCATCCCCTGCTTTACTGACATAGCAGCTCCTTTAAACCATCTGAAAAAGAAAGGGGTTGAGTGGTGTTGGACAAAGGACTGTCAAAACATTATTGACACCTTAAAACAAGCATTAAAAAGTCCTCCAACCTTGTCACATCCCAATGTGTCGCTAGCATTTTAGATCCAAACTGATGCCAGCAAGGTGGGGCTGGGAGCTATTCTTACCCAAGGAACACCTAAAGGAGAGTGTGTGATAGATTATGCCTCCAGAGCATTAGGGGTCCTGAAAAAAACTAAGTGTCTGGCAGAAGTGTGGGCAGTTGAAAAGTGGCGACACTATCTGGAAGGACAAGAATTTATTGTTTATACACATCATCCAGCGTTATCATGGGGCTTTAACTGCCCTAAAACATCATCCCAACTCACTTGATGGATCCTACGTCTCCAACAATTTCAGTTCAAGGTTCTTTACAGAAAGGGGTGCCTTAACATGGGTCCTGATGCATTGTCTTGAGCTGTAGAACCTTTGGTCGTCAGACCTAGTCTGGAGATCTCACAGGTCAACGTTATCCCTGCACCTTGTTTGAAGATTTCTATGAAAGTTTTCTCTGACTTACCTACCATCTTATCTGAAATTGCAGAAGAAGAAAGCAAAGATCATGTAGTATGTGACCTACGCCAGTCCCACCTTAACCATTCTCCTCCAGACCTAGACCTTGGTGGCCTAGCGTAAAGAAGGATGTGTGGGAGCACACCAAGAAATGGCATATGTGTAAAAGAATGAAAGTGGATAACAGCAAACCAGCAGGATTATTGCAGTCCACCTTGGTGCACAGTCTTGGGGAGATGTTGGGAATCAACATAATCAAATCAAATCAAATCAAATCAAATCAAATCAAATCAAATCAAATCAAACTTTATTTATAAAGCACTTATCATATAAAAATAAAACACAAAGTGCTTTACATTAAAACACAACAAAATATAAAAACAAGCATTGACGATTAAAAATAGATAAATAAATATAAATAAATAAATAGAGCCCCCCTCCCCGTACCTAGCCTCCACTCCTTTCACACCTCCCACCCCCTAACTGATGGGAAAAGACAATGAGAAGTAGGCTGAGCACAAAAACATGATGCTGGTAATTGGAACCTCCCCCTCTGTGAACAGCCGCATAGACAGCCAAATGTAGCATCACAGGCGGGGACCGCTCCACCACAGCTAAGCTGCGATGCAGGTCCCCATCTAGAGCTGCAGTGGCTGAACTGCAGCCGACCCAGAGGGAGAGGTTCCAGCTGAGGAAGCACCGGAAATACAAATGAATAAAAATGAGAATAAAAAATAAACATATTGATAAAACAATAAAACATTGAAATAAGGTTAATTAAAATAACGCGTTAAAAATCAGGTTCAAGTTCATAAAACAAGATAAAATGGATAAATAAATAAAATAAAAATGAAAAATACATATAAATAAATAACTGAATAAATAAAGAAAAATAGTAAAAATTTGGCTAAAAGCCAGGTTAAAAAGATGGGTCTTGAGCCTTTTCTTAAAAGCATTAATGCTCTCTGCGGCTCTCAGGTCCTCTTGCAGACTGTTCCATAAACGGGGGCCATAGTGCTGAAACGCAGCCTCTCCAGAGCTTTTAGTTTTTACAGTTGGAATGACCAGACCAGTGCCAGAGGATCTCAGGTTCCGCGAGGGTTCATACTTTACTAAAAGATCTGATAGATAAGAAGGCGCAAGACCGTTAAGACATTTAAAAACTGTTAAAAGTATCTTAAAATCAATCCTGAAGCATATGGGGAGCCAATGCAGGGATTTTAAAATTGGGGTGATATGAGCCCGCCTCCTGGTCTTTGTAAGAACTCATGCAGCAGAGTTCTGGAGAAGCTGAAGGTTCCTAATGTTAGTTTTTGGAAGACCAGCAAGCAGGGCGTTACAATAATCAATTATACTCATGATAAAAGCATGCATTAGAATCAGAATCAGAATCTTTTATCATTCTGCAGTGCACAATGAAATTTTTTCCAGCAACTCTCTTCCAACAATATAAAAAGGTAGAATAAAATAAAATAAGAATTAAAGCCGCAAGCGGCGTTGTATGGCCCGCAGACGCAACCCGCCTTCCACGCCCAACTGTACGCACCACCGCCGCCCTCACCGCCCTCACCACCCTTACCGCCCACCTTTGATGAGGGATAGAAAAAGGTATAAAAAGGCATAAGCTAATAATGCTAACTATGCTAATCATGCTAGCTATGCTAATGTGGCTAAAAGTGCTAGCATTGCAATCAGCATCATCAACTCGTTCGGAAAAACACATTACCTAAAATGCTAATTATGCTAACTATGCTAATGTGGCTAAAAGTTCTAGCATAGCGATTAGCATCATCAACTCGCTTGGAAAAACACATTACCTAAAATGCTAATTATGCTAACTATGCTAGCTATGCTAATGTGGCTAGAATTGCTAGCATAGCGATCAGCATCATCAACTGGCTCGGAAAAACAGATTACCTAAAAAGCTAATTATGCTAACTATGCTAGCTATGCTAATGTGACTAAAATTGTTAGCATAGCGATCAGCATCATCAACTGGCTCGGAAAAAAAGATTACCTAAAATGCTAATTATGCTAACTATGCTAGCTATGCTAATGTGGCTAAAATTGCTAGCATAGCGATCAGCATCGTCAACTGACTCAGAAAAACACATTGTTTAAGATGCTAATTATGCTAACTATGCTAGCTATGCTAACGTGGCTAAAAGTGCTAGCATAGCGATCAGCATCATTAACTTACTCAGAAAAACACATTGCTCCATTGGTGAAAGCTATATGTCATGAGTGCATAAAAAACCCACTTTTTTTCAAAATGGCGGCTTTTTGTTGATTTTATCTCCATAGCAACCATTTTATGTTTTGTTTGCCTCGGGAGGACAAACGGATTGACATCAGTTTCGTACGAATCGGGAAAAGTAAACCTTTTGTTGTCCTTAGCAACAGTGGTTTTATGCTAACCACGCCCACATTCCTTATATGTCCTTGTCCAGTGTTTTTCAATGTATTCAGATCAAGGCATAAATGCATGCATTCAATTTTCACTGTATTGTATTGAAAGGCATTGGAGTTATAACAGTGCGCCACTTTGCTAGCTCGCCACGCGCACGCCGTTCAAAATCTACAACTTCTAATTCCAACATTTTTTCCACAGTAGCTTGCCATTGATGCCCAAAAAGTTTCGAGACGATCGTTGAAAATTTCAACGACAAGTTTACATTTGAATCTGGTGGTAAAGGTGTTTTTTATAGAAAATTCAAGATGGCCGCCTTTTCCCGAGGTCAAAGGTCGACGAAACTCCAGAGCTGATTGTAGACTTACGCAATGGACATGCGAGTCAAATTTCGTGAAAATCGCTTGAAAAAAATTACATTTTTCCATATTGAGTAAAAACGCGAAAATCTCAAAATGGCCGATTTTGGCACAAAATGGCCGCCAAACCATAGGTTGTGTTGCCATCACGTAATGATTTCAAAACTTTGTTTGGATATACCCGACAAAGTTATCTGGGTTTCGTTAGCCGATCCTTAAAAATAAAATCCGAAAAAAAAATTTTTTTTGCCGAGTCAGCACATTTTTTCGCCACGGTTTTTTGCTTACCACGCCCACATTCCTTTATCGATCTTGTCGTGCGTGGCATCGTTTTGTTCAGCGCGGGCCAAGGAATCGCATATTTTCTCTTCACGACATTCCGATGAAAAATGTGCGAGCTAGCCAAGATGGCAACGGTTGCTAGCTCGCCACGCGCACGCCGTTCAAAATCTACAACTTCTAATTCCAACATTTTGTCCAGAGTAGCTGGCCGTTGGTGCCCGAAAAGTTACGAGACGATTGATGAAAATTCCAACGACGAGTTTTCGTTTGTATCTGGTGCTAAAGGTGCTTTTTTGAGAAAATTCCAGATGGCGGCCTTTTCCCAAGGTCAAAGGTCAACGACATTTCTGGGGTGTTTGTAGACTGGAGCTGGCAGCAAGTGTGTGCAATTGCGTGAAAATCGTTCAAACAAAAGTGTCGTTTCCCCATATTGTGGGAAAACACGAAAATCGCCAATTCTCAGAGTTCGCCACAAAATGGCCGCCAAGCCGTAGGTCGTGTGGCCGTCCCATAATGATTTCAAAACATCTTTGGGATATCCTCGACACGTGTGTCTTGGTTTCGCGGCTGTATTTTGAAGTACATTTTGTTGGGCCCCATACGCGATTTTCGGCCCATTCATTTTTTTGACGGGATCGCTGGCCGTGATGTCATCGTCTTCGGGGGGGTGACGTTGACTTTGTGGAAAATTCATTTGCAATTTATCCCAGATGTGTGCACATTTTGGTGACTTTTTGAGCATGCGGCGGGGGTCAAATTCTCGCTGAAAGGCGGCGAAGTCGTCGTTCCAACTGCGAAAACAATATGGTCCTTGCAGTCAGTGACTGCTGCTGCGGACCATAATAAGGAGCTATATAAGACGTAAATACTGTACACTAGAGTGGGGTGACTATTGCACATATGAGTGGGTATTCCACATATAGAATGAATATTGCTTTCATAGTTTAAAGTGCAGTCAGAGCATTGTCAGCTGTGTGCTGACAGGGGTTAGTGGGTTATGTTAAGTCTGGGGGGAGGGGGGTGTCGTTGACCCAATTGTGTGATGGGGGTGTGTGTGTGTGTGTGTGGGGGGGGGGGGGGTGGATGGACTTCAATGCTCTTGGGAAGAGCATTCAGTCTGTTTGTGTGGGTTCTGATGCTCCTGTATCTCTTCCCAGAGGGAAGAGGTACAAACAGTTGATGTCCTGGGTGGGTGGGGTCTGCAGCTATACGACCAGCCTTCCATCGGACCCGGCTGTCGTACACTGAGTTGAGTTGTTGGAGAGGTCCTCCCACAATCTCCTGTGCGGTTTTCACCACCCGGGCCAAGTCCTTCCTGTCTTGACCGGTGCAGCTCCTGTACCACACCGTAGCACTCAGACAGAGGATGCTCTCAATGGTTGCTCTGTAGAAGTTCCCCAGAAGTTGAGATGAAAGTCCAGTCCTTTTAAGCTTCCTGAGAAAGAATAGTCTCTGCTGAGCCTTCTTCACCAGGTGGGATGTGTGCAGCGACCAGGTGAGGTCAGATGTGATGTGGATCCCCAGAAACTTGATGTGGTCCACCCGCTCCAGCTCCTCCCCATGAATGAGGAGGGGGGTGTGTACCACCTTTCTAGACCTTCTAAAATCCACAATGATCTCCTTGGTCTTGGAGGTGTTCAGGATGAGGTTGTTGTCAGCACACCATCCTGTTAGGTGCTGAACTTCCTCTCTGTAGTGGGTCTCATCATTGTTGGATATGAGACCCACTACGGTGGTGTCGTCGGCGAACTTTAAAACCAGATTTGTGGAATGAATAGCGGAGCAGTCGTGGGTGAACAGAGTGAAGAGGGCGGGGCTGAGGACACACCCCTGTGGTGTTCCTGTGCTCAGGATCAGAGTGGATGATGTTGAGTCCCCGATTCTCACCACTTGGGGCCTGTTGGTGAGAAAGTCTTTGATCCAGAGGCACAGGAAGGCAGGCAGACCGAGGTTGTGGAGCTTCAGTGTCAGCTTGTCTGGGATCACCATGTTGAAGGCTGAACTGAAGTCTACAAATAACATCCTGACATAGGTGTCAGGATGCTCCAGGTGGGACAGGGTAGCATGCAGGGCTAGTGAGATTGCGTCCTCTGTCGATCGGTTCTCCCTGTAAGCGAACTGATGACTGTCCAGAGTAGCAGGGATGATGTCCTTGATGTGGTTCAGGATGATCCTCTCGAAGCACTTCATGATCACCGGTGTCAGAGCGACCAGACGGTAATCATTGAGGCATGAGACAGATGATTTTTTTGGCACCGGCACGATGATGGAGGACTTGAGGCACACGGGAACTGAGGTGAGCTGCAGGGACCAATTGAAGATGTCCAGAAAAACTCCAGCCAGCTGATGTGCACACAGCTTCAGAACCCGACCTGACACTTTAGCTGGTCCTGCGGCTTTACTGGTGTCGATCCTCCTCAGAGTGGAGCTCACCTGATGTAGCTGCAGGACGAGAGGCTGGGACTGCTCTTCCAGCTGTAATAGAGGACCAGAGTCTCTGCTGCTGCCGGGCGTGTCGAAGCGTGCAAAGAAGGTGTTTAAAGTGTCAGGCAGGGTGGGGTCATCAGTGGTCTGCTGCATGCTGCTCCCGTGGTCTGTGATGGTTCTGATGCCTCTCCACATCTCCCGCGGGTTGTTATTAGCAAAGTGCTGTTCCACCCGTTGTCTGTATCTGCGTTTGGCCTGGTTGATGCCCCTCCTCAGCTCTTTCCGGGCTCTGCTGTAGGCCAGCCTGTCACCTGACCTGTAGGCTGCATCCCGAGCTTTTAACAAAGACCGCACTGTTCCATCAAACCATGGTTTCTGGTTTGGGTACACTTTGATGGACTTTGTGGGCAGAACAGCATCGGTGCAGAACTGCACATAGCTCATGACGGATGTTGTGTAGGCCTCCAGGTCTGAGTCATATTTAAACACCTCCCAGTCAGTGAGTTCAAAACAGTCCTGTAATGCAGAAGAAGCCTCTTCGGTCCATACCTGAACTGTTTTGATGGTTGGTTTGGTCCTGCAGATCAGAGGTCTGTATGTGGGGGTTAGCTCCACAGAGATGTGATCTGACATGCCCAGGTGAGGAGCTGCTACAGCCTTGTATGCACCAGGGATATTGCAGTAGACTTGATCAAGTTTGTTGTTGTCTCTGGTGGGAAAGTGAATAAACTTCTGAAATTTGGGGAGCACTGCTTTGAGTTCCACATGATTGAAGTCTCCTGCCACGATCACAGCTGCTTCTGAGTTGGAGTTCATCTGCCTGCTGATCAGACAGTAAAGCTCCTCCATTGCTAGCTTAGCGTTAGCTTGAGGTGGGATGTAAACAGCTATGATCAGGATAGAGCAGAACTCCCTCGCCATTCCAAATGGCCTGCATTTCACCGCCAGGTATTCCAGATCGGGTGTGCAGTGTGTTCCAATGATGTGTGTGGCTGCACACCAGGAGTTGTGAATGTAAAGCGCCAGTCCGCCGCCTCTGCCCTTACTGGAGTCTGCAGTCCGATCCGCGCGGAACAAAGAACGGTCCGCTAGCTCCACAGCTGCGTTAGGTGTGTTATTGTCCAGCCAGGTTTCTGTTATGATGGCCACACAGCTGTCCATCCGCCGCGAGACAATCCGTAGCCGAAACTCATCCAGTTTGTTGGCGAGTGATCTTACGTTAGCGAGAAAGAGACTGGAGAGAGCTGGTCGATGCGGGTTAGCATGTAGCCTAGCACGTGCTCCGCTTCTCCTCCCACGCTTTTTTGTTTACGGTGTCTTCTCCGTCTCCTTGGCCGCAGGGGGGGTATAGTGAAGGCCGTAGCAGTCGTTGGATCTCGGGTGGTATAAAGTCTGGCTTTGGGGGAGTATTAAATTGACAGTTCCAACTCATTTGAAGTAGTTCCGTCCTGCTGTACTGAGTAAATGCTTCCAGTGTCTGTAGCACCAACAAAAACATGAAAAAACAAACAAAAGCAGAGAGCGCTGAGCCGCTGCGTGTACACGCGCCACCATCTTGACATCAGCATCTCCATATTAGCAAGAGAGAGTAGTGGGCGGACTCTAGCCGGATTTCTGAGATGATAAAAACCAGTTTTAACCACTTGAGGAAGCATGTAAATGTTAAAAAGCAAGGGGCCAAGGATGGAACCTTGAGGCACACCACAATTAATTTCATGGACCCCAAAAAATATGTGTCCATGCTAACCATAAAGTTTCTCTCCATGAGATAAGATTCAAACCACTTGAGAACAGTCCCTGAAAGGCCAAGACTTTTAAGTCTGTTTACAAGGATCAGGTGATCAACAGTATCAAAAGCTGTGCTTAGATCTAACAGAACTAGTACTGAGATCTGACCTGAATCCAAGGCACACCTGACATCATTAATAATTTTTAACAAGGCTGTCTCAGTGCTGTGGTTCGTTCTAAAACCAGACTGGTTTATCTCAAAAATGTTGTTTTGAAAAAGAAACTCTTTCAGCTGAATAAAAACAAGTTTTTCTAAAACCTTACTTAAAAATGGTAAGTTGGACACAGGTCTGTAGTTATTAAAAACTGAAGGGTCTAAGTTAGTTTTCTTGAGTAACGGTTTCACCACTGCCGTTTTAAAGGCAGCAGGAAAAATACCCGTCTGTAGAGAGGAGTTCATGATATTTAAAATCTCACTCTCAAAAGACCCGTAAAATGATTTAAAAAGTGATGTAGGGATGGGATCTAAAAAAACAAGTTGTTGGATTAACTTGGGAGAAAACTCGACCAAGTGTTGCAGCTTCAACCAGGTCAAAACTGTCCAGTGCTTCCTCATGTAAAATCAAGCCATCAAAACCAATAGAGAGGCTTTTCTGTCCTTTTACGATGTTTGATCTGACAGAATCAATCTTGCCCCTGAAGTGGTCTGCAAAGTCCTCACACAATGAGGCAGAGGCTGGCATTGTGTTTTTGTTCGCATTTGAGTTGATCAAAGATTCAATTGTGGTGAAAAGGACTCTGGGGTTATTTTTATTTACAGAAAAGATATTCGCAAAATATGAATTTCTGGTCTGTTTTACGGTTTGATTGTATAGTTTTAGTTGGTTTTGGTATAGTTGATAGTTTATTACAAGTTTGTGTTTTCTCCAAAGTCTTTCAGCAGATCTATAACGTCTCTTCAATTGTTTAATTTCCTCAGTTCTCCAAGGGGGTGTGGCTTTGGTTCTTATCTTCTTAGATGTTAGTGGAACAACTGAGTCGAGACTGGATTTTAATTTACTGTTAAAACTTTCAACAAGTACATCACAGGGGGCCGACAAGACAGGTGGAGAGTAGGAGCGAACAGATGTAATACATTTTTCGACCACTTCAGGAGTCAAGTAGCATTTCTTCACCGTTCTCACAGAGGTCTCCTGCTTTATAAAACCAGTAATGTTAAAAAGTACACAGTAATGGTCAGATACAGCCAGATCCACAACAGTGGACACACTGGTAGGTAAACCATGACTGATGACGAGGTCAAGAGTGTGCCCCCTGTTGTGAGTCGGCTGCATGACATGTTGTTTAAAATCAAGAGAGGAGAGAGGGGTGAGGCTGGCTGACACGTGATGCTGTAGTATCGCGAGAGCCGACGAGAGGAGTGTGGTGAGTTTACCTGGCGGCGCGTAAGTTGTGAACAAACATTTTGGTTTATTTCATTATACCGCCATATTTAAATAATCCAGAAAATTAACAAAATCTGAAAAAGTTTATCAAGCATTTGTCAGCCTGGAGGATCTGGAGGCATACATCGACGAGTGTTTCAACACCTGCGTCATGAAGAAATCCAACACCGCCACTCCTTCCACCAAACGCGGCCGTCCCGAAGATTCTCCGGGGGCTTCCTCCTCCCCAGGCAGCAACATGAGTGATATCCTGGATTCAATAGATAAAAAGCTCTCCAGCCTTGATTGCCGTTTAAATCTGCTGGAGATCCTCCATAAGGAATTCCAAGGTCTGCGAGAGTCTCTGGAATTCAGCCAGCAGCAGGTGCAGGAGCTCGCAGCGGAGAACCAGGCCCTCAGAGAGACCGTGAAGATCATGAGCAATGACACCGCCCGTCTCTCTGAGGAAAACCGATCCATAAAAGAAACCCTCCTGGATCTTCAGTCGAGGAGCATGAGGGACAATCTAGTGATCGCGGGGATTCCAGAAGAGGCAGGGGAAGACCCGGAGAACATTGTGAAGTCCTTCATAGAGGTCCACCTGAAGCTCCCCAAGGAAGAAGTCCAGAAGATCTCCTTCCACAGGGTTCACCGGCTCGGAGGAAAAAGGCCGGACAATCAGCGTCCCCGTCCTATTGTTGCTAAATTTGAACATTATAAACAAAAGGAGCTAATAAAAAGCAGAGGCCGGGAGCTGAAAGGAACACACTATAGCGTAAATGACCAGTTTCCAGGCAAGATCCTCCGCCGGCGGAAAATCCTCTTCCCGCTGAGGAGGAAGCATCTCTCTGCTGGAGCCCGTGTGGTGGTTGCCGTTGATAAACTTTTTGTGAACGGCAAGCTGTTCCGGGACCCAGAGGTAACACCCTGGCTGTGCTGAAGGCTTTCAGAGGCGCACTGACATCTGCGCTGCCCAGAAGAAACCCGCAAATTTATTTAATTGAATAGGAAATAACCGGATCATCAATAATCCACACCTCTCAGGAAAACCGTTTTTTTTTTCTCACATTCATGTTTCTGTTGTTGTTTCGTTGTTTTTGTTTTTTGTTCTTTCTCCTTTCCTTTCTCTTTTCTCTTGCCCCCCCCCCCTTCCCCTTTCCTCATATGTGAATCAGGTAAAGTGAACGCAACCACGGTGAGTATTTATTAATGCATGGAACGGGCGCGCGTGCATACTAGCGCGCATAAGGGCATGCACACGCGATCCCGCACACACACGTTGATAAACTGCAAAAACCTCACTTAGGCTCACACAGGACGCACGCAACATGCAGCTCACAGCCAAGAAACGTTCACCCACAACGCACAGCGCTTGTCAGTGTAGCAGGTACGCACAGCGGGCACGCGCACACGGACGGGCACACGCACTATTTAGCCTTGCACTCTCCCGGTAAGACTAGCTATGAACAGTCTTAACATCGTTAGCTGGAATGTGCGTGGACTTGGCTCTGGGCCAAAGAGATTGAAAGTGTTAAATCACCTGAATGATCTTAAAGCAGATATAGCTCTACTGCAGGAGACCCATTTATCTTTATCAGCTGGTCATCTCTTGTGCTGTTCCCAGTATCCAGTTATGTTTTCTGCTAGTTTCAACTCCAAACAAAGAGGGGTTGCAGTTTTGATTAATAAAAATGTTACATTTACTCATAAGGATACAGTTACTGACCCAGAAGGCAGAGTTGTAATCATTAATATATCCATTCAGAATAAGGACTTTTGCATAGCCAGTATCTACGGCCCAAATGTTGATGACTCTTCCTTCTTTCACAGACTCTTCACTTCACTCTCAGTTCACTCTGACTCCACAATCATTATAGGAGGAGACTTCAACCTTGTTTTGGACCCTGAACTTGACAGACTCAGCATAGCAGCAAACCAGCGTACATGGCGCTCTGCAACTATCTGCCAACACTGCGCTGGATCAGGAAGGAGCAGATTTCCAGGCAGAGACATGATGTCAATTAATGAAGCAGAGAAGAACCACAAACGAGGTTCATCGTGAAACACGCATGGTGTTCAGATCTGCGTGCTGAAGCCGCACTGAGGCACAAAACTGGAAAAGGCTGAAGCTAAAAAAAAAAAGTATTTTTCTGTTAGGTAAAAATTAATTCATAGATTTTCAGCTCTGTTGAACCATTACGATGTTTTTTCTCCTCCTTAAATTCAAATGACTTTGACCTGCAGCTTTATCCGCTGGTTCAGCGCTTCAGGCCATCTGTCTGCGCGCGGACACACGCACAATTTTAACCGAACAGGATTAGTGAAAATATTTTTAATAATTAAGTTGCAGATTACACAAAAGAGGAATGCATGGAAAAATGAGGCTGGAGGAGGGCCATGAATCTCTTTAATAATTTCAATACAAATACGTGTTTTTTTTCCTGTGTGACGGGAGACGATTCAAAATCAATGCATCTCTATAACAGTGCGGGAATAAATTCTCCGAGTTTTGCGGGTGCGGGCGGGAGTGTAACGCATACGTTGCGGGAGCGGGCGGGATTGGTCAGAAAGTCGGCGGGCGGGAGCGGGATGAAGAAAATAGTCCTGCGCAGGGCTCTAATGTGCACTTCCTGGCGGGTGACTTAGTCTGGATCCGGTCACATCCAACAGATACACTTTCACCAAAGCTAGCACCTAAGTGGGAAGGGCCAGCAAAAGGTATAAGAAAGCTGGGACCTGTTAATATTAAAGTATGTATCGTGACTCTCAAAGAGGAGACTTGCTACATGTCGTAAACTTAAAAAAGTATCATGGGCCAAATCCCAATTAGCCCTCAGCTAATTCTTCTCTTTTCTTAAAGAGAAACTTTTCTTAATGGTGAGTCTCATAGTGGTGCTGAAAGTTATATTTTTTTAGCACTGCAATCTGTTGATGACATACCAAGCATGCAGGTTTTGAAGTCAGCTCTGTGAACAAATAAACTGTCCATTTTTCCTGGAAAACTCCACTTTACTTTTTGACAACATTTTGGTCATTAGGGTGTTGCTACTGATCATCCTTTTAGCAAAATAACAGTGGTAAGGCTCACAGGGAACCAAAGTACATCTTACCCAGACGCAGAGCTGTTAGGTTTTGCTTTTGGCACGTGCAGAGATTTGCTGTTTCACCTGTTTTGCTTTTCCTTTGCTCTCCCTAGTGGCGGAATTGCGCATTTCGGTTATTTCTTTTTTTTTTTTTTTTTTTTTTTTCACTTGTCCTGTCCAACAACTTAGCAAACAGATTAGAGCTGCAGGCCTTTTGTGTTGGACAGGTTTTACTATCACAAAAAGAGGTTATAGAACTTCAGAAGCCAGAGTGTAGATTTGAATTAACCCCTTTTTGTTGTATTCTTTATTTCTTTATTTGTTACATTTAGTGTGTGTGGGGAGGAAGAGGGAAAAAAAATGTGTGGGGGGGGGGAGTGAAAGAGAGTAAAAGGAAGAAAGGTGAAAAAAGGGGGGGATACAAGCACTGATTTGAATAAGTTATTCTTTTAGGCTGTGATAATTATACCAGATCTGCTGGAAAGACAAATATTCCATCATGGGTAAAATTCTGACACGAAGATGAGTGGAAAATTATCTGTCCATCAATACCCTGTAGGTTAGAAGGAGGGATGAAGCAGACAGGGAGCAGTGAGGCAGTGTGCCCGTGCACGTGGGCGGTGGAGATACATGCATGCTGCCGAAGTGAACCTTGTGTTGTGGGGAACCAGATCCTACCCAGCCAGACCAGGAGAGGGGAGGAGAGACCCCCCAAGGCCAGGGGCCTCCCCAGCACCCGGACCCAGGCAGCCCAGGAGGGGGGAGGCGGGGACCGCCCACCCGACCAGCTAGGCGCAGAGAAGGCTCCCCTACAGGGGCCCCCCCAACGCCCAGAGGCATAAGCGAGCCCGGTGTCCGGCCCCCAGGCCACAGGACAGGAGCACTTAGCCGTACCAGGCGGCAGCCACGGGGGCCGCCGGGCACTGGATGCCGAGACAAGGGCCAAGGACGAAGCCAAGGGCCCCAGAACCCAAGAGCCGCCCACCACCCGACCGGTGCCGCGTGTTCGCGAGCCAGCCAGGGCACGCGACCCAAGCAACCCAGAG
Organism: Oryzias curvinotus; assembly: GCA_023969325.1. Taxonomy (NCBI): domain Eukaryota; kingdom Metazoa; phylum Chordata; class Actinopteri; order Beloniformes; family Adrianichthyidae; genus Oryzias; species Oryzias curvinotus. Next base: position 53,563 of record JALJSC010000304.1, on the reverse strand, counting down.
ATCGCCACGCACCCACAGCCACCCCCCATAACCCTACCCACTACAACCCCCCCCCCCCCCGCCATATTATCTGAGCCCCCCTCCCTAACCCTTCAAGTGCCCTACCCTCTCTGTGATGGGGATGGAAAGCCCCAGAGGGTCCCAGCGAGCCAGCCCCCAGGTCCGTCCCACCCATGCACTCACACACACATACTCACAATCATCTGGTTACCCCCCCACCCCCCGCCGCCACGCAGTAACTCCCCCCAAGCCGACCGACCCCCAGCACAGTACGCCCGACCATCACTGCAGCCAACATGATACCCCCAAGCCCGGCCGCCCTGAGAGTACCAGGCGGGTGAAGACCGGCCGCCCCCCCCTGACCCCACCCATGTATGGAGGTGTGGCAGTGCTGTGTGTGTGCTGCAGGTAAAAATAGGAGGTCTCCAGTGTGGGGGCCCCATTGCTGCCAAGCCGCAGAACCCCCACTCCGGAATTCCTCTGTGAGTGGTGTGTATTTGCTGTGTATGTGCTGCTAACATGCAGTGTGTGTGTCTAAAGTGGGAATTAAAATTGTGGAGGGGTCAGTGAAAGATGAGCATGGATGTTTCACCGTGCCCCCCTCCACCAAACCCTTCCCACAGGGCCCTAGATGAATCAGAGTGTCTAATAAGCAAGTAAAAAGCGGGGTGGAGGTCGGGTGCCAACGCGACCCCAGAGAGTTACCCTCCCGGTGAGCCCCGCCAGCATAACCCACCCATCCAGTTCCCGGAGCCCTATGTGCCTGTGTGCAACATTTGTTTTGGTGAGGGCGGGGAGGAGCAGGCGGATGGGAACAACCGGGGGAGAGGCTCCCCCGAGCGACCGGCACCCCAGCCGGCTGCAGTAGGCGCCCCCCCTTCCAGGGCGGCCAGGCAGCCGGGAGGCGGCCATTGAGCTGGCTTCTCAGGACTTGCCTTCCTCGTTGGAAGTATTTAGCTTTTGCAGCTTTCCTTGTTGCCTGCTCCAGGTTGCCATTTACCTGCGGAATTCCAAGGTACTTGTAACTGTCCTCAATGTCTGCTATTGTTCCTTCTGGGAGTGAGACCCCTCCTGTGTGGACTACCTTGCATTTCTTTGTCACCATCCGGCTGCATTTCTCGAGGCTGAATGACATCCCAATGTCAGTACTGTAGATCCTGGTGTGGATCAGGGAGTCAATGTCACGCTCGCTCTTAGCATATAGCTTGATGTCATCCATGTAGAGGAGCTGACTGACGTTGGCCCCATTTCTGAGTCGGTATCCATAGCCAGTCTTGCTGATTATTTGGCTGAGGAGGTTCAGACCCCAGAGCATCACCTTTGAATATCCCACATTTGATGGACACATGTGCAAGTGCCTTGCCATTGGCTTCAAGGGTGGTTTTCAACAGCTACATTGAGTTTCCTATGAAGGCTCTTAGAGTCCTGTTTATGTTGTACAGCTCCAAGCATTCAGTGATCCATGTGTGTGGCATTGAGTCATAGGCTTTCTCGTAATCAATCCAGGCTGTTCATAGGTTGATGTGTCGTGACTTGCAGTCTTGAGCGACAGTTCTGTTGACCAGGAGTTGGTGTTTGGCTCCTCTGCTGGAGTCTCTACCAATGCCCTTCTGTTTGTTGCTCATGTATTGATCCATGTGCCTATTTATCTTGGTTGCAATGATGCCTGACATTAGCTTCCATGTTGTGAAGAGACAGGTTATTGGCCTGTAGTTGGATAGGACTGCACCCTTTGAGGGATCCTTCTGGATCAGGATTGTTCGCCCTTCCGTTAGCCATTCGGAGTAAGTCCCATCTCATAGCAGCTGGTTCATTTGTGCTGCCAGGCCCTCATGGAGTGTGGTGAGTTTCTTTACCACTTCTTCATTACCATGGCGCCGCATGTGTGGCAGCATATCTGGGCAGCTCTACCCTTTTGTGTTCCTTACTTTGCGTTTTACAATATTTTCTTCCACCTTATTTGTGGTTTTTGTATTTTGCAACAACTAATACGAAGTTCTGCGACAAAGGACAGGAACATCATTACTTTTGCTTTTTGTTTTTTTATTTTTTCTCAACTTTTTTAACCGACTTTGGGGGATCAGTTGGGATGCAGCTCCATTGTTTACACTCAAGATCAGCTGTTAGCTTTTGGCCGAGCTGAGATTCTCCTCGCTGGAAAGCCAGATATTCCAGCTGAAATACGAAGGAAACGACGAGGCTGCAGAGCTGGAGTTAAACGCTGGGAGAGCAGCCTGCTGTGTTTCATCGAGACGTGGCTCAACCAGGACACGACAAACTCCGTGCTCTCAGTTAGTGGATTCACGCTGGTGCGGGCTGACCGGAGAGCGATGCAGAGCAGAAAGAAGAAAGGCGGTGGTCTGGCGGTGTTCGTGAACGACAGATGGTGTAACCCGAACCACATCACTGTGAAAGAACTGCACTGCAGCAAGGACATTGAACTGGTGGCAGTCAGCGTTCGGCCGTACTACCTCCCACGGAGGTTCCACCATGTGCTGGTGGTCACTGTTTACATCCCCCCGTCAGCTGACGCTGCTGTTGCTTGTGAGCGCTTGCACAGCACCATGTCCCAGCTGCAGACACAACACTCACAGGCCCTGATCCTGATTTCTGGGGGCTTCAACCATGCATGCACCCCCCTCTCCGCCACCTGTCCAACTTCACCCAGTATGTGAACTGTCATACAAGGGACAGAAAAACTCTGGACCTTTTATATGCTAATGTGAAGAATGTAGTAGGTTTAGGGGATGTCATCTGGACTTGGTTTTTAAAGTTAGAAGACGTTTCGCCTCTTATCCAAGAGGCTTTGTCAATTCTGAATTAGCTGGTCTAAGAGCTGGTATATATGCTCTCATGGGGGAGGAGTCAGACCTGAAACTGGAGGTGTTGTCCACTTAGCCTACATGGTTTCGGGTCGTTAATAGTCCTTTGTCCTCAGCTGGGGGTTGGGGAGCCAGTGACTTTTCAGTGACCAATTTGGAGACTGAGTCACTGGCTCCCCCCCTAAGAGGCGAAACGTTTTCTAACTTTAAAAACCAAGTCCAGATGACATCCCCTAAACCTACTACAATGGAACCAACCTGGATGAATGAGAGTCTTCATAGACATAATGTCAAGAATGCATATACTTCTGCACCCCTCCCTCCTTTAGGACGCTCTGACTACAACCTGGTCCATCTCTCCTCTGCTTACACTCCAGTGGTGAAACAGCAGAAACCACAGGTCAAAACGGTGAAGATCTGGACTGAGGAGGTAACAGAGCGACTAAGGGACTGTTTTAACACCACAGACTGGGACGTTCTCTGCAGTACACACGGGGAGGACATTGACAGTCTCACTATCTGCATCACGGACTATGTCAATTTGTGTGTGGATAACACAGTGAAAACAAAATCAGTGCAGTGTTTTTCCAACAATAAGCCCTGGGTCACTCCTGAGCTGAAGACCCTCCTAAATGAAAAGAAGAGGGCTTTTCTCTCTAGGGACAAGGAGGAGCTGCACAGAGCACAGAGGGACATGAAATACAACATCAGGAAGTGCAAGGACTGCTACAGGAAGAAGCTGGAGCAGCGCCTGGAACAGCACAACAGCCGTGATGTGTGGAGAGGTCTAAAACACATCTCGGGCCACGGTGAAGCTGGAAATTGTCGCCAGGTCACAGGTGACCAAGCCTGGGCAAATAGATACGAACAATGAGATACAAACTCATTTACATCAAACTCTAGTTTTGAACAGAGACGCTTGGAATTAATGTGTGTGTATATATTTATATGGTGTTGGGTGTGTATTTTGCTTGGTGATTTGGTAAAGGCCTGCTGAAAATTACTAAAATGCCAAAAACAAACTAAAACTGAGACTGCTGGATTTTCTATGTTAAGTTGCACACGCCTTTTCTTTTTCAAAGCAGGTAATATGTTTGCTTTATTGTACTCTTCCTCTGCAATAAGATAGAGGAAATTTTTAGAGTGGTGGCCAGTATGGGGAAGTGAATTTTTATTTTTTGTGAAGCAACAAATAACACAAGCATTGAAGCAGTCTCTATTTTGTTTTTGGGTTTTCTTTACGTCACAAATATTAAAATGGCAGACAGCAGAAAGTCAGCAGGGGAAGGAACATCTAAATCACCTGAATTTCACCAAGGTTCCTTTGTAACATTCAGACAGCCTGTATCAGAGGTATCTTCATTGCTAAGTGAAATGTATATTGATGATGTACGGGTTGAAAATGAAGGTGACAACAGCAGTGATGATGAAGAAGAAGCACCGGTACAGGCAGAACCTGTGGAGATTCTTGATCAGAACCAGGTTTCTCTTAACACTGTTCGAGAGCAGTTAAATACTCTTGAACATGATTTCAGAGCTTTACTGGGGAGTGCAATAAACAGAGTTTCAGAGAATATGTTGACCACAAGTTTGAAACACTGGAACAGTCGTTAAATGATTCAGTAGCACATTTAGAACAAGCAGTCGTGGATTGTTTCAAAAGAAGAGATGAAAAATGGAAACAGGAGTTGGGAGAAATAATTAGGTGTAGCACTCCAAAATCTCCACAATCTTTTCCTTACACCACATGTAACGTCAGTGAGGTTTTACCACCTGTTAGCACTGTGTCTGGAGCTCCTGTTCTGGGGTCCAAGCCTCCTGTGCGGTTAGAGTTTCCAACATTCGGGGAATCAGGAGACACCACAGATGTACTGAACTTCATTGAGCAGGTAGAGACTTTCATCTCCCTGCGCCCCCTCACAGACAAAGAACTTCTGGCTACGTTTTCCACTGTTCTAAAAGACTCTGCCAAGAGCTGGTGGTCTGCTGAAAAGACTAAAATAAGTAACTGGAAAGGGTTTAAAGAAGCCTTCCTAGCTGCTTTTTTACCCTCAGACTACATGACGGAAGTAGAGGAACAATTGAGGGACAAAGTGCAGACACCGGGCCAGTGTTTACGGGACTTTGTATATGATTATAGAGCCCTCTGTTTGAAATGGAAACCGGACATGTCTGAAGGAGAAATAGTTTGACGCATCAGGAACAACTGCAATCCCGCTCTTGTGAGTTGTCTCAGAGGGACTGTGCAGACAGTGGAACAGCTGGTGAAGGTTGGATCCATGGTGGAGCGAGACTGGGCCACCAAAAAATATAATTGGGACAGAGTTAACAGTCAAGCCGCCAGCAGCAAGACCAAGAAAAAACACACTAGCAAAAGCCACCATGTCTCAGTGACTTCGAAGGGGGAAAGCAGACAAAATCACCACCTAGTACTAGCCAACACCACCCCACCTACATTGCTAGTCATCCCTATTGAGACCAGGGGACTTCAGGGGGAAGCTGTGTTGGACACAGGCTGCACCTTCACGCTTATGCAAAGGAGCTTGTGGCAGAGGTTAAGAAGACCAGGTGATGAACTCCAAACCGGCGATCCTTTAACTTTTGTGTTGGCAGATGGACAGGCTCATACATCTGAAGGAAAGGTGAAGTTGGCTTATACCTAGCATGGAGCAGTATGGACTATCGATACCCACATCATGGCTGATAAACACCTGACTTTCCCACTAATTCTGGGCCTGGACTTCCTAAGAAAAACAAAGGTCCAGTTCAACCTGGGGAAAAACACCTATGATGTCCGTGTCAGAGACATGTCATGCTCCTTTCCATTTCTGGATAGGACGCCAGGACACCTATTATGGACTCCAGCTCACAACCCTTTGAATCTTTATGTGGTGATGGATCCTTCTCTACTGCCCTTTGTGACACAACACCATGCATCTGTAGAGGAACCAGAAGGCCGGTTCAAAGACCATCCCCTTCAAATGCAAAAACTGTTTCAAGAATGGCCATCAGTGTGCACAGAGAAACTGGGAAGGACTGACATCACCCAACATCACATTGTAACAAATGACGAGGTACCGGTTCGAACAAGAGCTTACAGAGTCTCCCCCCTGAAGCAGCAAATCATTGAGGAGCACATAAATCAGATGTTACACGAAGGAATAATAGAACCTTCTCAGTCCGCTTGGGCCTTACCAGTTGCATTAGTTAAAAAACCAGATGGGACTCACCGTTTCTGCATTGATTACAGACAGTTAAATGCCAAAACCCCATTAGACGCTTATCCCATGCTCATCATACATGACATTCTGAAGTCACTACATGGTGCCAGATGGTTCAGTACCCTTGACCTGCAATCGGGTTATTGGCAAGTAGCCATGGACTCCAGAAGCAAAGCGAAAACTGCAGTTATCACACTTATGGGTCTCTTTCAGTTCAAAGTCATGCCTTTTGGACAAAAAAATGCAGGAGCAACATTTCAGCATCTGATGGAGACAGTGCTGGGAGATCTAAAAGGGCACAAATGTTTTGTCTACATTGATGATATCATTGTGTACTCCCCGACTCCAGAACAGCACCTGAAAGACCTTGGAGCAGTGTTTGCTCGACTTGCAGCATACAATCTCTCTTTGAATCTCAAGAATTGCCATTTCCTGAAGAACAACTTAAAGTTCCTTGGACACCTAGTCACTGAAAAGGGAGTAGAGCCGGACTTTGACAAAACACTAGCCGTGACTAATTATCCCACCCCTCAGAACATCAAAGACCTTCAGAGATTTCTGGGTCTCGCAGGGTGGTACCACAAATTTATACCCCACTTTGCAGACCTTGCTGCTCCACTCAACCACCTTAAGTGGAAGGGAGTAAAGTGGGAGTGGACCGCTGAATGTCAAGAGAGCTTCAACAGACTTAAACAGGCACTGCAGTCATCTCCAGTATTGGCACAGCCTGATAAATCCATCAAATCAATAGTGGCATCTAACATCACCGACCAACCCAATACCTGCACCATGGGTTTGCCCATTTCCTTGGCTGAAATAGCACGTGCATTTATATATATTATTACAGGATGTCTTGTACAGGACAATACCAACCCTAGGCAAAGGCATAAAATATCAACTGGTGGTACCACACAGCTTCACTGGAACATTCATTCATTACTTTCACAACAATCCACTGGGGGCACATCTAGGCCGGCTCAAGACTCTGCTGCGGATCCTGGAAGTTGCCTGGTGGCCTACCATCCGAAAAGATGTTTGGAACCATGTCAAAGTCTGCTCAACATGCCAACAATACAAACCAAGCAACCAAAAGCCAGCCAGTTTCCTACAGTCCACGCAAGTTGAAGAACCAGGATTCATGCTTGGGCTCGATTTCATGGGTCCCTTTCCCAGAAGTAGAGAAGGCAACTGCTACCTCTTGGTAGTTGTAGATTACTACACAAAATGGGTAGAACTGTTTCCGTTAAGAGACAGCAAAACGCTTCGATTATATAACATCCTCAGAGACGAAATATTCACCCGGTGGGGGGTACCTAAATATCTGGTTTCAGACCGAGGTCCACAATTCACCAGCCAACTTATATCTGATCTCTGCCAGAAGTGGGGTGACATACATAAAATGACAACCAGCTACCATCGTCAGACGAACCTAACGCAACGTGTGAATCGCACCCTAAAGGTCATGATGTCCTCATATGTAGGCAATCGACATGAGGAGTGGGACAAGTGGCTGCCGGAGTTTCGGTTTGCTATTAACAACACACAGCATGAAAGTACAGGGAGGACTCCATCTGAACTGGCATTGGGACGGACTCTTAAAGGCCCCTTGGAAAGACTCATACATCAAAAACCAGTACTGGATCCTCGACAGCCTAAGTATTCTCTGTTGGAACAACAACATCAGTTAGCACAGGAGGTAAGGCAAAAAGTGGGAGTGGCCAGACACAGACAAGCCAGATATTATAATACTCACAGGAGATTTGCGCAGTTTCGTGTGGGGGATCTGGTCTGGGTTAGAGCTCATCCACAGTCTAAAGCCTCAGACAAGTTTTCGTCTAATCCGCGCCGAAATGGTCAGGTCCAGCAATTGTGACGATAATTCTAGGTCCCATAAACTATAGGCTACAATGGCAGAACCATGATAAAGTTGATAAAGTTGATACAGTCCATGTGAGCAATCTTAAACCATACTTTGGGCATGTATCCCCTGTACCTCCGGCTGGGGGGGGGGATCTGTGACACTGCCGCACAAACAGCACGGTGAACAGTTTTTTATTTTGCTATAAATCCCTGCAGGGGCAAAATATATGTTTCACATGCTGATTAAAATACATGTTTCACATGCTGATTAAAATATTATGGCCATAGCTGTTTAGTGTGGGACTACAATGATGAACATGTGTGACAGTTTTTAACGGGCATAAGTAAAGGAGGCATGCGGCTTTAAGAAGGCAACTCTGTCTACGAGGGGGGCGGAGCTACTAATGACGCGGGCTGCTACGAGGGAAAACAGCTGTTGTTTAAAAACGACATTTCCCCGGCAAACGGAGAGCCGTGTCTGAGGACGACGCTGAATGTTCCAGAGCCGCTCCATTTCAAGCTCTACACCCTGGATTACTTTTTCCTTTTTCTGGTGGACAGATTAAGATGTGGATTTTTTCCTCCTCCTTTTTTCCCTCTCATGGAAATCTACACACCAAGGACTGACGGAAAAGCCGGTGAGATCGAGCCTGTTTGTTTTGTTTTGGTTAAACACAATGCATTGCTGGGACTGAGAGACTGAGATATGAACTCATTTACATCAAACTCTAGTTTTGAACAGAGACGCTTGGAATTAATGTGTGTGTATATATTTATATGGTGTTGGGTGTGTATTTTGCTTGGTGATTTGGTAAAGGCCTGCTGAAAATTACTAAAATGCCTAAAACAAACTAAAACTGAGACTGCTGGATTTTCTATGTTTAATGTTAAATTGCACACGCCTTTTCTTTTTCAAAGCAGGTAATATTTTTGCTTTATTGTACTCTTCCTTTGCAATAAGATAGAGGAAATTGTTACAACAGCTCAAAAGGATTTGGACATTGCTATAAAAAAGCTAGAAACAAACATCGTCTTGACATTGAGAACAGTTTTAATGCCAAAGACACCAAACACCTATGGGACACAATGAAAAAAGTGACAAACATGAATTCTGTCAAAAGACAACCAACTACTACGAACAGTGCATTTAAAGCAAATGACTTGAACGAATACTTTTTGTGGTTCGATTCACATAACGAGGGGCCCATGGCTGATTTCAATCTTCTTAATTCTGGTGAATGTAGTCCATGCACTGAGCTTATAAATCGTGACTTGGTAATCAATACTTTTAGAAAAGTGCCAAATAAGAAATCAGCAGGTCCAGATGGCCTAACATCATTTCTGTATAGGAACTGTTCTGAAGAGTTGTCAGAAGCTTGGGCTCCAGTATTCCAAATGTCAATTCAGAGCTGTGAGGTTCCTGCTCTGTGGAAAAACTCTGTCATTATTCCCATCCCAAAAATCAGCAGTCCACAGTCTGGAAACGATTTTAGACCTATCGCAATGACATGCATAGCAATGAAGTGTTTAGAAAAAATCATGGTTGAGTGTCTTAAGGAAGAGGTGACACCATTCTTGGATAACTTGCAATTTGCATACAAACATGGCAGCAACACTGCTGATGATCTCACCTCATTCTGAAGCACTTGGAGGCACCTAACACTTATACTAGAGTTTTATTTGCAGACTTTAGTTCTGCCTTTGACACTGTACAACCAGCGATCCTGGCCACAAAGATGTTGGAAATGAACGTTAATCCTGACATGGTTAAATGGTTTTTTTCACTCCTGACTGACAGAAGACAACAAGTAAAGCTCAATGGCACACTCTCAAAAGAGTTAAGTTGTAATACCGGGATACCACAGGGGGCAGTGAGTTCACCATTGCTCTTTACTCTTTACACTAACAGCTGCCAAAGTAGCCACACCCAAAACAAAACTATAAAGTTCTCTGATGACACAATTATTATCAGTCTCCTTTCCGTTGCAGATAACCCTTCAATTTACTTTGATGAGGTCAAACACTTCAATAAATGGTGTGAGGATCATAATTTATTCTTGAACACAACAAAAACCAAAGAAATCATATTTGATCCAAAAGGTGTCATCTCACATAGACCTTTGGCAATTGGAAGTAGTCAGATTGAAGCAGTAAACTCTATTAAATATTTGGGTGTCTGGATTGATAACCAACTGAGATGGACTGTTCATGTAGACTATCTTTGTGGAAAACTCGCCCAAATGCAAAACAATTCGATTCAGATCTTCATTTATTCCAACAGCAGTTACCCTGCTGAACAAGAACTGATTAGTTGTATTTGCAGAGGGAAATCTTTGTTGAGCAGACGCCCTATAAATAACTAAATTGTTCTTCCCACTTGTTGTAAGGATCTTATGTATCTATTATGTTGGACTCTAGTCCTAGTTTTAATAGTTGTTGTCTTTTATGGAGAGTTTTGTGTTGCAAATAGTCACTGGATTTAAAAAAAAAAAAAACTTTTTGGCAATTGTGGTTTTAACCCTTGTGCTATCTTGGATGACCCCACCCTTACTTTGGCATGTTCTCCCTACCATGACAAAGGTGGATAAAGGTGGAAAAATTTCATGTAATCCATTGAACCAGAGAAGATCACAAAAAATTGAGAAAAAAAAGGTTCAGAGCTCTGTCTAGTGAATCTAGATGACCCGACTCCCAACGGTAAAGTGCCTAGGATAGCACAAGGGTTAAGGGATTGTATGAAACATTCTTACAATTTTTTTACTTTTTCTATCCGTGTTCCTCGACTGTGTGGGTCAGGCCTGGGTCGTAAATCTGTATACTCTGTTTTTATCTATATACTATGTAATCGTTTTATGCCCTTTTAGCAAGAATGTGATGTGTGAACGTTGAAGTATGTGGTAACAGTTTGCAGCTCTGTGGCCTAGAACAAATTTCCTCTCTGAGGACAATGAAGTTTACCTTACCTTACCTTCAGCACCACACTGTTGCCTCCACAGTGCAAGAAGGAGCTACCGCAGGTCATTCCTCCCCACAGCCATCAGACTGTACAACACCGTGTTAAAGTGATACTCCACGGTCCCAGGGGTGTTTTTCTTTCTTTTACTCATTGATTCATTTACTTTTGTTGCAGTTGTTGCTGTTTTACAATTGTACAATTTTACAAACAAAAACAAAAAAAAGTTTTTAAAGTGTTTAAAGTTTGGTGGCGGGTGTTATCGCCCGGGGAGCAGTGGTTCTCTGCCTGCTGCCGTTTGGCGTTGGGGGGTTCTGGCTGCCGCTGCTGCTGCGGTGGGGTCTTGGTGTGGGGATGGCTGGGAACTCCCCCTCCTTCTTTTCACATTCCACCATCCATTTTAGAAGACCATAAACACTCACCTGAGCACAGGTGTTAGCTCACCTTTACACTAATAGTTTGCATGATTGAATGAATGAAATATTTCACCCCAGTTAGTTTGAAGGCATGAGTATGCGTGTGTGAACACTATTCGTTTTGTGTTCATGCTTTGTGTACATGTTGACATGTGCACATTTCTGCAGCTAGCAGGTGTGTTGATGGCATTTGAGTGTATGTGTGGACAGGCCCCGCCCCTTGAGATTTGTACTGCACTTGAACCTTACCGTAATGATAAACATCCAGTAAACTTGTTGCTTTAGGGTGCTTCATGGTTCTACCCCCCCCCCCCATTCTATTATCACCCTCCTATCCCCCCTCCTCTCTAACATCCCTTTCTCTTCTTCCCTCCTTTCCTTTTCCGTCCGGTCCAACATCTAAGATTTTCAAATATGATGGAATTTAATAAAGTTTGGCCTCAGTTACAAAGGGGGTTTAGTCAGACATTCCTCTGGTTTGTCTGAAGATTAATAACCCCTGTTGTTAAAGTAAAATATGTCCAACACAAGAGGCCTTCAGCTCTCATCTGTTTGCCCAGCTGTTGGACAGGACAAGTAAAAAAAAAAAAAAAGAAAAAGAGACTCATTGTGCTGTCACTTTAAACCAATGCATCATGGGAGATGTAGTGCAACAGCCTCCGAACATGGTTCATGGTTTTGTTCTCTTGTTCCACGGTCTGACACCGGATTCTGTGGAAAGCTACACCGCTAAAGACGACCTTTAGCCGGTATTTTTGTTGGAACTGAGAGACTTATAAGCTAAATCGGAACAAGGAAGTGAAGACTTTAACCACTTCTGATTGGTCAGAATGTTGACACGTGATTAAGCTTTCAAGAATGATTGGTGGAGACAGTTAAAGGGGCGGGACTTTTCCAAAAACAGAGCTTAAGCTGCGGCTAAATGGCGTTACCGTCATTCTTATCAAAATGTTTTTTTAATAGAATCAAATAAACACAAAGAAAAAATTATTTTATGATCTTTTACGATCTAACTTCTCAGTGATTTATCAGGGTTTGTTTGGATGACCACAGAGCTGAAATCCTGGAGATGGTAAATGTTTCTAGGTCAGTTAATGAGGGCAATTTCCCATGGCACACTTGACCATCTCCCACGGCACACTGGTTGAAAAACACTGGTCTGGATAACATCACAGTCGAGCATTTAAAATATTAAAGTTTTAAATTACTGCCCCTGTTGGCCATGGGTTTCACTGGCTTTTTGACCCATGGAGTCCTACCTGATTCAGTTCTCTCGGTTGTATTGGTTCCTGTCATTAAAGACAAGACTGCCAGTTTAAATATTAAGTTGAATTACTGACCGATTGCCCTTGCCAGCAACATCTCAAAAATTTTAGAAGGTTTTATTGACTAGACTTGAAGTGCATCTTTTAACAATTGTGAGTCAATTCAGTTTTAAAAAAAGCCTCGGCACTGATATGTGTATTTATGCATTACAGGAAATAGTTGGGAAATACCTGAATCTGAATACATCTATATTTTTGTGTTTTATTGATGCCACTAAGGCCTTTGACAGGGTGAACCACCACAAAGTATTTCAGAAGCTAATTAATCGAGGTGTGCTGAAATATCTGGTATGATTCCTGGCTTTCTGGTTCGCTAATCAAACAATGGTTGTCAAATGGGTCAATGTTTTATCTGAACCTTTTTATGTAAGCAATGGCGTTCAACAAGGGGGGATCCTTTCTCCATTTTTATTCAGTGCACAGTAAACCCTTGTTTTTTGCGGGGGTTGCGTTCCAAAAAGAACCCGTGATAGGCAAAATCCGTGAAGTAGAAACCCTTTTTTTTTCCAGTTATTGTACAATAAAATACTCTATTATACATTGAAAAGAAAGAACAACCCGTTTTACAGGCTCAAGCATTTGTTTAACAAATGATAGTACTTTAGAAACGTTTTTTCAACAAATAATTTCTGTACTGTACTGTCGAATAATAATTTGAATCATCAATGTGAACAGAAGGCTTCAAATCGCGGAGATTAGCCCCGCCCACCACGACCCGAGTAATTGGATTTAATGGGAGAAATTTTAAAATGATTATGAAAAAGATGCAAAGTACAGTGGGACAAATAGTGACTCGGGTGTATTTCACTGCTCTTCAGACTGAGCCGCTGCATCCTGACTCCTCTCTGCAGTGTTTTCTCCCTTTGAAGCCCGCGGTGAAGGTGTGTTTGTTCGGGAGAAGAACACAGTGATAGGCAGTTGTTGTCGCTCTATTTTCTATGGGTTTTAGAGAAACTCGATATTGCTTGAGAATTTGCACGTACGTAATGTAAATTTGGCAAGCTGTTTTACGTACGTGTACATATTAAACTGCAACGTTTTTGACGCACAGGTAGGGAAGAAGTGGAGTGACTTTTTTAGCCAATCAGAATGCAGAACACAATGCACGATGCAAATACGTGAAGTAGCGAAACCGTGAAAAGTAAACCGTGTTATAGTGAGGGATTACTGTATATATTGATGATCTATCTACTAAGTTGAATCTGTGCAAAACTGGGTGGGTTGTTGGAGGTCAAACTTTTAACCATTTTATGTACGCTGATGACTTTGTCATTTTTAGCCCCGTACAGTGCTGGGATACAAACACTTTTAAAGGTTTGCTCTGACTATGGCAGATACTTTGATATTAACCACAATCCTTCTAAAACCAAAGTAATGATTGTAAGGACCAAAGATGACAAAAATGTAAACTTTCCTGTTTTTAAGCTTTGTGGAATGCCTCTGGAACAAACCTCAATCATCAAATGTCTTGGGAAACCTCATTACTGATGATTGGAGGGATGATGGAGGCAATCAGAGACAGGGTGTAGGTGTGTGTGTGTGTGGGTGGGTGTGTATGTGTGTTTATGAGATGAGAGAGAGGTGCCTGGCCTGTCTGTGTGGAGGGGGTCTCTGACCTCCAGGGTTAACTCTGGTTTAGCTCCATTTGATGTGTATATTGGGGGTGGACACTTTACTTGAAATAAACAAAAGCACAATACTTGCTGTTGTGGAGTGGAGTGTTTTATGGAAAATAATACAGCTTTAATTGCGTGTTTGTGTGTGTACGTCTTGGCAGGTCAGTGTGTGGTGTGGCTCTTTGACTCTAACAGCTAAAAATTTCGGCTCTTGGTGTCAAAATTGTTCGCCCCCCCTGATGCAACCAGTTATACAATACATCAGTGCTCTCCAGCTGTTTAAAGAATGATAAAAGTCAATGTAGAAAATAGAATAAAAAATAAATATAGAATGGAAACCTTAAGAACAGAAAAAAAATGCAAAGTAAAAAAAAACATACATTTATAGATAAATATATGTATTTCACGTAAACATTATTGCACTTCCACACTTCCTGAGGTCACCAGCAGCTTCCTTTCTGGGTTGTTCCTCCTGAGTTTTCTTAGGAAGTGGAGACGTTGGGCCTTCACTGCTGCTGTGGTGTTTTCAGTCCAGGAGAGGTCCTCAGTGATCTGCACGCCCAGAGGCCTGTTGCACAAAAGTAGGATAAGGGATTAAGCCAGGATATCTTGGTGATCCTGGCTCAATTGATCCCCAATCCGGTTGCACTAAAGCTGGATAGGGGGCAGGAGGATATGTTATGGTATAAGTTACCATGGAGATTTATTCTGTGGAGCTAGCCTGCTCCAGACCAGGCTAAATTCCAAGATCTATTTAATCTCATCCCTAATGTCAGTCAGCAGTCGCCACAAATGGAAACCAATAGTTATTTCACTGCTCACTATACATTGTTATCACATATAACTAGACCCACTGTCATTATTTAAACGTTTGTGATCATTAATTTCAATCATTTTGGATAAATAATGAGTTTTAGATGATGTTGCTATCATTAGATAATTTACAGTTTCCCATAGACTATAAGGCTTTATGTAAAATGATAGACTATTAGGGCCACAGAGGGAAAAAAAGACAAGTCATAATATTGTAACCAGTTGTTTTAAAGGAGGATTGTTGTTAAAATGACAGATGTGGGGCATTTGGTGAAATTGTACTTCAGTATGGTTTCATAAACGAAGACATGCTGATGTGCCAGAATATGAAGTATCACATTGTCATAACTATCAAAACTGTAAAAAGAATATGTTGCTTTTCTGCAGAAAGAACCAGCCTCATAAATTTATGACTTTATCCTTTTTCCTCAGTGGGGCCCTAGTACTCTGTCATATAAACAAATACACATGAATATAAAAACACAATGTGTACTATTATGTTCCTTTATTGAATAAGGACAAAACAAAGCAGGTAAACTACACTCAAGAAACGTTCACTTTGAATGAACATAAAAAATTATGAAAATGATTTCCACAAAGTCCAGCTCCCATACGGCGCCGCCGCTCTGCGGGCGTCAGACGTCCTGCACCCAGCTGCATGGACTCCGGGGAAGGAACGAAATCCTGGCGAGGAGTGCTGGAACGGAGCGGAGGATCACTCACAGGAGGAAGCGGGCGAGGACGGGGGCTGCTGTTGCGGCGTCGCTCACGACCCCGTTCCCGCATCCTCCGATCAATACGAACTGCCAGATCGATCAGGTCCTCTAGGTCCTCTGGAATCTCCCTCGCCGCCAGCTCGTCCTTGAGGACGCTGGAGAGACCCTGGAGAAAAACTTCGACTAGTGCCTCATCCGCCCAGCGGGTGCTGGCAGCCAGAGTTCGGAACTCCACGGCGTAGTCAGAGGTGCTGCGTGGTCCCTGCTGGAGGCGAAGAAGCTCAGACGCGGCTGCTCGATGGGGTGTAGTAGGGTCGAACACAGTGAGGAGGTGGGTTGAAAATGCTCGGAAAGAGCGGCAAAGTTCTGCTCCGCGCTCCCACTCTGCCAAACCCCATCGTTTGGCTCTACCCGTCAGAAAGCTCAAAGCAAAAGCAACCTTGCTCTGCTCGGAGGGGAACTCGTCGGGGTTGAAATCAAAGTGGAGGCGACAGGAGGTGATGAAAGCCCGGCAGTCCTCAGCTGTTCCATCGAACGGCTCGGGATGACCCAGTCTGGTTTGTCGGGTCGAAGGTTGTGGCAATCTGACAGTTTGCATATCGCCCTGATGAAAATCACCTGTGCAGGAGTCAGAGAGGAGAGGCGTGCTCTCTAATCAGAGTGCCATCAGCTGTGGAAAAAGGGGACAAAAAGACTGACGCAGAGGATCTGGGGAGTGAGGAGTCAGAGAGAGGAGGAAGCTGAAAGAGGTTCTAACGCTCAACCCTGCGTGCTTCCACAACCTGAAGACTGACATCTTCTCAGATGAACCCTGATCCAATGCAGCAGACCTTTTTCCCGACAGTTTACTGCACAAGGCCTCATCCCGCACCATTATCCACAAGACATCTGTTTAAAACCTGGAATAAAGCTGCAACACAACAAACCGTACCAAGAAACGCTAACTCTTCAAAGAAAACACGGAACGGCTCCTGTAAAATAAAGAGGATTGGAAAACCTGGATCGGATCCCCTCCACAAAGGACTGGATACAAGAAACAACGTCCCAGGAACCCGGAACGGAGTTCTAAGGAGGACTGGACTGAACATCAAAGCTAAAGGTACTCAGGAGACCTAGACTGTGTGGCCTGCCTTCTAATTTCATTTCAGCAATACCCTCCTAAAGTAACAGAGACAATAAAAGGATTTAAACGAACTTTGGACTTTTGTGTGTGTACAGAGCAGAGGGGGTGGATAACATCCTTTGTGACAGTGGATTTTTTTTTTTTTTTGTATCTTATATGTCAGGAGAGAGACCTGACTGGCACCTCAGAGTAAAGTCATCCACAAACTGTCACAAGGTGAAGAAACATGCTCCAGCCTGGAGAGACGATCGTGGAGCTGTTGCATCCCCGACATGAACCCACGCATCTCCTGAGCCAAGGCCAACAGCTCTTCACCGGCGGTGAACTATGGCCTACGGTTGGTCCAGGAAGGAGCAGGGCAGGGGACAGCCGGCCCCACCCAGGAGGGGGGCACCCTGGAGAAAAGGGGGCCCGCAATGGGTGTTGTTAACATGGCCCGACCAGGCTCGGCCACAGTTGGAATGTGGGCGGGGGCCCAGCGCCCAGGGGCAAAACCCGAACCCACCCCACAGGGAAACGGACACCCCCGGCTCAGGTGTAATGTGAACCCCCTCCCTGCGCGCAGAGAGCCCCGCCGGGCCCAGGAAACCGGAACCCAGGGGACACGGCCGCCGCTGCCAAGGGCCCAGTACCCCCCACCAGGGATGGGGTAGGGGACAGATGGACCTAGGACCCACCTTCCTTGCATAATGTGTGTGTGTCTTCGTAAGGGTGTAGGTGTGCATGTGGAGTAAAAGGTGTGTGTGCTAGGGGGGTGCAGTTAAAATTGGTGGGTAGGGCACAGAGAGGACATTCCCTGATTACTCACAGTAATGTCCCCTCACTCTCCCCACCAAGGGTCCCTAAATGTCTAAGGTGCGGTTAAAATTGGCGGGTAGGGTGCTAGGAGGACATCTGCTGCTTGCTGGCAGTGATGTCCAAGCACCCCCCCACCAAAGGCCTTACATGTCTAAGGTGCAAATAAAACCGAGAGAGGGGGGGCCCATTCCATATGGCAGCCATGGGAGGGGGACCACTGCCAAGTAGCCCCCCGCCAAAGCGCATCGCAGGCTAAACCCCCCACCCCCTCACCCTAATATGAGATTATATGAGGAAGGGGGTTAGTTGGGGACAGCTGGTAGACTGTCTCCCGGTGGCCAAACAGCCGTCCCCCAGCCATCCCCCAGCATAGGGCCCAGGTCCCCCAGCCTCGGGGCCCCATCCCCCGAGGCACCGATGCCCCAGGCCCAGCACGACCCACCCCACACAGAGAGAGAAGAGCCAGAAAGCGCCCCCCCCCTGGAGCAAGCCCAGGCCCCCACCCACAGGCGCCGGCCCCGAGGGAGCTCTGGGCAGGCCCTGACTTGACCAAGGCAGCCAACCGGCCGGGGCAACCGCCGATTGCCACCAGCGGAGACCCCGACCCGTCAAACCCCCAAGGTCCCGAACCCATGGTGCCCCCCCCCTCCCCGGAAAGCCCTCCCACAAGACAGGGCCGACAGACCCCCCCACACACACACCCCCCAAGACCCCGCAGCCGCAGCGGGTGATGCCCAGAGCGACCGGGGGCTCCAAGAGGGTTGCCCTGCCCCGCCCCAGAGCCAGGGAAGGGTTGATCCCAGTCCCAGGTGTAGACGGGCAGCCCATCCAGCGCCGCTGGACCTACCCCCCCCCCCCGAGCAGGACCCCCCGCCGACCCCCCCCCAGCACGGACAAAGAGACCACCCTCCCAAGCCAAGCCGGACCACCACTCAACCCCCCCACCACGCACCCCCCACCGCCAAGCCCAGAAGACCACGCAGCGCCCCGCCCAGGCACCGGACCCGACCCCCCAACGAATGGGATCGCCCACCAGCCCCCACCGGGCAGCAGAGGCCATGACCCCTCACCCCGCACCACGGCAGAAAGGCAGGGAGCAGCGACGACCAGGCCCCCCACCCTCTAAGTCATGGAGTTAGCTATGGGAGACCAGAGAGACTGAATTCTTTCAAAGTTACTTGAACTTTGGGCTGACATTTTTTCCAAGCTGATATGTTAAAAAAGCAGATTTCTGTATTGACTTATATTTATATTTTTCTTGTTTTTCCAATTTATTAAAATGGTTCTTTTAGCAATACAAAGAGTTATGAAAATGATATTTAATAATTCTCCTTCTACCTCGATGGCACTCATGTCACCAAGCACGCAAAGTGAAGGTGAAACCGTGATTGAGACCTTAAGCCAGGCTGATAGATCGGCACATACCTGCTGCCAGAGAGCCTGGACAGGCGTGCAGAACCACAGTGCATGCATGTAACTATCGGGTAGATTACTATCACAGTGTTCACAAATGTCTGAGTTACTGAGACCCATCTTGAACATCCTCTGTCCAGTGTGGTAAATCCTGTGAAGAGTTTTGAAATGGATTAGCTGCAAATTTGGACTTTTTGTCAGTTTAAAGGTTTTTAGACAAAGTTCTGACCAAAAGTTTCCATCTGTGCTGATGCTCAAATCTGCATCCCATTTTGTTATTGGAAGTGAAATATTATTATCTAAATTACATAAAAGTTTGTATATTTTGGAGAGAGTTTTGTTCATTGAAAAATTAATCAGAGAGGTAACTACCTCTGGTAGCTTTAAATCGTTGTCTCTGTATTTAAACTTTTTAGTAATAATAGACTTAAGTTGCTGATATTCCAAGAATTTATTCCATGTTTGTCTTGTAGTTCCTGGGGAGTTATGAATCATCTGTCAATAATTAAGTGCTCTAGTAACGTCACGCCCCCTGCTTGCCAAGCTGGGAAGTGTATCATCTTTTTGCTTATGAGGATGTCAGGGTTGTTCCAAATGGGTGTCATTCTGCACGGTTGAATTGACGAGTTAGATATTTTTAGAAATTCCCACCAGGCTGTTAAAGTGGCATTTATATTAATACTTTTGAAACAGTCCTGTTTTTTAACTGTTTGACTAATAAACGGTAGATCTGACGGGTTGATTTTTCCACATAACGCCTGTTCCAAGTCTAACCATGAGTTGGCTTCTGGATTATCTTTTAACCATTTTAAGATGTATTGTAATCTATTTCCAAGAAAGTGCTTGTGGAAGTTAGGTAATTCTAAGCCTCCACAGCTTTTTGCAGATTTTAAAGTTTTTAGACTAATTCTTGCAGGTTTATTGTTCCATAAAAAGTTTGATATGAATGAGTCTAATGTTTTTAACCATTTTAGTGGCGGTTGTATGGGAATCATCAAGAAGAGATAATTAACTTTAGGTAAGATTTTCATTTTAACTGTGGCTACTTTGCCCATGAGGGACAGAGGCAGGTTAACCCAGCGTGTTAGATAAAAGAGTTTTTATGTGAGTAAAGTGAGACTTTGAACTTCCTGAAGGTGAAGCATGAGATTACGGCAAAATCTGAGACTAGATTAGACCTGGAATTATCCAACAAGAAGAAAGATTAAAAGGTGCAGAATATCACGTGGATCTCTGGTCCGTTAATGTTTAGGAGGTACTTTGAACTTTGAACATTTTATTTTTATAAGACAACTTTTACAGTGTGTTCTGGTCAATAATTAAATTGTCTGCAAACGTAAAACAAAGGCATTAAGAGAGATTTTAAGTCACAGACAGACAAATGAAGCTGATCATTGATTATTATTGATCACAGAAGAGCAGAGGAATCAAAACTGATCATTTTCAGGTGAGTTTCTGATGGATTCTGTGTTTATATGAGCGGCAACAGTTTTCTGTTTCAATGTTTTTAATATGTCAGAAACAAAGGATTTTTTCATTATTATTTTTTCATCTGTCTTTGGACCACAAAACACTTTTTCTTTTTGGTTCCAAAATCAGAAATCTTTACAAATGAAAGCAGTCAAACTGAATCGGAGAAGATTATAATGTACTAATTTGTGTTTCAACGTTTCAACAAGTTTTTTTTTGTGAGGCTGTAGTTTGCGTCCCATTTTTAAAAATGTATCTAATGAGCATGAGGGAAAGTTAAGCAGAAAGCGCCATTTTAGTCTGTAAAGATTTGAAAATCTAGAACTAAAAGTGGTTCATTTTACTGCTTAGTGTTGTTTTCAGTCTAATCCACTAAACTTTATTTTTAATTTACTGAGGTCAGATTGATTTATTTTTTAATTGAGTTCTTTTTTTCTGAAGTATTTCAATCTCTTCCAGTTGAATCTTTGGAGGACTTTCTTTCAAATGACATCATGTTTGCTTTATTAGCTTGAAGTTAATCAAGATAAATAATCTCTGATTCATGTCTGCGCTTCTTGATGTTGATAAAATGGAACATTTACTTGTGATGTTGATCCTCTTTTACTTGGAGGTCAAAGCAAACAGCAGCCTTAAAGCTGAGTTACTTCCTGCTTGTCCTAAGCTGTTTGACACAACTGAACTTGATGAAAGGGATTTAAAAGTTTTTCTGAATTATTTAATAGAACTCTTAATGAATTTGAGTGAACGTGTGTCATAAATATAACTTAAGTTAGATTTTATAAAACATCAAACTAACCCTTCACCTGTATGGAGTAAACAATAATTATGGCCCGCAGCAGCAGACACTGACTGCAAGGACCATATTGTTTACGCAGTTGCTTTTTTTAATTATTATTGAATCAAATGAACCACACTAAGCAGAGTGACAAAAATAATTTAAAATGGAAAAGTACTAAAAACCATCAGTCAAATCCTGCAGAAAGCTTAGAGGAAGCTGGAACGATAGAGTGATGAACATTAAAAGAGTTTTTATGTAAACAAAGTCCAACTTTGAAAGAGAATTTCCTGAAGGTGAAGCATGAGATTACAGCAAAATCTGAGACTAGATTTTTTATATATATATATATATATATATATATATATATATATATATATATATATATATATATATATATATATATTTTTTTTTTTTTTTTTAACTTGTCTTGTCCAACAGCTGGGCAGACAGATGAGAACTGAAGGCCTCTTGTGTTGGACATATTTAACTTTAACAACAGAGGTTATTAATCTTCAGACAAACCAGAGGAATGTCTGAATAAACCCCTTTTGTAGTTGAGGTCAAACTTTATTCATTTTAATCATATTTGAGAATCTTTGGTGTTGGACCGGAGGAAAGGAGGGACGGAGAGAGAGGGATATTAGAGAGGAGGGGGGATAGGAGGGTGATCATAGAAGGGGAAGGGGGTAACACCATGAAGCAGCATAAAGCAACAAGTTTACTGGTTGGTTATAATCATTACAGCGAAGTTCAGATGTAATACACGTTTATAAGGGTGGGGCCTGTCCACACACACACTCAAATGTTATAAACATACCTGTTAGGTTAGGGTTAGGGTGAAATATTTCATTCAATCACGCAAAGTATTTTTTTCAAAGGGAAGCTAACACCTGTGCTCAAGTTAGTGTTAATGTTCTTCTAAAATGGATGGTGCAATGTGAAAAGAAGGAGGGAGAGTGTCCAGTCAGGATTTTCTTTCAAATGAGATCATGTTTGCTTTATTAGCTTGAAGTTAAGCTAAATAAAGCAGCTCCCTCTTTCTCTCAACACCCCAATCTTTTCTAATCTGACTGCAGCACTTTTCTTTAGTCCTTTTTGGCTAGGATATCGAATGTTGGACATAATATCCCTCCTTTAGCCAGTGCTTGGCCACCAACAACCCCCTTAATTCTCACAGTCTTGGTCTATCTTTTCTAACTCGACGCCAACTCGAGCAGGGCGTTTACCTGGTTACCCCTTCCTGCGGGTGGTTTAGTCTATCTAACTAACCTGTTTAGTGTCCTACTTAAGTTCCAGGTGTGCAGTCCAATCCCTCTTTATCCATTTCCGCAAGCTCTGCGTTCGTCATCCCACCCTCCTCCCCGGCTTCCACCTGTGAGCTCCGTTAGGGGTGGTTTAGTACCCAAAGTTTTCTAAGGAGATCTTTGTTTTATGTATCTGAAGGATCAGGAGCCTTATGCAAAAATAAAAAAAAACATGGAAATCTTCTTTACTGCATGAATTGTCTAGCTGAAATCCTATCTAGTGGTGTTCCCCAAGGTTTTGTTCTGGGACCCATTTTATTAATTCTCTAAATTATCCCCCTTGGGAGACTCATCAGCAAATTTTCCCACATTTTCTTATCATCTATACGCAGATTACATTCAGCTTTATTGGTCCTTTGATAAAAATAAATACAAAAATCTTTCTGATCAGCTAGACTGTTTGGCCAGCATCAAAGTGTGGTTAAATGTCAGCCATTTCCTGCTAAACCCCAATAAGACAGAAGCATACGTGTTTGCTCTGATGATATATTACCCTCCATCAAAAGACACCTCGGCTCACTGAGCTCCTCTGTCTAGTCAAGTCTCAGGAATCTTGGTGTCTGGTTTGACAAATCTTTGTCCCTAGACTTTCACTCAAAGCTCCTTAGCCCTTGTGCTATCCTAGGCACTTTACCGTTGGGAGTTGGGTCATCTAGACCCACTAGACACTGTGCTGAACCTTTTTTTTTCAATGATTTGTGATCTTCACTGGTTCAATGGATTACATGAAATTTTTCCAAATGTATCCACCTTTGTCCTGGTAGGGAGAAGACGTCAAAGTAAGGGTGGGGTCATCTAAGATAGCACAAGGGTTAATTAAAAACAGTTTTTATCACCTGAGGAACGTGACTAAACTGAAGACAATTTTATCCAAGTCTGACCTTGAGCTGATCATCCATGCTTTTATCTCGTCTCATTTCGACTACTGCAATTCTCTTTTTACTTCTCTTAACAAAAAGTCTCTTAAATGTCTCCAACTGGTCCAGAACTCTGCAGCAAGGCCTTTTAATGAGAACCAATAAGGGCACTCATGCCACCCCTCTACTTTTATCTCTACATTGGCTTCCTAATAAAAGTTGAACAGATTTAAAGATTTTGATTTTAGTTTTTAGAGCCTTGCACAGACAAACCCGAACTATATTTCTATCCTTTTATCTCCTTCCACTCCTGCAAGTTCCTTGAGGTCCACTGATAAGACTCTTTTATGTGTTTCAAAAACTCATTTTAAAACTAGGGGAGACCTCGCCTTTCATGAAGTCGCTCCTGACTTCAGGCTGTTAGACCACAGACCGGGACCCCAGCCGACCTTATAAAAACGAGCACCACAGCAATAGCACCCCCTACAGGAGGAGCTGGTAGTGTTGCTGAACACAGACAATGGAGGATTTGGGTAAAACAAGCAATGTTTAAACAATAAATAAATTTTACTTACTAGAAAATAACTAGAAATATATTGATAGATGTATCAAAAGTTCAAGTGTGCATCACATGACTTTGAATCTCTTAACTTATGATGTTTTAATTTAAATGATGTTTCTTGGAGACCAACCATCTTTTCATCTGCCTGCAGGTGAAGAAGACGTCATGGCGACGGCAGCAGCTTGTGAGTTCAATCTGTGTTCAGTAAACTCAATAATCCCCTCCTCCCCCCCTCCTGGGCTGCCTGGGTCCGGATGCCGGGGGGCTCCTGGCCTGGGGGTCTCTCTTCCCCTCTGGTCTGGCTGGTCGGGCTGGGGAGGATCTGGTTCACCTTATGATCACAAGGTTAACTTCGGCAGCATGCATGTATCTCCACCACCACGTGCACGTGCACACTGCCACACTGCTCCCTGTCTGCTTCATCCCTCCTCCTAACACACAGTGTATTGATGGTTTCTCGAAGTTATATAATTTCTTTTTGTGATAGTAAAACCTGTCCAACACAAAAGGCCTTCAGCTCTAATCTGTTTGCACATTTGTCTCACTTGTTGGACAGAACAAGTTAAAAAAAAACTCAATAATCATGGTCAACACATATAAATGCTCAGAAGGTTTCTATTATTGCAGAAATAAGATAATATTCACCTGATTACAACAATATTAAACAAACTAACACTGAGTGAAAGTTTCAGAAGCTGCTGTTATTTCTGAACAGATTCTAAGGACGTCATGTTAAACTTTCATCAAAGCTCCATTAAAATCATCTTTTATAATGTCTGCAGGATTTTCTTTTTTAACTTGTCCTGTCCAACAGCTGGGCAAACAGACGAGAGCTGAAGGCCTCTTGTGTTGGATATATTTTACTTTAACAACAGGGGTTATTAATCTTCAGACAAACCAGAGGAATGTCTTAATAAACCCCTTTTGGAATTGAGGCCAAACTTTATTCATTTGAATCATATTTGAAAATCTTTGGTGTTGGACCGGACGGAAAAGGAAAGGAGGGAAGAAGAGAGAGGGATGTTAGAGAGGGGGGGGTAGGAGGGTGATAATAGGAGGGGGGGGGGGAATCCACGACGCAGCATTAAGCAACAAGTAGCTGGACATTTATCATTACGGTAAGGTTCAGATGTAGTACAAATCCAGAAGGGGCGGGGCCTGTCCACACACACACCAGTTTGCTCCAAAAAATGTTCACATGTCAACATGCACACAATACAGATATTGTTCACACACGCATACTCATGCCTTCAAACCAACTAGTGTGAAATATTTCATTCGTTCCATCATGCAAACTATTAGTGCAAAGGTGAGCTAACACCTGTGCTCAGGTGAGTGTTTATGTTCTTCTAAATCAGCCATTCTCAAAGAGTAGTCCGCGGACCACTGGTGGTCCCTGAGCGCCCCCTAGTGGTCCATCAGGCGGCACGGCGGCAACCAGGAAAGTTAGTCTGCCTTGGAGTTGAACGTCAACTTAAAATATGGATCAGTGGCTTAGGACAGGGTCGCTTAAAAGAAACTCAGATGAAACATCTGACACAACTGTAAAGGTGCTACGAGTTAATGAAAATGCAAGTAGTTCTGTTAACAACGCTACGGAGGTCCAGGAAGATGTCGCTAACGTCATAGCGAAGTCATCAAAAGAGACCCCGCCGCAAAGCTGTGAAACTCGCCATCAGCGTGAAAAATCCACCGCTAAAGTGAAACGAAAATATCACAGCGACTACATACAGTTTGGATTTTTTTGGACTGGAGAGGAGGAGGACCCCAAACCACACTGTGTTTTGTGCTATGAAACGTTAGCTAACGAGGCTATGAAACCTGCAAAATTAAAGAGGCATCTGGAAACTAAGCACAAGGAGTACCAGGGGAAACCTATTGGATTTTTTGAAAGAAAACGCGATTAACTGAAGAAACATATGATGAAAGAGAACTCCCAGTTTTTTGCACCTGGAGAAAATGCGAAGGCTACAGTGAGAATTTAGTTAAACCAGCTGCGAAGGTGATGGCTGGCGACGAAATTAACAGGATTCCTCTCTCCAATGACACCGTGCAGCGGCGCATAAAAGCTATGGCTGAAAGTGTCGAACATCAGTTGGTAACACGTTTACGCCAAAGTCCGTTTTTCTCACTACAATTGGATGAACCTACCGACCTGGGGAATTAAGCAAATCTGTTGTGTTTTGTGAGATACATTTATGCCAGTGGATTGCATGATGAGTTTCTCTTTTGTCGTTCCTTGCCAACTAACACAACAGGAGAAGCAATTTTTCATTCACTCAATGATTTCATTGTGAAGAATAACTTGGACTGGTCAAGATGTGTCGGGATTTGCACTGACGGTGCAACCACAATGACTGGAAAACAGAAAGGCCTCGTAGCGCGCATTCGCGCAGTAGCGCCATCTGCAGTAGCAACCCACTGTTGCATCCACCGTGAACAATTGGCTGTGAAAAAAATGCCACAGTGCCTAAAATCAGTACTGGATGAGAGTGTGAAAATAGTTAACAAGATCAAAGCAAGTTGGAAAAGCTGTTGTTTTCGGAGCAGTTCAGGATTAGGTGGTCCGTGAGTGTTTGTGTTATGGGTTAAGTGGTCCTTGGTCTGAAAAAGTTTGAGAAACACTGTTCTAAATGGATGGTGGAATGTGAAAAGAAGGAGGGAGAGTCTCCAGCCATCCCCACAACAAGACCCCCGCCACAGCCAGAATCCCCCATTGCCCGCACGGCAGCAGATGGAGAACAACTGCCCCTTGGGCGATCACATTGTAACAACTTTTCCCAAACTTTATGTTGGAAAAGAGTACAATAAAGCAATCCAAAATATTAACTGCTTAAATTAAAAAAAAACAGGTGCCTGCAACATAAACATTAAACAAAGAATGACAACTCAGAGGTCCCACTTTAGGTTTGTTCAGGTGTGTTATTATATTCACCACGCCCAAAACCGTTCATCCAGCAAAACAAACAACCACCACCGTATTTTTACATATATATAAATATGTCTCTGTTCATATCCTAGAGTCCAACTAATGGAGTTTGTAAACTCAGTCCCAGCAATGCATTGCAAAAACAAAAACAAAAAGGCTCGATCTCACCGGCGTTTTCCAGATCTATGACGTGTAGATTTCAAGGGAAAATCCACGCAATAATCCGTCCTCCAGGAAGTGGGGAGTATAATCCAGTGTGTGGAGCATGAAAACGGAGCGGCTCTGGGACATCAGACGAAGTTTTCTCAGACACGGCCCACCCGTTGTGTTTCTCTTTCGCGCTCCCAGTCTTCCTCTTTTTTTAAAGCATCAGCTGTTTGCCTTTGCTGCCTTCGCGTCATTGGCCGCCTCCCTCTCGTAGATACCGCCTCTTCTTAAAGGCGCATGCTGCTTTTCCACGTTCACCAAAGTCCATTCATAAAAGTCCCAAAACATAAAGCTCTATCCAGATAAACACATTAGCATACAAAGCATGTATTTTGCCCCTGCAGGAGTTCATAACAAAATACTTAAAAGAGTGCTCAGCATGCTATTTGTGGCAACGTCACAAATCACCTTCTCCCCTTCTGGAGATTGCTGGGTAAGGACAGCACCTAAACCCAGATCACTGGCATCTGTTTGTATTTGGAAAGGCAAGGACAGATCAAGCTGTGCCAGCACAGGAGATGTTTTTAGTGCCCTTTTTAGCTGGTCAAAGCTCCTTTGGCAGTCCTCTGTCCACACCCACTGTACTCCCTTCCTCTTCAGGTGGTTTAACAGGGCGGCCAGATCTGCAAAATGTGGCACAAATTTATGATACCAGCCCACCAACCCCAAAAACCGTTGAAGGGCCTTGAGGTTTTGAGGGATGGGATAGTTTGTCAGGGCTGAGGTCTTTTCTTCGTCCACCTCCACTTCTTTGCCTGAGACAATATGTCCCAAGAACTTGAGCTGATCTTTCAAAAAGTGGCACTTTTTCAGATTCAGCGTAAGGTTAGCAGCTTTCAACCTTGCAAAAACGGCCTGAAGATCTTTGAGATGCTGCTCTGCATTAGGATAATATACAATAATATAATCTATATACACAAAACAAATGCGCCCCTTTAAGTCTCCCAATACCGTCTCCATGAGCCGTTGGAAGGTAGCCCCTGCATTCCTCAATCCAAATGGCATAACATTGAATTCATAAAGACCCATTGGAGTAATGACGGCTGTCTTAGCTCTATGGGATGGATTCATAGCCACCTGCCAGTAGCCAGACTGAAGATCCAGTGAGCTGAAACATCTTGCACCATGCACCGACTCCAGAGTGTCGTGTATTATGGGCATTGGGTACGCATCTAGTGGCGTTTTTGCATTAAGTCTCCAATAATCTATGCAGAATCTGTAGGACCCGTCAGGTTTTTTGACCAACACCACTGGGGAAGCTCAGGCCGACTGAGATGGTCGAATAACATCATCCTCGATCATCTGCCTTACATGTTTCTCAATGATGTCTCTCTTCATCGGGGATACTCGATAAGCTCTGGCTCGAACTGGGATCTCATCAGTGGTGTGTATGTAGTGTTGGATGACGTTAGTCCGACGTTAGTCCTTCTCTGCACAGACGGAGGGCCATGCCTGTAAAAATGCTTGCATCTGTGGTGGATGTTCCTTTAGAAGGGCTCCATGAACCTCAGAAGTAATGGGGTTCTGCGATATGGAGGGAAACCAGGAAGGATCCATAGCCACGTACAAATTAACATGCTTGTTGGCAGAAGTCCACGTCAGGCGAGCGGGAGGTCTGTGAAGAAATGGATGTTTATACAGTTTCTCCCGGAAGCACAGCTCATAGGTATTTTCACCAAAATCAATTTTGACTTTGGTTTTGTTAAGAAAGTCCAGTCCCAAAATCAATGGGAAAGCCAAGTCAGTATCGGCCATAATGTGAGTCTCTATAGTCCATGTAGCTCCATGCCAGGTGTAGGGGAGTGTTATTTCCCCCTCTGCTGTGTGAGATTGGCCATCTGCCAAAACAAAGGTCAAGGGGTCTTCAATGCTTAAATTGTCTTCGGTTCTGGCTAGTTTTTTCCATAAACCTTTCTGCATGAGAGTGTACGTACTGCCGGTATCCAGCACAGCTTCCCCAGAAAGCTCTCGGGTCCTAATCGGAACCACCAGTAAGGGAGGTGTTTGAGCTTTGGCTAAGGCAACATGATGACTTCCTCTAGAGTCCTGATCCTGACCGAAAGAGCAGGAGTTACTTTTATTTATATGTTTTTTCTTGGGTTTATCCCGGGTTGCCTGACTGTTAACTCTTGCCCAGTAATCTCTCTTTGAGGCCCAGTCACGCTCCGCCATTGATCCCACATTCACCAACTGTTCCACTGTGGTTACTGTTCCCCTTAAACAGCTAACAAGAGCGGGATTGCAGTTATTCATTATGCGTCTCACTAGCTCTGCTTCAGACATGTCGGACTTCCATTTTAAGTACAATGCTCGATAATCATAAACAAAATCTCTTAAGCATTGGTCAGGTGTCTGAACTTTATCTCATAGCTGGTCCTCCACCTCAGTTAGATAGTCTGTTGGAAGGAAAGCTGTTAAGAAGGACCTTTTAAACTCAGACCAATTATGGATTTTTACTTTCTTAGCCATCCACCAGCTCTTAGCAGATTTCTTCAGGACTGCTGACAAAGTGGCAAGGAGTTCGGCGTCGGTTAATGGCCTCAGAGACAAAAAATTCTCCACTTGCTCCACAAAGGCTAGGACATCCGGAGTGTTACAGGATTCACCAAACGTTGGGAAGTCGAGGCGCACAGGAGGTTTGGACATAAGAGCAGGAATCCCAGACACATCAACAGAATGCGTGTTTTCTATGTTATGTGAGGGTGGATAAGAGAAAAAAGATGGATTGCTTGGAGTACTGGTTCGTTTATAAGACTAATCTCATTCTTCCACAGTTCATCCCTTCTTTTAAAACAATCTACTACTCCCTTTTCCAACCGATCTAAAGAGTTCTTCAAAAGTAGTTCCATACTCTCAATATTTCGGTCTACATAATCTCTGAGACTTTGTTCTCTGTTAACAGCGCTTTCTAGGGACGCTCTAAAATCCTCTTCCAGACCATTAACTTGTTCTTTAAGGCCTGCTATGGCACCTTTAATTTCCAGAACCTCACTGTTTGCACATGACTCCTCATTGATTTGTGCTTCATCTTCATCATCATCATCATCATCATCGTTAGATTCACATATTTTCTCTTTGTCGACAATATACAGTTCACTAAGCAGTGATGAAACCTCAGATAAGGGTTCTCTAAAAGTAACAAAGGCATTTGGGTCTCTCACAGGAGTTGCACTCGTGCCTTCACCACAATCAGACTCTCCAAGATCTGCCATGTTCATGAGTCAACACACACCCAGCAAAAAAAACAAGAACAAATGGAGGTTGTTGATTTAAATAAATGCATCACAGTACCTCCCCATACTGGCCACCACTCTGTAACAACTTTTCCCAAACTTTATGTTGGAAAAGAGTACAATAAAGCAATTCAAAATATTAACTGCTTAAATTTAAAAAACAGGTGCGTGCAACATAAACATTAAACAAAGAATGACAGCTCAGAGGTCCCACTTTAGGTTTGTTCAGGTGTGTTATTATATTCACCACGCCCAAAACCGTTCATCCAGCAAAACAAACAACCACCACCGTATTTTTACATATATATAAATATGTCTCTGTTCATATCCTAGAGTCCAACTAATGGAGTTTGTAAACTCAGTCCCAGCAATGCATTGCAAAAACAAAAACAAAAAGGCTCGATCTCACCGGCGTTTTCCAGATCTATGACGTGTAGATTTCAAGGGAAAATCCACGCAATAATCCGTCCTCCAGGAAGTGGGGAGTATAATCCAGTGTGTGGAGCATGAAAACGGAGCGGCTCTGGGACATCAGACGAAGTTTTCTCAGACACGGCCCACCCGTTGTGTTTCTCTTTCGCGCTCCCAGTCTTCCTCTTTTTTTAAAGCATCAGCTGTTTGCCTTTGCTGCCTTCGCGTCATTGGCCGCCTCCCTCTCGTAGATACCGCCTCTTCTTAAAGGCGCATGCTGCTTTTCCACGTTCACCAAAGTCCATTCATAAAAGTCCCAAAACATAAAGCTCTATCCAGATAAACACATTAGCATACAAAGCATGTATTTTGCCCCTGCAGGAGTTCATAACAAAATACTTAAAAGAGTGCTCAGCATGCTATTTGTGGCAACGTCACAACATCCGCCACCAGGCCAGGGCCAGCAGGACCGCCACGGGGGCCCCAGAGCCAGAGAGCAGGGAGGCATGGGGGGAAGTGAGTGCAAGCTCCAGCACAACCAGTAGAGCAGCCCCTCCGCCGTGCCGGGACGGCCCAACGCAGGGCCCCACCCCAAAAGAGCACCGCATCATCACCCAGGAGTTTTGGGTATCCCCCTGCTCCAACCAGGACCCCCCCAAGGGAGACCCGCTCCGCGCTCCAGGCAGCCACCCGCCTGGCCCATGGTTGGTCCAGGAAGGAGCAAGGCAGGGGCCAGCCGGACCAGAACCTACACCACAGGGACACGGACACCCCCCGGACTCAGATGTGATCCCCAGCTCTTGATCTTGCCAGAAAGCTCAGGGATCCCGCTCCCTGTGTGGAGAGAGGACTGCTGGGCCCAGGAAACCAGCACCCAAGGAACACGACCGCCGTGTCTGCAGGATTTTTTACAGCTGCTGGACTTCTGCAGACAAAAAGTCATAAATACTCTTTGGCTTGAATAAGTTATAAAATCTGTTCGGTAAAGTTTTGATTAGCCGCCGTTTTATTAATATGCAGGTATTTTAGAGTAGCAGTAGTAGAAGGCTAGAAGGTGTGAAGTGTTGACTTGAGGGGGGCGGGGGTTCCTCTCCAGGAAATCTTTGGAAACTAGGGCCTTTAATATGCATTTTTCAGACATCTGCGGCATTATTTCAGAAGAAGTGGGATTTTGTACTTAACTTCTGCTCTATCACTGTTAACCTCTAAGATTTCCTCCAACCTGTTTTCCTGTGTTTATCTACGACACGATTGCCAAAACTTTTCAGGAGAAGCCTGAAGGACCAATGTTTGTAAAGTAAATATACTTGCAAAACCCACCTAAACTTTGCTGGCATTCAGAAGAATGTGAAATGTTTGATCTTTTTTCTTAAATGAAATGTTGTTTTTATTGTAGTGATTATGTTTGTTTCTTCATACAGCTCAGCACAGCTGTTGAATCTGCTGCGTTCAACATTGATTTTTCAATTAAATTATAGATTATTAACTGTTAAATAAAAACATGTTTTTAGTTTTATCAAACATACTCATTTTTTCTGTTCCAAATTACATTTATGCAGTTAAGAAAAAAAAAAAACTTAGAAATAGAGACATGTCCATTTTCAAGCCCCATCCTCAGATGTAAAGACATTTCCATCACTCTTACAGACCCTGAAGCTCCTGTGAGGCGCAGACACAGTAATCCACATCTACCACCTTATAGTGAGTAAAAAAAAACAGTTTTGATGTTTTTCTTTCAAAATATGAATAATGTTGTGTTGAATCTTTGAATGAATGTTACATCTTTCTTTTTCCTGCAGTGTCTGAGCTGAGGGTGGTTCTTCTGGGGAACAGATGTTCTTTGAAGAACTCAGTGGGGAACATGATTTTAGGAGAGAACTGTATTAGAGAACCAGACTGCTGTCAGACAGTTAGCACAATCATTGACGACAAAAAGATCATTCTGATCAACACTCCAGATCTTCAGCATCCAAACCTGTGTGGAGAAAAACTAACTAAGTTTGGAAAAGACTTAATGAGACGCTGTGATCCTGGACCTCATCTGTTCCTGCTGGTTCTACAACCTGAGAATTTCTCTGAGGAAGAGAAAGAGAGACTCCAGTTCATCCTGCAGATGTTTGACTCTCCGTCCAATCACACTCTGACACTGATTTCAACATCCAAAGAGGAAACCTCAGATGTCAGAGAGAAATATCTTCAGGATCCACTGATAGGAGACTTTCTCTCTAAATGTAAACATGAATTCATTCAGAATGATGAACTTCAACGTTCCAAGCTGTGGAAAACCATTTACCAGGTTCTAGAGGAGAATCATGGACAGAATCTGGGTTTACACCAAAATATATCTGCACATTTGGAGTTACCCAGTTGTCATGGAAACCAGGAGCCAGAGAAAGAAACCGGTTTGTATAAAAAGCATTTTGAAATATGATTCTAGAACCCCTCCAAGATGACATAAATGAGTTTAACAATCAAAATGTTAATGTGAAGATGTTATCCTAACAGGGAAACACATAAAAGAAATAATTTGTGATCATAGATTCAAAATGTAGTGTATTTATATTGGTTAAAAAACATTTACTCGTCTATTGTGAATCTGTTTCCAAACATATTTGCTGTTCTATTTTCTTTTAGGCAAGTCAATCATAAGTAAAGCAAAACGTTGTAAGTAATCTTGAAACTGTCAACATTTCTTTCAGTATCTCCAAGGTTTCTTCTGTTGATGGATTTTCTTTTCACAGGGTGGCCATTTTCAAGATCTGTTGGTCCATCAGGAGAAACAGCAGAAGCTCAATGTAAGTAAACACATAAACTCTGTTTTCTCTGGGTTATTAACATTTATATGAAGCCAAATCAATTGATCTTGTTAAGGACAAAACCTTCATTTATGTTTTATTTTTCAAATCCAAATGAAACAGATATAAAAAAAAACTCTCTTTATTTTCTACCAGATCCAAAACACTTTACAGTTAAAGTCACATTCATACACATGAATAACAACAAAAAGATCAGGGGGGTATTCCAGGAAGCATGTTTAAACTACCCTGACTTTAACCCTGAACTCTGGCTGAAATCCACCTGAACTTGCTTACTCTGGGTATGTCGGTTCCAAAAGACCGGATAGGTGTTAGCGTAATTACACTCGACTTGGTAACCCTGGGTCAATGCACGTGCACAGCGTGTACATGAAGACATTCTCAATGGATCGCCGATTTCCGGAGTCACCATGGAAACGCGTGGTGAAAAAAAGAGACGCTACACTTCAGTGAGTCGGAGTCTGAGATTTTAATGACGGCGTATGAAGATTATAAGACCATCAAAAGAGTAACACGGCTGCATCATCAGCAAAAGAAAAACTTTCTGCTTGGAGAAAAATAACAAAGTAAACGCACGAGTTTTCTGAACTTATTTCCATTTTCCATGTGACGCATATATATGTGTATATATATATATATATATATATATATATATATATATATATATATATATACATAACTTATCACATTTTACCAACTTAAATAAATTACTTCATTTGGTAACAAATAATTGAGTTACATTTATTTCTTACGCTTCTAAAACTTAATAACTGTTTAGACAACTCAAATTTACATATTTATCTAACTAAATGTCATATTACTCCAATTCAATTATTATTTTTTCCATCTTAATTAATTATATTTCTTGAACTCTTGAATTCTTGAAAATAAAACTAAAATAATAAAGGCAAAGGAATCTGTTAAAGTTTCAAAAGATACCATGTTTCAACTGTTTTAACAGCTTTTTTGTTAGTGGAGGATTTTATACTGTTTACATAAATTACCATTTCTTTCTGGAAAATATAAAATACTGTTTTACTGTTAGCATATTTACACTTGTGTATAAAGTATTTAAACATAATTATAAGTAAATTAACTACATGTTTTTTTCTCTGCATTTAGTCTCCCTTGTGTAAAATATCCAAAAAGAATATGCTCATAAAATAATCTATAATCTTTCCATAGATGAGCTCTTAAAAAATGTATCAAATCTTTCCAAAATACTTGAGTGAAGGAGCAATACCAAAAAAGATGAGGCACAGTTTCTGTTGAGGAATAACAAGATGAACAGTTTATGTCCAGGTCGTTTTTAAATTTGGTAAAATGTTTCACTGGATACAATTTATGAAGACTTTTGAAAGAAATTTCTTTAAATTTATTGGTAATATTTATTTTTTTTTTTAGGCAGGGACCGAACCTTTTCCCACTGAATTCCACAGCCAAAAATGTTCCAGTATGAGATAACATGCGGCTTTGTGTTTCTCATTTTGAAACAGAGAACGGATACTTTGATTATTCCTGCTAGCTGAAAAACAAATCTTTCCACACCACAATTCTGTTCATTTGGAAGGAGAACATGGAATATTTGAAGGAGAAACTGCTACAAACTGAAGTCTAACACCACCTGGGGGGTATTCCAGGGGGGTATTCCAGGAAGCATGTTTAAACTAGCCTGACTTTAAGCCTGAACTCTGGATGAAATCCGCCTGAACTTGTTTACTCTGGGGATGTCGGTTCCAAAAGACCGGATATGACTTGGCGTACTTGCGCTCGACTTGGTAACCCTGGGTTAACGCACGTGCACAGCAGGTACATAAAGACATTCTCAATGGATCGCCGATTTCTGGAGTCACCATGGAAACGCGAAATGCTTGTAGTAGAACAGACAAAGTAAACGCACGAGTTTCTGATCTTATTTCCATTTTCCTTGTGACACATATTTATGAATTTTATCACATTTTGCCAATTTAAATGGATTACTTCTATTGGTAACAAGTAATTGAGTGAAATTCATTTAACCTAATTTCTTACGCTTATAAAAATCAATAATTGTTTCTACAACTCAAATTTACATGTTTATTTAACTAAATATATTACTCCAATTCAATTAGTATTTTTTCCATCTTAATTTATTATAATTCTTGAACTCTCAGATGTCTAAGTTTGAAAAGAACAAAATATCATGCACATTTCACATACATTAATGAAGGGCTTTTCCAACACTGTCATTACATAATAATGCTGTGGGGGTGCTATATAAACTCATCATCCTTTCCCTTCCTCTCACTCATGGTTTAGAGACTTAAACAAAGTAGGACAAAATAACTTGGCAAAACTTAGTAAAACAGCTAAACAACTAAACACATTTGGTCAAAAAGCCACACTTAAACCCAAATCCGTCCAGACAAGCAAAGGGAATGGTATCCCACAATTCCTTGCGGTGCCACTCTAACAGCAGCACCAAAGTTACACCTACTTAAATGAATTAATTTGAATGAAAGTAAAATAACTGTCTGAAAACTACGTGTTATTTTTAAACTGACTTAACAAAAAAAAATGTTTTTTAATGATCTTCACTGAAGCAAATAATGAAGTTAGATCAAAGTAAAAAGTTTCTCTTTCCAACATCCATATGTGGTCTTATCACCCTCTCACGGTGGAAAAAGTATTATCTGAGCTTCTTCATCCACTAACTCATCTTCAAATGGACACGCCATGCTGCTTCACCTCTCTGAAACAAAACTAACCTTCAACTAAACCTGCTCCAGACCAGGTTATGTTCAGAGCATGAGTTGCCATGGCAACTTGACATACCCTGAAACATACCTCCATTTCTGGAACCGAAAGCTGAGGTTATCCACTTCCTTAGCCTCAAATTTACCATGGGAGCTAGCATAACCTGTTTTCGGGAATACCCCCCTGGGATGGCTCCAGTAACCACTGCAAACTCTGCAGATGAGACATGCAGACTATAGGTGGACAGAAACTCAATGTATTGAATCGTGGAGATTCTGTTGGAATGAAAGCACACAGACAGGGGGTGTCCAATTCAAGCCAAAGATTTATTACCCTAACAATATTTCTAATAACGATATCCAGACTCAATCAATTTCCCTGAATGCCTATTATTAAAACAGGGCTCACATCAGGAACACAAGAAAGAGCACTGTTTCTCTCCCTGCCCGGAGATTTATACAATGTATGGATGAATATGTAAATGCAGAGAGGAGGATGCAGAATCTGCCTGGTCAGTGGTCTCCATGGCTCCCAGGGCCATTAGCTGTCATGTAACCATCTGCATGGAGAGAATCCAGAACACAACCTACAAAGAGCCTCCCCCCATACCATGAGTGCCTGGCACCCACCTCCACAACCTATCCTCCCATGTGTCTTCATCAAGTTCTATGGGTTATATATTCTTCAGTATGACATCATGTTACCTTGTGGATTAATCAGCTGTGTCACAAGAGAAATGTTCTTTTCAAACCAATTTTCAAGAAAAATACTGTTGTTTTGTATAGAATTTCTGCATTATTCCAAATATAGTAGTGCTGAAGAGAAAAAAATATGTTTGTAGATAAAAGTCTATGCAAATAAAACCTGCTTATGAAAATTATACAGTTTTAAAAGAATTTTTCCTATTTTTAAATTGCACAATAGAAGACATGGCAGACCTCCAAGCTTATCAAATATATATGTAGGTAGGAAATTCCAAAATGAGGTTTCACTTTCTAAGGAGTTTTTTAACCATTTAATTTTGAGAACATTGTTTAGAGTGGAAAGGTCAAGAGAGTCAAGTCCTCCGTCTTTTGATGAATTAAATACTACTGATTTTCGTACATAGTGGATTTTGTTTCTCCAAAGGAAATTAGAAAGTATCTGATCAATCCTTTTTGTATTTTTACTGTCCAGAGACAGTGAGAAAGTAATGTAAACTAGTCTGGAAATTCCTTCTCCTTTACCTAAGAGGGTACGACCTTTTCAGTCAGAAAACTCTTGCAGTAAGAAATATTTATTTGACATACTTAATTTCCACATTCTTTAAGTTGGCATTCACATCTTTTCGTTTGGCATAAGGCTCTGTTCAATTCCATGAGAAATTTCCATAAAACTTTCGGGTAACAAACCCCCTTGATGGAGCCCACAGGTGGAAGCCAGGGAGGAGGGTGGGGCGAAGAATGAGCGTTGAAGGTAAGAAAGAGAATGAACAACTGCGCACCTGGGCTTAAATAGGATGCTGAGCAGGTGAGTTAATTGACTGAACCGCCCTAGGGTATTTACCTGTAAACACTGCTACGAGTATCTGCCTGAAATACGATTAAAATCGTCATTTCAGTCAGACAACTCTTGCAGTAAGAAATATTTATTTGACATACTTAATTTCCACATTCTTTAAGTTGGCATTCACATCTTTTGGTTTGGCATAAAAATTTAATCAATTCCATGAGACATTTCCATAGAACTTTCGGGTAACAAAACCCCCAACACTAAAATCATCCAGAAGAAGAAAAAATGTGAATGTATAATCAGTGTGTAATAAGATGGGGTGTGTTTTCGGCAGCATTCCATTTTCATTTAATTTCCCAGTATGACTGCTATGTGTGACCCGGCACCATTGACCGTTTGGGCCGCCCCCGTTCGAGTACAGCTCCACGAAGGGAACATGCTAACTAGTGGATCTGCTATGTGTGACCCGGCACGATTGACCGTTTGGGCCGCCCCGTTCGAGTAGAGCTCCACGAATGGAACATGCTAACTAGTGGATCTGCTATGTGTGACCCGGCACCATTGACCATAGGGTCGCTCCCGTTCGTGGAAACCACTAGAGGAACATACTATCTGAAAGAGAGAGGGAAAGAAATAAAAGGGGAGCGAACATAAAATTACTCATACCTGATCTTAGAACGTAAGCTCACTTCCGCAAAACGCTGTGCAGAACTATACTTTAAACCGCCAAACAACCCGTATG
The DNA here is from genome assembly GCA_023969325.1 of Oryzias curvinotus. Lineage (NCBI taxonomy): Eukaryota > Metazoa > Chordata > Actinopteri > Beloniformes > Adrianichthyidae > Oryzias > Oryzias curvinotus. Next base: position 14,948 of record JALJSC010000304.1, on the reverse strand, counting down.
AGACACTAACTTAACATCTAATCCAAAGCTTCCGATAGCGTATTATGACATGCTTAACAGCCATTATTCAAAGTTCTATTAAACTAAGAACAAGCTTGATGGCCATAAACTTCTACCATTTTGGCAACTATATATATACGCGGTAAAGTAACATCCACCATTTCGAAGCTCCCAATGACAGTACAACGAACAAGCTTAATAGCCATAATTTTCTCCATTTGGCATACCAATTATAAGCGCTCAAGGAACATCCATTTAATTGAGGTTCCATCCAAATATTAAGAACGAGTTCAATGCCCATAATTACTAAGCTTCAACGCCCATAATTATTATGCTTCATTGGCATACTACAAACAAATGAGCTTAAGAACCAAATTCGAGCTCCGTGCATACTATGATACAACTTAGAACAACCTAAATTTTGAGGCTTCCACCTGGCTATAATTTTCTTTTAACATCTATAATCGAAGAATTTACATTCATTTTGCTGTTGACATTGATTGATTAATTCAGTCAGAAGTGTCATTGGAATGCAGAGGAGGTCCACCGCCCCGTCACTTTCAGTGCAGCAATAGGTACGTCGAGCAGTCATTGTTGCAGCACCATATCAATGAATGCATGGGTGACATCATTTCCTGGAAACGGAGAAGCTGATCGGGGCGCAGGGGTTCGCAGGCTCAGGATGCGATGCATAGATAAAAAACAAAGCAGTATTAGTCTTGACAAGAATATACAAATAACCCAGAAACTGATCAGTTTCAAAATGCTTGAGATAAATGAAATAACAGTGCTTTTAAAGAACAAATCGGAGAAAGTGAAATTTAGTAGATAGTTAAGGTAAAGACCCATTGTGGATTTATCGCACCCTAGAAACCACCATAATTACAAATTCCAACAGTGAAATGATAGTGAAATATATAACCTGCACGAAATCTTAACACCAATTTTTTATATATTCCAATGATAAGAAAAGTAACCTTTGATAGTTTCAAAGGGACGCACCTTCAGGAGGCCATCGAGGAGTAGGTGATGGGAAGAGTAGCCAAGGAGATTTGTAGATGAGGAAGGTCAACATCCCACGTAGCAAAGGATTGCAGCTCGGCTGGATTTGATGCTTTGTATTTGATATTAGTGGTTCTTAAATTTGTGGACAACAAAGTACAGACTACTGAAATTTTAACTAGCCAAGGGCATCTGGATACTGCAATAGAGAACTTGAGAGCCATGAGGGATCATAGGTTTTGATAGTATTTTTTTTTTTTGCTAGACTGGACTTTAAGCATTTAGAGGTGGAGTTTAACAAGCCTCTAAATGGGAAAGCATCCAGCAGAGTGTCATCTGCTTAAGCAAGGAAGATAGAAGACTGACTTGTGGACACAAGATTTAACTCTTGAACTAAGCTTGAGAGCGCAAGGGATACATTTCCTACGGTCAGGGTAGAAATTGCTCATGGTGTTAATTAAACATTAACCAAAAACAACCGATGACACAATACTATCATTCACTATTGAAACAGCCTTAATATAATCTCCAAGGCTGAAATCTCTCATAACCGGACGACCCCTTAAAAACCATCAGAGCAGTGGATTCTGGCAGCCGGACAACACAAACCACTCTTCTTAAATCCTTTTCCCCAAAACCAGAAGGCGCAGCCTCAGAAGAAGAAGTGGAGGGAGCCTGAAGACACGACAGTCATCATAACAAAACTACTCCAAGCATAGAGAGGGAAAGATCAAACGCAAAACACGAAATCCAAAACAGGAACACTGGGCCCAGGATCGAACCACCTAGAACAAGAACACAAGAGGAACGGATGACCATAGGACCAAAGCCACAGCAAATGTCAGGTGGCCCAATCATCAACAAATCATATTCAAACCAAACAATTAATAAACAACACGCTGCGCAAAAGCCAAAGATGACATAATGGGGAGAGACGAACATCAATGAACCATCCAGATCCATAGAAGAAAAATAAATCCGGATGGGTGGAGGACCATACAGTATAGACAACGTGGAAACCCAGATTTGAAAAGAAATCCCCCCCCCCCCCCCCCCATAGAGATTCAAAAGACCAGGGATACAGAGGAAATTTGGCCACTGAGAAACCATCAATAACTCGCAAAATGAAGGGGACCCATCACCTACAAATATCCGGTACAGAGCTTCTGATAAGTCGACAATATGAGGTCTGCCATGACAGCTGAAAGGTAAACCGACAAACACTTCGAGCGCCAACTGAATGCCAAGAGATGCTGAGAGGCATAGAGGCAGAACAGTGAGAGCATCAGCGATAAGTCATCCTCAGCCTTATATCGCGTTCGGAGGAAAATCGTGGAGACAGCATGGGCAGCGGAAGAAAATAAATACTAATCCTGAAGGCGCATGAGGAACTAAGCCACTGATGCCCAGAAAGACGAACTGCGAGGCGCAAACAGGTCCAGATCACGTCACGTGAACCTGAACACTTCCTAGGGGCCACCCTCAGTGGTGGCTTTAAAAACGAAGCCCCGGAAGAATCCATCACATAGCCCCCACAAACCTCCAAACCAAACCAGAGAGAGAATAACAAATTAACTGTCCAGCCGAGAAAAAAGGCCGCGACGAGACTGACACACTCACTAATGCGGCCGACGCAAGTCCCCGAGCCAGGGCAGGGTCCACTGGGGTACACAGAGCGGGGAAAAAAAACAGGCGGAGCAGAACCAGATGGAGAACGTGCGGGGGCAACGAACGAGGGTCGCCGATTGATTAAAATGAGCCAAGACGCTGCATAAAAGAGACCAATCATAAGGAAATTGTCCACAGAGGAGAGACAGGTCCAAGAGAGACTAATTCACATTCCGACTAACCAGCAGCTACAACAACGAAAAAAATAAAACAGAAGAACCGGCATAATAATAAAGCCAGCATCTAATTAAAGACAGTCAAGATTCACATTCAGCACCCAAAAAAAACAAAACAGCAACAGAGAAAATGCTAAAAGCCACAAATAATTCAGTCAGCATGAGAAACCTGGCCAGACGAGGACCGCCAGCCTTCACAACCAATCTCTTTAATTATCGCCCCGTCTCTTTAGTTATCGCCCCAACTCTTTAATCAATGCAGATGTAAAAATTATCTGCAAAGCACTAGCACAGAGAATAGAAAAAGTCACTCCTCGCATAATTCACTTTGATCAAACTGGATTCATCAAAGGCAGACATTCGGACGACAATGTCCGCAGACTCGTTAACATAATAGACTTTGCCACTATCAAAAACCAGGAAATGAACATACTATCATTGGATGCTATAAAAGCCTTTGATAGAGTAAATTGGAAGTTCCTCATTGCTGCCCTCCATAAGTTTGGGTTTGGAGAATCATTCATCAATTGAATTAAAATATTATATCACAACCTCAATGCATCATTTAGAACTAATAAACAGACTTCCAACACGCTTTTTCTTGGAAGAGGAACCAGACAGGGTTGCCCACTCTCCCCTTCTCTTTTTGCTATATTCATTGAACCTCTAACTGCAGCAATAAGACAGAATGAGAGCATTAAAGGAATTGAAACCAAACACATCCATCATAAAATTAGTCTATATGCAGACGACATATTACTGTTTTTAAGTAATTCACGTTCTGTAAATGAAATGGCAACAACCATTAATGAATTCTCCTCCATATCAGACTACTCCATTAATGTAATAATGTAATTTATAATTTTATATGGTTAATATATGTATATATATATAATTTTTTTTTTTTTTTTTAATATGATTTAATCTATTCTGGGTTTATTTATTTATTTATTTATTTGTTTTTTATTTTTTTATTTTGATTCATTCATTTATTTATTTATTTATTTATTTATTATTTATTTATTTTTTATTTTTTTGGGGGGATGGATGGGGGGCCCTGGGGGGGGGGGTGTGCAGTCCTTGGGGAAGTCAGGGCATGGATGGTGGGGCTGGACTCCCTGCCCTTCCGTTCTGGCACCGGGACCCGTCCTTGCCGGTCGTCTCTCGGCGCGGCGGGGCTCTCGCCTCATCGGCGGCGGGCTTGCCGCCTCTTGGCCGCCTGGCCGCCCTGGGAGGGGGGGCGCCTACTGCGGCCGGCTGGGGGGCCGGTCGCTCGGGGGAGCCTCTCCCCCGGTTGTGCCCATCCGCCTGCTCCTCCCCGCCCTCACCAAAACAAATGTTGCACACAGGCACATAGGGCTCCGGGAACTGGATGGGTGGGTTATGCTGGCGGGGCTCTCTGGGGGGGTAACTCTCTGGGGCGCTCTGTTGGCGCCCGCCCTCCACCCCGCTTTTTACTTGCATATTAGACACCCTGATTCATCTAGGGCCTTGTGGGGAGGGTCTGGTGGAGGGGGGCACGGTGAAATATCCGTGCTCATCTTTCAGTGACCCTCCCACAATTTTAACTCCCACTTTAGACACACACACTGCATGTTAGCAGCACATACACAGCAAATACACTCCACCCACCCCGGAGTGGGGTTTCTGCGGTTTAGCAGCGGTAGGGACCCCACACTGGAGACCTCCTTTTTTTACCTGCAGCACACACACAGCACTGCCACACCTCCATACATGGGTGGGGTCGGGGGGGGCGGCCGGTCTTCACCCGCCTGGTCCTCTCGGGGCGGCCGGGCTTGGGGGTATCATGTCGGCTGCGGTGATGGTCGGGCGTACGGCGCTGGGGGTCGGTCGGCGGGGGGGGGGTTACTGCGTGGCGGCGGGGGGTGGGGAGGTAACCAGATGATTGCGAGTATGTGTGCGTGAGTGCATGGGTGGACGGACCTGGGGGCTGGCTCACTGGAACCCTCTGGGGCTTTCCCTTCCCATCACAGAGGGGTAGGGCACTTTAAGGGTAAGGGAGGGGGGGGATTGTAGTGGGTAGGGTTATGGGGGGTGGCTGTGGGTGCGTGGCGATCTCTGGGTTGTTCGGGTCGCGTGCCGCGGCTGGCTCGCGGACACGGGGCACTGGTCGGGTGGTGGGCGGCTCTCGGGTTCTGGGGCCCTGGCTTCGTCCTTGGCCCTTGTCTCGGCGTCCGGCGCCCGGCGGCCCCCATGGCTGCCGCCTGGTACGGCTAAGCGCTCCTGTCCTGTGGCCTGGGGGCCGGACGCCGGGTTCGCTTATGCCTCTGGGCGTAGTGGGGGCCCCTGTAGGGGGGCCTTCTCTGCGCCTGGCTGGTCGGGTGGGCGGTCCCCGCCTCCCCCCCTCCCGGGCTGCTTGGGTCCGGTGTGGGGGGGGGCGCTGGTCTTGGGGGCCTCTCCTCCCCTTTCCTGGTCTGGCTGCTCTGGCTGGGTGGGATCTGGTTCCCCACAACACAAGGTTCACTTCGGCAGCATGCATGTATCTCCACCCCCACGTGCACGTGCACACTGCCACACTGCTCCCTGTCTGCTTCATCCCCCCTTCGGACCTACAGTGTATTGATGGATAGATATTTTCCACTCATCTTCGTGTCAGATTTTTACCCATGATGGAATATTTGTCTTTCCAGCAGATCTGGTATAATTGTTACAGCTTAAAAGAATAACTGATCCAAATCAGTGCTTGTATCCCCCCCTTTTTTCACCCTTCTTCCCTTTACTCTCTTCCACCCCCCCCCCCCCCCCCCGACACACATTTTCCCTCTTCCTCCCCACACACACTAAATATAACAAATAAAGAAATAAATAATTCAACAAAAAGGGGTTAATTCAGATCTACACTCTGGCTTCTAAAGTTCTACAACCTCTTTTTGTGATAGTAAAACCTGTCCAACACAAAAGGCCTGCAGCTCTAATCTGTTTGCTAAGTTGTTGGACAGAACAAGTGGAAAAAAAAAAAAAAAAAAAAAAAAATAAATAAAGCCGCGTTCGAGCACTTAAAAAAAAAAAAAAAAAAGACTACTCCATTAATTCGAATAAATCTGTTTTATTACCACGAGTAGTAATGTGGAGCAAAGACTCACGATACCAGTTAAATCAGGCAATATCAAATATCTAGGTATTTATTTTTCCCCCAAATTATCAGAACTGGTGCAGCTAAACCACAGCCCATTACTTAAAAGCATACAGGAGGATCTAATACGCTGGACCAACCTGCCTCTGTCCCTCATGGGCAAGGTAGCCACGGTCAAAATGAAAATCTTACCCAAAGTTAATTATCTCTTTTCAAAGATCCCCACACAACCGCCACTAAAATGGTTAAAAACATTAGACTCATTCATATCAAGCTTTTTATGGAACAATAAACCTGCAAGAATTAGTATAAAAACTTTAAAATCTGCAAAAAGCTGTGGAGGCTTAGAATTACCTAACTTCCGCAAGTACTTTCTTGCAAATAGATTACAATATATCTTAAAATGGTTAAAAAATAATCCAGAAACCAACTCATGGTTAGACTTGGAACAGACGTTATGTGGGAAGATCAACCTGTCAGATCTACCATTTATTAGCCAAACAGTTAAAAAACAGGATTGTTTCCAAAGTGTTAATATAAACGCTACTTTAACAGCCTGGTGGGAATTTCTAAAAATATCTAACTCGTCAATTCAACCGTGCAGAATGACACCCATCTGGAACAACCCAGACATCCTCATAAGCAAAAAGATGATACACTTCCCATTTTGGCAAGGAGGGGGCGTGACGTTACTAGAGCACTTAATTATTCATAGAAGATTCATAACTCCCCAGGAACTTCAAGACAAACATGAAATAAATAACTTCTTGGAATATCAGCAACTTAAGTCTATTATTACTAAAAAGTTTAAATACAGAGACAACGATTTAAAGCTACCAGGGGTAGTTACCGCTCTGATTAATTTTTCAATGAACAAAACTCCCTCCAAAATATACAAACTTTTATGTAATTTAGATAATAATATTTCACTTCCAATAACAAAATGGAATGCAGATTTGAGCATTAGCATAGATGAAAGCTTTTGGTCAGAACATTGTCTAAACACCTTTAAACTGACAAAAAGTCCAAATTTGCAGCTAATCCATTTCAAAACTCTTCACAGGATTTACTACACTGGACAGAGGATGTTCAAGATGGGTCTCAGTAACTCAGACATTTGTGAGCACTGTGATAGTAATCTACCCGATAGTTACATGCATGCACTGTGGTTCTGCACGCCTGTCCAGGCTCTCTGGCAGCAGGTATGTGCCGATCTATCAGCCTGGCTTAAGGTTCCAATCACGGCTTCACCGTCACTTTGCATGCTTGGTGACGTGAGTGCCATCAAGGTAGAAGGAGAATTATTAAATATCATTTTCATAACTCTTTGTATTGCTAAAAAACCATCTTAATAAATTGGAAACACAAGAAAAATATAAATATAAGTCAATACAGAAATCTGCTTTTTGATCACATCTGCTTGGAAAAAATGTCAGCCCAAAGCTCAAGTAACTTTGAAAGAATTCAGTCTCTCTGGTCTCCCATAGTTGACTCCATGACTTAGAGGGTGGGGGACCTGGTCGTCGCTGCTCCCTGCCTTTCTGTCATGGTGCGGGGTGGGGGTTGGGGCATTGCGCTGCCCGGTGGGAGCCGGTGGGGACCCCGTTCGTCAGGGGGTTGGGTGGGGTGCCTGGGCGGGGCGGGCTGCAGTGGGGCTTGGCAGTGGGGGGTGCGTGGTGGTCCGGCTTGGCTTGGTGGTGTGGTCTCTTTGCCCGTGCTTGGGGGGGTTGGCGGGGGGTCCTGCTTGGGGGAGGTAGGTCCAGCGGCGCTGGATGGGCTGCTCGTCTACACCTGGGGCTGGGATCAGCCCTTCCCTGGCTCTGGGACGGGGCGGGGCAACCCTCTTGGGGCCCCCGGTCACTCTGGGTGTCACTCGCTGCGGGGTGTGTATGTGTGTGTGTGGGGGGGAGGGGCGCTTGTCGGCCCTGTCTTGTGGGGGGCTTTCCGGGGAGGGGGGGGCATCATGGGTTCGGGACCTTGGGGATTTGACGGGTCGGGGTCTCTGCTGGTGGCAATCGGCGGTTGCTCCTGCTTGTTGGCTGTCTTGGTCCCGTCAAGGCCTGACTAGAGCTCTCTCAGGGCCGGCGCCTGGGGGTGGGGGCCTGGGCTTGCTTCGGGGGGGTGGCCCTTTCTGGCTCCTCTCTCTCTGTGTGGGGTGGGTCGTGCTGGGCCTGGGGCGTCGGTGCCTCGGGGGATGGGGCCCCGAGGCTGGGGGACCTGGGCCCTATGCTGGGGGGGGCTAGGGGGGGTTGTTTGACCACCGGGGGACAGTCTACCAGCTGTCCCTAACTTACCCCCTTCCTCATATAATCTCATATTAGGGTGAGGGGGTGGGGGGTTTAGCCTGCGATGCAGTTTGGGGGGGGAAAGCTACTTGGCAGTGGTCCCCCTCCCATGGTTGCCGTATGGAATAGGCCCCCCCTCTCTCGGTTTTATTTGCACCTTAGACATGTAGGACCCTTGGTGGGGGGGGGGGGGTGCTTAAACATCACTGCCAGCAAGCAGCAGATGTCCTCCTAGCAACCTACCTGCCAATTTTAACCGCACCTTAGACATTTAGGGACCCTTGGTGGGGAGGGTAAGGGGACATTACTGTGAGTAATCAGGAAATGTCCCCTTACCCTCCCCACCAATTTTAACTGCACCCCCTTAGTACACACACCTTTTACTCCTCATAATATACATTTAAACACAAACGCACACACATGCACACACACACCCTCACAAACACACATTTTGCAAGGAAGGTGGGTCCTAGGTCCATCTGTTCCCTACCCCATCCCTGGTGGGGGTTACTGGGGCCTTGGCAGCGGTGGCCGTGTCCCCTGGTGCCGGCTTCCTGGGCCCGGCAGGGCTCTCTCCGCACGGGGAGGGGGTTCACATTACACCTGAGCCGGGGGGTGTCCGTGTCCAGGCGGGGTGGGTTCGGGTTTTTGCCCCTGGGTGCTGGGCCCCGCCCACATTCCAACTGTGGCCGAGCCTGGTCGGGCCATGTTTACAACACCCCTTGTGGGACCCCCTTTTCTCCGGGGTGCCCCCTCCTGGATGGGGTTGGCTGGCCCCTGCCTTGCTCCTTCCTGGGTGGTGATGGGGTGCGCGTCTGGGGCTGTGGGCACTCTTCTCGGGTGGGGCCCTCCCGGCGCGGCGGGGGGGCTGCTCTCCTGGTTGGGCTGGGGCGGCCCCATGCCTCCCTGCTCTCTGGCTCTGGGGGCCTCGTGGTGGTCCTGCTGGCCCTGGCCTGGGTGGCGGATGTGGTCGCCCGGAGGGGTGGTTGTTCTCTGCCCGCTGCCATGTGACGTTGGGGGTTCTGGCTGCCGCTGCTGCTGCAGCTGAGGTCTTGGTGTGGGGATGGCTGGGCACTCTCCCTCCTTCTTTTCACATTCCATCATCCATTTTAGAAGAACATAAACACTCACCTGAGCACAGGTGTCAGCTCACCTTTACACTAATAGTTTGTGTAATTGAATGAAATATTTAACACTAGTTGGGTTGAAAGCATAAGTATGCGTGTGTGAACAATATCTGTATTGTGTTCATGTTGATATGTGGGCATTTTTGCAGCTAACAGGTGTCTTTATAACATTTGAGTGTGTGTGGACAGGCTCCGCCCTTTGAGATTTGCATTACACTTGAACCTTACCGTAATGATAAATATCCAGTAAAGTTGTTGCTTTAGGCTGCTTTATGGTTTACTTCCCCCCCTCTCCTTTTATCACCCTCCTTCCCCCCCGCTCTAACATCCCTCTCTCTTCTTCCCTCCTTTCCTTTTCCCTCCGGTCCAACACCAAAGATGTTCAAAAATGATGGAATTTAATAAAGTTTGGCCTCAATTACAAAAGGGGTTTATTCAGACATACCTCTGGTTTGTCTGAAGATTAATAACCCCTGTTGTTAAAGTAAAATTAACACTGTTGTTAAAGTAAAATGTCCAACACAAGAGGCCCTCAGCTCTCATCTGTTTGCCTAGCTGTAGGTCAGGACAAGTTTAAAAAAAAAAAAAAAAAAAAAAACTTATTTTGTGCTTTTGCAATCATATTATTATAGTTATTCAGTCTCTTTGTTTTTTACCCAAATATGTGACATTTATTTTGACTATTATACTACACTGACCGAAAATATAAACGCAACACTTTTGTCATTTCTCCCATTTTTTATGGTATGAACTCAAACATTTTCCACATACACAAAATAACCATTTCTCTGAAATATTGTTCACAAATCTGTCTAAATCTGTGATAGTGAGCACTCCTCCTTTACCAAGACAATCCGTCCCACCTCACAGGTGTGCCATATCAAGATGCTGATTAGACAGCATGATTATTGCACAGGTGTGCCTTAGACTGGCCACAAGAAAAGGCCACTCTGAAATCTTCAGTTTTGTTTTATTGAGGGGGTCAGGGGACTCAGACAACCAGTCAGTATCTGGTGTGACCACCATTTACCTCATAAAGTGCGACAGATCTCCTTCGCATGGCGTTTATCAGGTTGTCTATTGTGGCCTGTGGAATGTTGGTCCACTCTTCTTCAATGGCTGTGCGAAGTTGCTGGATATTGGCAGGAACTGGAACACGCTGTCGTATACGCCGATCCAGAGCATCCCAAACATGCTCAGAGGGTGACATGTCCGGTGAGTATGCTGGCCATGCAAGAACTGGGATGTTTTCAGCTTCCAAGAATTGTGTACAGATCCTTGCAACATGGGGCCGTGCATTATCATGCTGTAACATGAGGTGATGTTGTTGGATGTACGGCACAACAATGGGCCCCAGGATCTCGTCACGGTATCTCTGTGCATTCAAAATGAAATCAATGAAATGCACCTGTGTTCTTCACCCATAACATATGCCTGCCCATACCATGACCCCACCACCACCATGGGCTACTCGATCCACAACATTGACATCAGAAAACCGCTCACCCACACGACGCCATACACGCTGTCTGCCATCTGCCCTGAACAGTGTAAACCGGGATTCATCCATGAAGAGAACACCTCTCCAACGTGCCAGACGCCATCGCATGTGAGCATTTGCCCACTCAAGTCGGTTACGACAATGAACTGGAGTGAGGTCGAGACCTCGATGAGGACGACGAGCATGCAGATGAGCTCCCCTGAGACGGTTTCTGACAGTTTGTGCAGAAATTCCATGGTTATGCAAACCGATTGTTTCAGCAGCTGTCCGAGTGGCTGGTCTCAGACGATCTTGGAGGTGGACATGCTGGATGTGGAGGTCTTGGGCTGGTGTGGTTACACGTGGTCTGCGGTTGTGAGGCCGGTTGGATGTGCTGCCAAATTCTCAGAAACGCCTTTGGAGACGGCTTATGGTGGTGAACTGGACATTCAATTCTCTAGCAACAGCTCTGGTGGACATTCCTGCTATCAGCATGCCAATTGCACTCTCCCTCAAAACTTGCGACATCTGTGGCATTGTGCTGTGTGATACGACTGAAGATTTCAGAGTGGGCTTTTCTTGTGGCCAGTCTAAGGCACATCTGTGCAATAATCATGCTGTCTAATCAGCATCTTGATATGGCACACCTGTGAGGTGGGATGGATTGTCTTGGCAAATGAGAAGTAGACAGATTTGTGAACAATATTTCAGAGAACTGTTTTTTTTTTTTTTTTTTTGTGGAAAATGTTTCACATCTTTGAGTTCATACCATAAAAACTGGGAGCAATAACAAAAGTGTTGCGTTTATATTTTTGGTCAGTGTATTTATTGATGTTAGAACACATTGTTTAAGAGGAAATAACTCACATTTCTTTAGGTTTAGATAAAGTCCTGATGCTTTTGGAAAGTATCTATAATTTGAAGAACCCTGGGAACCTGTGAGGAGATTTTTAAGAATAATATGGTGTCATCTGCCAGTTGACTTATAAGAATGTTTTTCAGTGATGAAAGTCAGGCAAGGAAAAAATCCCTGAACTTTTCTTTGAGCGATATGGTGGACGCGGAGAGAAATTTTGGAAAATTACATGGTCTTAGATGCATTCTGGTACATTCTGGCAGCTAGTTATTCACTTCTTAATCAAGAAACTAAGACTAATAGGAGCATCATGATTTGTCATTCAAACCCCTAGTTTGACTTACCATTAAGGACTTGCTGGTCCTAAAAAAGAATTTGGATTGCTAAAAGTAACACAATCCTACAATCTAAGCTTTTCCTTAAAGCTGCAAAAACATACAATTGCTAAAATATAGAAACATCAAAGCCCCAAATGGCAAAAAGAACACCAGTAACTATGATATTCTATGAAAGTACCACATTTGTACATGATTTTAACTTTCAACATCCACTTGCTCTGTTTTCTCAAACTATAATTACATCAAAATATGGGATCTGCTTTAAACTATCTTTCTATAATGCAATACATCAATTCTTTAACATCAATACTTAGTAATCTGGGAAATATCAAAACAAACATACAAACAAAATTAAACATTGTAAACATTCTTTTTTAAGGGAGTGTAGGTCCAAACCAACAAATACTTATAAATAATGTCAATTATACTGAACTCAAACTCAAACTTTATTTATTTATATAGCGCCTTTCATTTGGTTAAAAACACAAAGCGCTTAACATAAAAACAGATAAAACAGTCAGAAAAAAATGAAAGTTGTTAAAAACAGAAAACAAAGGACAATCACACAAAGAAGGTACCCCTCCCTCACCACCGCCCACCCCCACCCACCCACCCAGTTACCCCAGTAGAACCGTGAACAGAAACAAAGAACTGCAGCTAAAAGAAGGTCTGGCTTGGTACTGCTGTGAGGAAACGATATCATGGGGATCCATTCATTCCAAGGCCCAGCCCGACCACAGGGGCCATTACCGCAGCGCCCGCCCAACACAGGGCAGCCCAGGGCCCACTCCATGGCTATCAGACCACAGAGCGGGACCCCAGCCCGCCCAATGAGAACGGGCACCACAGCAACGGCACCCCCTACAGGTCAGGCTGGTGGTGCCCAAGAACGATGGATCCCCAAGAGGAAACACTGGAGTAAAAAAACATCAGAATAAAAATGAACATAAAACAACAACAATAAAAATAGGAAAAGAATAAAAAATAAAATAAGATATAAGTATCTTAGTAAAAAATAAAATACGTCAGTGATTAAAACATAACCTAGGTATCATTTGTAAAATAACAATAAAAAGAATTGCATATTAGAAACAGAGATATAATAGTCCTTACATGAAAATAGATAAATAAATAAATATGTAAATAAATACCTCAATTAATAAATAGATGAATAATAAAAGACATAAGGAACGATCAAAATCATATAAAAGCCAGACTAAAAAGGTGGGTCTTGAGCCTCTTCTTAAAAATGTCCACAGTCCTCTGCGGCCCTGAGGCTCTCCGGCAGGCTGTTCCACAGGCGAGGACCAGAATGGTGGAACGAAGCCTCACCGTGTGTCTTGGTCCTCACCTTAGGGACAACTAAGAGGCCAGTGCCAGAGGACCTCAGGGTCCGCGAGGGTTCGTATTTTAAAATAATATCATTTAAATAAGAGGGCCCAAGACCATAAAAACATTTGTAAACCATTAAGAGAACTTTAAAATCAATCCTGAAACGCACAGGGAGCAATGCAGCGATTTTAAAACCGGTGTAATGTGTTCCCGCCCTCTGGTCCTCGTCAGAACTCGTGCCGCTGAGTTCTGTAGAAGTTGTAGATTTGAGATCGACTTTTTGGGTAAACCAGAGAGCAGGGCATTACAATAATCTAAACGACTAAAAATAAAAGCATGCATTAGCACCCTCTGTGCTGGCAAGAGAGAGGAACGGGCGGACTCTGGCAATGTTTTTAAGATGATAAAATCCTGTTTTCACAACGTTTCTGATGTGAGGAATAAAATTCAGCTCAGAGTCAAAAAGAACGCCCAGATTTCTCACACACTGAGAAGATTTAAAATTCCTAAGTTTGGGTAAAATCATCTCTCTCTTGTCTTCAGGACCAATGATTAAAACTTCAGTTTGTCCTGGTTGAGCTGCAAGAAGTTTTCTGCCATCCACAGCTTTATATCTAAAATGCAGTTTAAAAGAGTGTTGACAGGTTCAAGGTCATCAGAGACACGGCGATGTAAAGCTGTGTATCATCAGCATAGCTGTGAAAGTCAACGCCATGTCTCCTGATGACATCCCCAAGAGGCAACATATACAAGTTAAAAAGTATTGGACCCAAGATTGAACCCTGGGGAACCCCACAACCTATTTCATGGACTCCTGAGGAACGAGTATCCATACTTACAAAAAAATGTCTATCTGTGAGATAGGAGTGAAACCAGTTAAGAGCAGTTCCTGAGAGGCCGACCCGACTCCTAAGTCTGTCAATTAAAATCTGGTGATCCACTGTATCAAAGGCGGCACTAAGATCTAGCAGCACCAGAACAGAAAGTTTCTGCGAGTCATAATTATGTCTGAGATCATTTAAAATTTTTAAAAGGGCCGTCTCAGTACTGTGATTAGTCCTAAAACCAGACTGACACTTTTCAAGAATATTATGTTCATTTAAAAAATCATGTAATTGAATAAAAACAAGTTTTTCGATAAGTTTTCCTAAAAATGGTAAGTTGGATACAGGTCTGTAATTGTCCATGATCTTTGGGTCCAAGTTACTCTTCTTCAGAAGGGGCCTCACCACCGCCGTCTTACAGGCAGAGGGGAAGACCCCCGTCTGAGAGAGCAGTTAACTATATTTAAAATCTCTGACTCAAAGAATTTATAAGATGCTTTAAAAAGAGAAGTTGGAATGGGGTCTAAAAGGCAGGTTGTAGTGTTTGCTTGGGAAAAAAACTCGACCAAGCATCTCTGCATCAACCAGGACAAAACTCTCAGTGTTTCCTCAGGTAAAGAACAATGCCACTGACCTGCTAGGATTACTGTTATGTACTGGTTTGAAGGTTGGATCTAATAGCATTGACTTTACTCCTGAAGTGGTCAGCAAAGTCCTCACATGCAGTTTGTGAGTGAGGCATGATGGATTTATTAAATCTTTGTTC